>QRFJ01000397.1:0-109175 GCA_006176705.1 Cocos nucifera | reverse complement strand
AATGAGAAATACCTCCAGAAGGACCAGCCTCCTTCTTATTCTTCAAGTGGCCAGGTATGTAGGGCAGTTCCGCTTTTAGTGGCCATCATTGTTGCAATGGAAATACTTTCTTTTGTCAGCGGCCTTCTTTAGCTCTGCCTTTTTCTTCATTCCATCTTCCACCTTCTGCTTTTTCGTAGACATCTTCTTCTTTCAAAAGACTTTCTCTTGAAGAAGTCCATTCCATAGCAAGCACTGAGCCTTTAGAACCTTTCACGGAAAGCTCAATGGTAACCGGCATGTTCATAAGTTCGACCAAGGAGTTTTGAAGTTTATGCATATGGTAGTTCATGATGAAATGCCCATATGCATCAGTCAAGGATTGTAGAATTATATCATTCTGTAGATCCAAGTCCAACCTCACTCTAAGCTTCTCAAGCTCTTCCAAGTCCTTGATCATCATCAGATAATGACGTTGGACTGACTGCCCATCACGCATCTTAGCCTTGAACAGTCATTTAGTGCTTTGATACTTGGCTGCGCAACTCTGTTTACCAAATATCTCCTGTAGGTGAGCTAATATTTGGTAAGCAGTTCTGATATCTTCATGTTGGCGCTGAAGCTCATTAGACATTGAACCCAACATGTTGTATCTGATCTTATTATCTTCATCAGTCCACTTATTCAGAGATGCTCTCTATTCAGCGGATGGATGAGCTGGTAAGGTGGGAGGGTCCTGATCCAATACATGAGTTAACTTCTCAAAATCCAAAACAATTTTGAAGTTTTGAAGCCAATCCTTGTAATTTGGTTCTATCAGTCTATGGGTGTCTAGAATTCATGCTAGTGGATTGGATGCAGACATTTTCTTATAGAGAGTCAAAGTTTTTAGTTAGATATTATAATTAAAACTTTAATCAATTTATTTAAGAATTTTATTTTAAAATAACTTAGCTTTCACTATTTTCTTGGATTTCTACACTCCCTCTATAGAGATGCAAAAATCTCCATGATTATGATTTCTAATGGGTGGTGCGATCCCACCAACTAACTCATCACCTCACCTAACAATTATTGGTGATGGGTTAGCTAATGAGTGAACAACACTTGTTTAATGATTCTCTAATCATGATGCACCCAAACTTGGTCTCTAATTCATGAATCTCATCGTGTCCGAAATATTGATCCACTCCTTAGTTAAGTCAGACCTACCATTTGCACAGACTAGATTCCTAATTGGATCTCTCACCATATCCAAAATATTGAGTCCAATCCATCCTCCAGCCTGTAGCATCCAATGCCTAATAGACATGGTTGCATCTTTTCGGTCCAACTGAACCACTGTAACCAGCCGAGAACAATCAACCTCAGGAAGGGCCCGCACATCTACAATGGTGGAAGACCTTAGACTTAATCTTTTCTTAGGAAGATTTGATTTAGGTCTCAGTAAACTAGACTTGACAATAGTCATAACCATTATGACTAACCTAGTGGCATGGGTTAGCTCGGATTATTGATCACCTCATATCAGAACTGAGTCAACAAACATGGCCAGGTAAGTGAGACCGATGGAAGGGATATGCCATTAACTTCGACAAGAATGCATTCGAGTCGAGTAGCTCCCAATTAAAAATCAGTCGATCGTATCTGCCAAACTTACCTTAGACACCAAATTATTGAGACAGAACCAATCGGGTTAGCCTACAATCCAGACTCTAACCACTGAGCCTAATTAGGTCTTAGCTTGATCGATCACTCATTCGTGACTCGATCTTGACCCAGACTTAATCCTATTAGGCTGGTCAATTTAAGCATTGTTGATCCCATCTAACCAACTCTTGATTCGGTTTGATCAACCGCTAGACCTAATTGAGCTACCCAAGCCCGAACCCAGATTTATGAATATGTCTTAGATCTGAAATTCTCAATTTTAGATCTAATTGATATTTCATAAACTTAATTCTTAATTAAGTTAGGGTTCTCAAATAAAACATGTAAATAAGATCCTAGGATTTTAGGATCTAGGGTTTTGCAGAAAGTAAGTTTTTCTTAAGGATGAACGTGCAGCACCCCTACACATCATAAGAACACCCCATCGAATGGAAGAAGAGGGTCTTTATGCCCTACTTTGTTCTTATGACCGGACGGCCAAGGGGAACGCCTTAATCAGAAATACAACTAATCTATAAAAACTAATTAGATCTAAGCATATATCTGATATAAAAAAATAAATCTAATTAAAACATGCTTTGTATATATCAGATATATCATGCATGCATATTTTTCAGTTTTAAATTATCTCATAATCATCTAAAAAATTAAATTTAAATTTGATCTTATCAAATAAAATTTAATCTAGATCTATTTGCAGAACTATTCTACAACTTGTCTAAACATGCAACTATCATATCTCATATGAATAAAATAAATTTAATTTATTTTCTATTTTTAGATTTGATTATAATATTTATAAGATCAAAAAATAGTAAATAAATAGATTTAAAAATTATATTCAATCAAATAAAAAATATGATTATACTAGACTACACAGAATAATTCTATTCCTAGTCTAGTTATGTATCTCATACATATTAAATCAAGATAAATTAATTTTAATTTTTTATTTTTTTAATTATAGATCTAATCACATCTCATGTGATATCTAAAATTATTAATTAATTATATTAAATCAAATCTAAATAAATTTTATAAGAACCTATCTCTGATACTAGTTGAAGGAGAATCTTGATTTTTCGGATTAAGTTCATTCAGATCTAATTGGATCGAGATGCATATTTCAAAAATTTTTTCTTAAATTCTAATTAGATCTGATACTTTTCAAAACTAGTTTTATGATCTAATAAATAAAAAAATAAAATAAAATTAATTTTAAATTAATTTTATCTTGATTCTGGATAATCTGATTACCCGTTGATGATCCTGTCGAAGCCCTGAGGTTCTGGATCTAGCCATGCAAGCGCTTGGCCTCTACCGATATCCACTTAAGCTGGATCTAGAGATCTTCTCCTTCTCTTTCTTTTCTCCATAAATTAGATCTGGATCTAATTTGGAGGATCTTCAAAACTTCTTCTGAAGATCAACCATCATCTCTACAGCAGTGATGCCTTCTTCCATTTTTGTCAGCCTTTTCTTGCCTGACTCGCACTAATCTGAAGGCTCAACTTCCTTGGGCGTAGAGAGGAGAGAGAGGGATAGATGGTGGCATGGAGAAGGGAGAGGGGCAGCCTTGGGGTGTGGTTAAGAGGAGGAGCTCACAAAAGTGGATGCAGACAGGCTCTATTTATAGACTCTGCTACGCCATGCAGTGCTGCATCACCCCGACCAATCATGTTGCTTCGTGCAATCAGATCTAAATCTGATTGGTGGGATGACATCACTTGATCCAATTAAATGAGAGACCCATAGATTCATTCTTAGATGGCACCTAAGATTGGTCAAAGTAGATACCCAAGGGCCACCTAAGTAGAAACCAAGAAGCAACCTAGAGTCCCATCCGTATGGGACTCCAGCATCCCTATCCTTGGGCACACGCCATCCTAGGCATGCACGCCCTTCTTTCCAATTTCTAGAGAGGAGACAAGCCATAATCTACTCTCCAATAAGTGCATGACACATGGGTAGATGTCCAGGGATCAAAGGTCAATGTTTGACCAAGTCAAAGTACATGAATTAGTAGGTGACGAAAAATGGTAGGTATTGTCTCAAATTTATCTCATAAATTAAGATAATCTTTTTCTAACTTAGACAAACTTCAGTCAGACCAGGTAAAGATACCTGAGTGAGCACAAACTCATTTGACTCAATCGAGATAACTTTTATGATAGAAAAAGGAGAACATTAGGCTCAATCATGTGCTAGCACGATTTCCTTGAACCTAATTGAATCTTATTCAAATCAATTGAACTGGATTAGTCCAATTGATGATATCTAGATTCAAACTCTTATATGTATGATCCAGTTAGATTTAGTTCTATATGGTAATAGGATACGTCATGATCTCCATCATCGACATCATCGAAACTCCTTTCAATGGATCAGAGCTCTTCTGATTTAGATAACTTAGAATGATCTATCATCTAAATCATTCTAATTGCTCCCAAAATCCATCAGTGACATCTAGCAACATATGGTGGCAATCCATTAAAACTGAAAACGAACCTCTTGGTGCAGCTACTTGTGTGATTAAGTTCTTCTATCTTGAGTCCCGATCAGATTAGGGTTAAGGTGAACTCATCAAACCCTAATTTCTATCATATGATTTAATCATTCGATTCAAGTCCAAAGTGAAAACCTTAATAGAAACTCTTTCTATTATTTCACTATCTGCCATGGCCATGGGCTTACAGACTTGATTCTTATGATCATCATAGGGCTGCTCCTCTTCTACCGAGGTAGATAGATTCCATATTCGTGCAATCCAATTCCTACAATGAACATGCTATAGCCAACATACACCTCGGGGTTCCAAATGGCTAGGAGATTGAGTCATGGTGTAGTCAGACTATAACACCCTCAAGGTAAACTATCGATGCACCTTAGGTCAAAGAATCGACACACAACTGCAGCATCAGTCAGTCATTAATGAGAAGGTAGACTTCCTTATGACTATTCGAGGTGGTCACGCTCAGTGCCCTTGTTCTCTAATGAGTATCTGTACTCTCACTCTGATGTCTCTACACCATAGACTTAAGACTCATCTACTGCAAAGAAGCGATTGTACAATAACCTTCTGGATCAATCACCATCCTCATGATGATCCTACGGTTAGGAGCATTTTATGAGTTAATAATGAAACTTCTTGTCTTAAATTTTTAACTCTTGAAAATAAGAATTATCATTATCATTAACTCAAAGGATGTATCACAGACACTAAATACACATATGCGATAGAAAATAATCCATTTTATTATTTATAGTTAAAATTATAATTTTGTCCTTAGAAGTGTATTACAAGTGTCAGCCAATTCTGGCTTCTAGGGCACACATATCTAACAGGTTTTTCATCCAAACAAATCTTATCTTAAGTATTCAACATAAGCTAATGTTCAAGGAAACTCAATTAACTTATTCCCATGTTAGATATGTGTGCCCTAAAAGCTAGAATTGGCTGACACTTGTAATACACTTCTAAGGACAAAATTATAATTTTGACTATAAATAATAAAATGGGTTATTTTCTATTATAAATATGTATTTAGTGTCTATGATACATCCCTTGAGTTAATGGTAATAATAATTCATATTTTCAAGAGTTGAAAATTTAAGACATGATTTTTTTTATTAACTCATAAAATGCTCCCGATTATAGGATCATCATGAGGATGGTGATTGATCTGGAAGGTTGGTGTACATTGCTTTTTTATAGTAGTTGAATCTTGAGTCTATGGTGTAGAGATATTGGAGTTAGAGTATAAGTACTCGTTAGAGAATGAGGGCACTGAATGTGACCACCTCGAGCAGTCATAAGAAAGTCTACCTTCTCATCGATGACTAGCTCGAAGCTACAGTGGTGTGTCTAGTTCTTTAACCTGAGATGCATCGACAGTTCACCTTGAGGGTATTATAGTTTGACTACACCATGACTCGATCTCCTAGCTATTCAAAACCCTGAGGTGTATATTGGCAATAGCATGTTCATTGCAGGAATTGGATTGCACCAAGAAGGAATCTGTCTACCTCAGTAGATGAGGAGCAGTTCTATGATGATCATGAGAATCAAGTCCATAAGCCCATGGCCATGGCAGAGTAAAATAATAGAAAGAGTTTGTATTAAGGTTTTCACATCAGACTTGAATCAAATGATTAAATCATATGATAGAAATTAGGGTTTGACGAGTTCACCTTAACCCTAATCTGATCGGAGCTTAAGATAGACTTAATCACATAGGTCGCTGCATCGAGAGGTTTGTTTTCAATTTTGATTGGTTGCCACCATATACTTCTAGGTGTCACTGATAGATTTTGGGAGCAATTAGAATGATTTGGATGATCGATCATTCTAGTTGTCTGAATCAGAAAAGTTCTGATCCATCAGAAGGTATTTCGATGATGTCTATGATAGAGATCATGACATATCCCATTACCATATAGAGCTAAACCTAGCTGGGTCACACAAATAAGGATTTGGATTTAAATATCATCAATTGGACTAATCCAATTCAATTGATTTGAATTAGATTCAATTAGGTTCAAGAAAATCGTGCTAGCACACGATTGAGCCTAACATTCTCCTTCTACAATCATTAAAAGTTGTCTCGACTGAACTAAATATGTTTATGCTCACTCAAGTACCTTTACTTGGTCTGACTGGAGCTTGTCCAGGTCAGAAAAGGGTTGTCTTAATTTATGAGATAAATTTGAGACAATATCTGCTATTTTTCATCACCTGCTAATTCTTGTCTTTTGATTTTGGTCAAACGTTGACCTTTAACACTTAGACATCTGCCTATATGTCATGCACCCATAGGAGATTTTTTTTGGACTAGTCAACCTACTAAAAAGTAGGTGGACCAGGGGTGCATGCCTAGGGAGGTGTGCACCCATGGATAGAGGTGCCTAGAGTACCATACAGATGAGACTCCAGTTACTTTGAGGTATCTACATAGGTGGCGCCAAGGAATAGACTTTAACCAGTCTTAGGCACCATCTAAGGATGATTAAGAGGGGCACTCATCTGATTGGATTAGGTCATGTCATCCCACCAATTAGATTTAGATCTGATTGCATGAAGCGATGTAATTGGCCAAGATGATGTGGCACTGCATGGCACAGCAGGGTCTATAAAAACCTATCTACGCCAAGCTTTAAAGAAGATCTCAAATTGCCTATGCCACAAGGCTGCCCCTCTCCCTCCTCCATGCCATCTTCAGGTCCCCTCTCTCCTCTCCATGCCCAAAGAGATTTGGGCTCTAGTTTGGTGTGATCCAGGCAAGAGAAAGGTGACGAGAAAGGAAGAAGGCAGCACTGCTGTAAGAGACGATTCCAAATTTTCAAAAGAAATTTCGAAGATCATCTAAATTAGATCCAGATCTGATATTTGGAGAGGTGATAAAAAAGGAGAAGATCTTCAGATTCAGCTTGAGCAGATACCAGTAGAGGCTAAGCACTTGCATGGCTAGATCCAGAACTTTAGGCAATCAACAAGATCATCACAAGGTAATCTGATTACCTAACAAAAGATACAAAATTAAATTAGATTTAATTTATTTTTATTTTATTTTATTAGATCTATAAAATCAGATCTAAAATGTCTCATATCTGATTTTGATTCGAAAGAAAAATTTTTGAAATATCTCTTTTGATCCAATTAGATCTGAACGAATCTGATCCAAAAAATCTAGATTTTTCCCTCATCCCATTCATCAAACATGCATAAACTTAATTAAACATTACTAAGACATATCTTTGTTAACTCCTCCTTCAGTTTTCTCTAGAAGAAGATGCTGTGTCCTGAGGAAGTCCCTCTCTTAATCTTCTTACTCGCTGCCCCAAGTAGAACATTGATCAAGATATCTTCTACTTCTATCATTTGCTCTTTTATAATCCTACCTTAATAGCTAAAGTTCTGCACTTACAACATTATACTTTAATTCTATTCTTTGAAATAAATGCTTATACTCTTTCATGTACTTATAATTTATATCTTGCACTTCAAAATTAAAATAATACTTTAAATCATTTCGAGTATAGACTGTCGCTTGCTCTTCTGATTGCTACTACTCCACATCTGAAGAATCCATTGTTCTGAAAGTTTCATAAAACTGCTCCCCTCTATTAATTGTTATCTCTACATATGCTCTTACATACCTCCCTTCCTTTACATCCACTCCGCATATAAGATCTGGAAGTCCCAATTCTCTTGTAATTTCAACTAAAATAATCTTTGGGGATATCTCAATTATATTCATGATCTACAATTAACATTCCAAATCAATTATTACTATAAAATTATCCCTAATAATTACTATCTGATTCCTTATTCATCACTATTCATTACACCATACCAACATACATTTCATACCTATATACAATACTTAGCTCAAATAAGAAATATAAGAATAC
The DNA here is from genome assembly GCA_006176705.1 of Cocos nucifera. NCBI lineage: Eukaryota > Viridiplantae > Streptophyta > Magnoliopsida > Arecales > Arecaceae > Cocos > Cocos nucifera. The sequence goes on along the minus strand of QRFJ01000397.1, from coordinate 101,114 downwards.
ACATACTTCACTTATTTCAAAAGCTATCAACATTGTAAACATACCCATTCAACTCATGCTCATTAATCTGTTACTCAATTAATCAAGATATAAAACTACTAATAATTCCTAGCATCATAAAAAATTGCATCTGAATATTGAATTATTAACCTCCAATTTAAACTTGTGCTTAAACAAATTCAAACTAAAGTATTTAAGTCATATCTGCTTCGTTCATCTTAAGATAACTTACATCACTTGCTACGCTTTGTACTTTGGCTTATCTTAATCACTGGAATTAGTCCTCACCTTACTTGCTTGCACATTAATAACAATATTAGACTTTGATTTAATTTATCTATCAATCAAGTCATCTCCAAAATCACTCAACTCACTTTGAGATAATCCTTAGCTTTGTCTCATTTCTACAAATCATAAACCTTTGCTCTGACTTAGGTCCATTCCTACTATTATTAAACCTTTATTGGTCTCCAATGACAGTGAACTATTTCTTGTCCGTAGTGACTACAATTCTTTACCCATTTCTATTAATCATAAATCTTGCTCTAATCATCAATTAAACTTTTACTCATCTAAATAAACTACTTACCTTTGCTTTTGATACCAAACATGTACTTGCTACTAACCTTTGCTTATCTCTACTGATCATAAACCATGCTCAGATACCAAAAATGTAACACCCCACCCCTACTAACTAGTTATGGGTGACGGTGCCACACCACAACCTTATCTAATGGTTAAGGGGATTTCTAAAGTATAGCTAAGCTGCAATATCATTTAAACTTGCATAACATAATTATCTCAAATTCTTTGAAATCAGAACATTTTAATTTAATTTCTTAATCTGCTGAAGCAATACTTAACTTAACACAATAATTCATATATTCAAACTTAGGGTTTAAAATTACAAAACCATACTTTACCCATGCATTCTATTCATTAAACCATCCTTTTATACACACATTTGTAAAATAAGCTGAAACATATACATATAACAGTTTTGGCTCAACTATCTCTGCTATACAATACTTCTCAACATATATTGCTTTTACAAGCCAACATCTCCCAACTTTCTCAACTAAAGGTGCTGATACACATGCTGATATATACCGATGAATTACGCTACTCCAAAATTGCAAGTAAAAGAAGTGAGGGGTGAGACTTTGAGAGGTCTCAGTGAATGGATAAACAATCTAACAATGAAAAATATTGAGACATAGCAGAAATATTTATTGTTATAACATATAGCATATGTTTCTGATATACTTTCAAATATGAGCAATCCAAGTAGGAACAAGACCACAAATAAATTATTTTGTTGGAAGAAGGCTTTGCTGAGCTAAAATAAGTTTATTGAGCTAATAGAATATGCCGAACCAAGAGAAATATACTGAACTATAATAAAGAAATTTTGTTCTAAATAATGCTGAGGGCTTTAGTAGACTACTCTCAGCACACCTCTACCATGAGTAGTCAGCATATAGGATGAATATGAATGCTGCTGAAATAAAGCCCCACTGGATATTCAAAAACACTACCAATACACTATTAATGCACTTCTGAAACACTCTCGATACACTGCCAATACACTATCAGGCTCCACTTGGCATTAAAATACCTTATATTGCAAGGAGGTGCTGGCTGCTATATACAGCATGACATGCCGTGCTATGCATTTTTTCAAAAGTTGATACTAAATAAACTTTCAAAGACTGATAAGCCAACTTAAATAAAATCCAAACAAGAGATAAGCTATGTATCAAAATATTTGTACATATTTCTGTTTCATACTTATGAATATGAATAGAGTCACATATAAGAAAGAAAATACCAAAGCTAGATAAGAAAATCCACTCACCTCAACTGGTTAATAGCTGGCTGGCTGACTCTTTCTAATTCCTTTCTTCCTCTATAACATCAATAAATACTAATTAATACTCTCCAAAATCACTCAACTCACTTTGAGATAATCCTTAGCTTTGTCTCATTTCTACAAATCATAAACCTTTGCTCTGACTTAGGTCCATTCCTACTATTATTAAACCTTTATTGGTCTCCAATGACAGTGAACTATTTCTTGTCCATAGTGACTACAATTCTTTACCCATTTCTATTAATCATAAATCTTGCTCTAATCATCAATTAAACTTTTACTCATCTAAATAAACTACTTACCTTTGCTTTTGATACCAAACATGTACTTGCTACTAACCTTTGCTTATCTCTACTAAACATAAACCATGCTCAGATACCAAAAGTGTAACACCCCACCCCTACTAACTAGTTATGGGTGACGGTGCCACACCACAACCTTATCTAATGGTTAAGGGGATTTCTAAAGTATAGCTAAGCTGCAATATCATTTAAACTTGCATAACATAATTATCTCAAATTCTTTGAAATCAGAACATTTTAATTTAATTTCTTAATCTGCTAAAGCAATACTTAACTTAACACAATAATTCACATAATCAAACTTAGGGTTTAAAATTACAAAACCATACATTACCCATGCATTCTATTCATTAAACCATCCTTTTATACACACATTTGTAAAATAAGCTGAAACATATACATATAACAGTTTTGGCTCAACTATCTCTGCTATACAATAGTTCTCAACATATATTGCTTTTACAAGCCAACATCTCCCAACTTTCTCAACTAAAGGTGCTGATACACATGCTGATATATACCGATGAATTACGCTACTCCAAAATTGCAAGTAAAAGAAGTGAGGGGTGAGACTTTGAGAGGTCTCAGTGAATGGATAAACAATCTAACAATGAAAAATATTGAGACATAGCAGAAATATTTATTGTTATAACATATAGCATATGTTTCTGATATACTTTCAAATATGAGCAATCCAAGTAGGAACAAGACCATAAATAAATTATTTTGTTGGAAGAAGGCTTTGCTGAGCTAAAATAAGTTTATTGAGCTAATAGAATCTGCCGAACCAAGAGAAATATACTGAACTATAATAAAGAAATTTTGTTCTAAATAATGCTGAGGGCTTTAGTAGACTACTCCCAGCACACCTCTACCATGAGTAGTCAGCATATAGGATGAATATGAATGCTGCTGAAATAAAGCCCCACTGGATATTCAAAAACACTACCAATACACTATTAATGCACTGCTGAAACACTCTCGATACACTGCTAATACACTATCAGGCTCCACTTGGCATTAAAATACCTTATATTGCAAGGAGGTGCTGGCTGCTATATACTGCATGACATGCCGTGCTATGCATTTTTTCAAAAGTTGATACTAAATAAACTTTCAAATACTGATAAGCCAATTTAAATAAAATCCAAACAAGAGATAAGCTACGTATCAAAATATTTGTACATATTTCTGTTTCATACTTATGAATATGAATAGAGTCACATATAAGAAAGAAAATACCAAAGCTAGATAAGAAAATCCACTCACCTCAACTGGTTAATAGCTGGCTGGCTGACTCTTTCTAATTCCTTTCTTCCTCTATAACATCAATAAATACTAATTAATACTCATATCCTATGATTCAATATCAAAACTATATCTACATTGTTTCTAAGCTTTTACTTGGTTCTATTCTATTTTACTCCACTTAGGATTAGCTAAATCCCAACCATAAGCTTCATGATCTCCAATAATTTAACTATTTCATACTTTTCAATACTAATCTTATGATCTAGGAACATCATCATGTATGCTTTACTTTTACTTCTATTCCTTAACTCCTCTTATCAATGTCTTCACTTTATATTGTTTGCTTTAACTTAGGGTTAGCCAACCTCAACATAAACATAAGGACTTTCCAACAATTCATCTGAAATTTCTGATTATAACTTTCTTTACATTCCGCTAATCACTACAATCAATCTTATTTGCTGAATAATTCAAAAATTCATTGAAATTACATAAGCAGCAATAATTCATACTAAAATTCAAGCTTAAACTCATAGTTTGATCTATTTAAAACATCAAAACTATAAGAAATTATTCAAAAACTAATTCATACTTAATCTGGAGTTTAAAATTCTTACCTTAATGGATGAAAAATTCTACTGCTGTGCTAATAGCTTCTTTCTTTCAATTTCAGCAGCTTTCCTCCTTCAATCCAACTCACCACTAAATTATCTCTTTCTAACTAAATTCTCTTTGATTGCTACTAAAAAATAGAACTCTCTCAGCTCTCTTCTCTTCTCTAACCTCTTTGGAGAACTCAAAAAACCCCAAATGATAACAAAGAAACTGGTAGCTCTTATTTGGGAAAGAATAAATTAAGGGAAAAGTGTTGCTAGATGTCAACCGATGAATTTACCACTTAATTCCCAACTTATCAGGTGTTGATTAGATGACTTTTTAGCTATTTAATTATTTTCTCAAGCTGCTCAATCATCCCAAGAAAAATAAATTTAAAATTCTAACTCAAAGCCTTCTCAGTTAAAACTTGCTCCTGAGAATTTTTATGATTGGGGTCGACACTTTTGGCATAAGTGTCGACACCCACACATAGGTCAGCCCCTAGATCGTCCCTCAGGTCAGCCCATAGATTGACCTCTCAAGAAAAGTGTCGACACCTTATCAAGCAGGTGTCGACCCTCTTCTTGCACTACTACAAAACTTTCAGAAACTTTCTCTCTATTTTTCTGAGATAGTGTCGACATCTCTTGGAGAAGTGTCAACCCCTTCCGCTAGGTTTGAATAGAAACTTATTTCATACTCTCTTCTATAGCTTATTTACATTTTTCTTTTTAAGTTAATGTCCATTAACTTTAAAACATAAATGTAAATAAGGAACACCATCCTATTTGGATTTAATAAAAATGCCAGAAAAATCAAAATCCTTAAGAATAAGAATCTAAAATTTATATTCTAGTTCAAAATCTCCAAACCTGAAACTTTTAAAACTTTCTTGGTTCACAATGAATAGGTTAAAGGATCTCCAAGATTCGTTAAAAATCACTTTGTAGCTCACCAACATCTAAGGTTCAATTATCGAGACTTTTTGTTTCTAGAAAATATATATTTCATATACCTCCCCATATGGTGCTAGCTTTCAAACTTAGAAAATTTTTTGAACTTACAAAGACAGACAGTCACAATTTATGCTTCAAAACCATTACACCCAGTAATATTACTTTGAATATCTTTCAAGATATCAATACCACACATACTTAAATAAAAATCTTTTAATTTATTATTTTGCTAGTTCAGGATGTTACAGCCAGGGTACAAAATGGTCATTGATATGGCCTCTCTCCACTACCTTCTACCTTAAATAATCAGAGGTCTTCACCCTTGCTACGACAAGGTTAACCTCCTATCTTAAATAACTAGAGATCTTTACCCATGTCAGGATGAGATCTACCTCCTCTTCCTGATATGATTGGCTCTTTTTTTATTAGGATGAGGTCCTCTTATTTTTAATAAAATTACTGGGGCACAAATGGGCCATTGAGAGGGCCTCTTTCTATTACCTCCTATTTTAAATAATCGGAGGCCTTCACCCTTGCTATGATAAGATTAATCTCCTATCTTAAATATTTGAAGGCCTTCATCCTCGCTTGGACGAGGTTAACCTCTTATCTTAAATAACCAAAGGCCTTCACCCTCACTATGATGAAGTTAACCTCCTGTCTTAAATAACTAGAGGCTTTCTACTTCATTTAAGAATAAAATTTAGTTGGGTTATTCCTCATCATCACATAATTTGCACCAAGATAAGAATGTTAAAATAAGAAAAAATTATTAAAATAAGATCACTGATAATACATTCATAGACTTTTTGAATTTCAATGTCACGAGAGTGTAGCCCCGCCGAGCTCCTTGAAATAATAAGTTTATGACCAAATGATTTCCACAACCTCATAAGGGGCTTCCTAGTTCGAAGTGAGCTTGACTTGATCAGTGGTTGAGAAATGTCTGCACATCATAGCACCAGATCCCCAACTATGAATATTTTACTTTTGATCTTTGGAGTTGCAGTAGCGAGCCACTTTTTGCTTATAAGCTACTATCTAAACTTGAGTCTTCTCTCACTTTTCTTCCAACAAATTGAGGTTTGCCCTGAGATTTTGTGAGTTACTTTGTTTATTAAAGCATTCAACTCACGCTGATGGAGGCCTAAGCTCGACTGGAATGACTACCTTTGTTCCAAAAGCCAAGGCAAATGGAATCTTGCTAGTTGGTAATCTTTGAGTTGTTCTATAAGTCCAAAGTATATGATAAAGTTCATCCACTCACGTTTCTTTTGCTCGCTCGAGTTTGACCTTTATTCCTTGCAGTAGAGTTTTCTTAGTTACCTTGGCTTCACCATTTGTTTTAGGATGGACTATAGATGTAAAATGATGAAAAATATATAGATCTTTATAGAATTTAGCAAACTTTGCCCTCATAAACTAGCACCCATTGTCTATGATTAGAGTCCGAGGTAGGTTGAATCTACAAACTATCAACTTTTAGATAAAGTCTTGCACTTTAGCTTTGGTTATCTTTGTTAGGGATTTACCTCAATCCATTTGGTAAAGTAGTCCACTACCACCAAAAAAAAATTTTGCTGTCCAGATGTTATAAAAAATGGCCCAAGAATATCCATCCCTCAATGTGCGAATAGCCATGGAACACTTAAGGATGTGAGCTGGGAAGCCGATTATTTATGGACATTGGCATTTCTTTGGAATCGATCATATTTTCTTATATAGTCAGTGGCATCCTATTGGATAGTAAGCCAATAATATCTTTGCCGAGATAGTTTATAAGACAATGTTCTGGCTCCGAGGTGGTTTTCATATATCCCTTCATGGACTTCTCTCAAGGTATAGTCAACTTCAAATGGCTGGAGATAATTAAGAAGTGACAAGGAGTAAGATTTTTTATACAACTTATTCTCATATAGGACATAATGGGATGCTTGATTCCTTAATTTCTAAGCTTCTTTAGGATTTCTCGAAAGGATGCCATCCTTGAGGTATAGTTCTAAATGGTCAATCTAGCTTGGCTCAAGATCCACTTGCATTACTATCTGAGACTCCTCTAAACTCGAGTGCTGAAGAACTTTAAAGAAAATCTTCTTCGGCAATTCATTCAGAGCCAAAGTAGCCAGTTTGGATAGTAGGTCGGACTTTATATTTTCTACTCTAGGAATCTATTGAACATCAAAACTACCAAAGGTTGAGGTTAAGCTTCTTACTTTATCCAAGTACTTCTTCATAATTTTCTCTCAAACTTCATAGCTGTCATTGACATGTCCCACCATCAATTGAGAATCAGTATAGACCTTCACATAATCTACCCCTAATTCCTTAGCTATTCTCAATCCCACAACTAATGCTTCATACTCTACTCTATTATTAGTAGAGAAAAATTTGAAGCACAGCGCATATTTAGCAACAACTTCTTCTGAATTGATATGAGTCAAACTTGCACCTGCTCCAAAAGCATTGACGAACCATCCACATATAGAGCCTAGGAGTTCTCAGGGAGATCTATTATTTCTTCAAGGGAGTTCAGCTGCAAAGTGGTAGTGCTAGCTTCTTGCTGCTTAGGTTCGGTTGGGTTCAGGATGGTGCATTCAACTATAAAGTCAGCTAAGATTTGAGCTTTAATTGATGGCCAAGGTTAGAACTTGTTGTCAAATTTAGTGAGCTCAATCACCTATTTTGCTATTCTTTTAGAGGTGTCAGGCAGGTGAAAGACTACCTTGATGGGTTGATCGGTGAGGAGTGTCATCGTGTGCCCCTAGAAATAAGGTCAGAGATTCGTAGTTGCAATCGATAAAGCATAAGTTAGTTTTTTCAACTTAGTATATCTTACTTCTGCATCCCACAGAACTCAACTTATGCAGTAGATTGGCATCTAAACATTTTTCTTCTTCTCTTATGAGGTTGGCTCCAATAGCAGCAGGAGAAATAGCTAGGTAGAAGAATAATTCTTCACCAAGTTCAAGCATGGCTAGGAGAGGAGCTGAACTGAGGTAGTTCTTTAAATCTTTGAATGCTTACTGACATTCAGGTGTTTAGCTAAAGTTTCTTGGTTCTTTGAGTTCTTGAAACAAGAGCATGCAATATTCCACCAACCTCGAAACAAAGCGATTTAGAGCCACAATCTTTCCTGTCAATCATTGAACTTCTTTTATTATTTTTGGAATAGTCATTTCCTAGAGAGTTCAGATCTTCTCTAGATTTGCTTTAATTCCATGTCTTAACACCATGAATCTCAAAAACTTGTTTGGGATTACTTCAAAAGCACATATGGTTGGATTTAGCTTCATCTTATATTTTCTGAGCATACTGAAGGTCTCTTCCAGGTTAGTGACATGATTTGTTGAAGATCGGCTCTTGACAACCATATCATCCACCTAAACCTTATGTTGTGGCTAATCTACTTCTTGAAATTTTATTCACCAGGTGCTAATAGGTTGCACCTACTTTCTTGAGTCTAAAGGCTAGAACCCTGTAACAATAAAGATCATGATTAGTATTAAAAGCAATTTTCTCCTCATCTTCTGGTGCCATCCAAATTTTGTTATAGCCAAAGAACGCATCCATGAAAGTGAGGAGCTCATGGTCCAAAGTTGCATTCATCATTTGATCAATTCTAGGAAGGATTAGCTATCCTTTGGGTAGGCCTTGTTCAAATTTATGAAATCTATACACATCCTCTATTTGCCATTCGTCTTCTTGATGAGAATCATATTTGTAATCTAGTCTGGGCAAGACACCTTCTAGATGAACCTAGCCTTGAGAAGCTTGTTGACCTCATGCATAATGGCCTTCTACTGTTCTCGTGCAAAGTTGTGTTTCTTTTGCTTCATGGGTTTGTATTTCAGATCTATAGCCAACGATGTTTCATTACTTCTACATCAATTTTAGTTATATCTATAGGAACCTAAGTAAAGACATCAGCATTCTTTCATAGGAAAGTGTTGAGCTGCTTTTTAACCTCCTCTTGCCAATTAGAGCCAATCTAAACCATATGGTCCTCATGCCCATCATTTAAAGAGATTGTAAAAAGATCATCGATGCGTTCCCCACATTTTTTTGTTAAATCATCACAAGCATCAAGTCCATCACCAGGCAAGGATCTGGTTGCTTTCTCTCTTGTAGAGGAATTGTATAGCAATATCGCGCAAGGGCCTGATCTCCTCTAACTTCTCCAACTTCATGTCCCATCAGAAACTTCATCATTAAATAATAGGTTGACACTACAACCTAAAGTGCATTCAACCTAGTCGTACGAGGATGGCATTGTAGATATAGGGAGCCTTCACCATAAGAAAATCAACTTGAGCTTTGGATTACCCTAGGTACCAACCTGCCACAACTGATAAGACAATTTTTCCTTCAACTAGTACAGTATCACTAATGAATCCCACCAATGGAGAGCTTATTGGTCCTATTCGACTATTAGGTATAGACATTTTAGTTAAAGCATCATAAAATAAAACATCAATAGAGCTTTCATTATCAATCAAAATATGGCATACATCATAGTGAGCAATATTCAAGGTAACTATAGTCATGTCATTGTGTAAAAACTGACCCTTGGTGCATCTTTTTGGTAAAGGTAATGGGTTCTTTAGGCAATTGCCTCTTTGTTGGCTCTACTGATCCATTGGTCTTCCCCTGCTGATGTCCCCCAGCAACGGTGTTGATAATCCTAAGTGGGGGCCGATCTCCTTGCAGTTCATCCCTCCATGGTGGCTCCAACTATGGCATTATCCTTGGCTGATCTTCCCTCCTTTCCAATCGATGTTGCACATGAAGAAAAAACAAGGTTTTCCTACCATAGGATCCATCTGATCAGATCAAATTTATAGTATAATATTTTAAAATTTTTTATGATCCAATCAGATTTGGGAGTTCTCAAATCTGATTAGATTGATCTAAAATTAGAAGCAAAAATAGATTAAAAATAGTGATATCTGATATCACCTGATCGGGTGAATCGTTCATCCTATAGTGATGATCTATTGTTGTCGAGGTTCTGACTTTAGCCATGCATGCACCTGACCTCTACCAAAGTCCACTCAAGTTAGATCTGGACCATCTCCTACTAGATCTAATTTCCAATGATTAGATCTAAAGTCATTCTATAGAGCCTTCGAATTGATCTTCAGGGGCAGCACCTTTGTCTCTCAATCTAGGAACTAGTCATGCGGCCTTTGCAAGATCAGGGACCAATCTTTGATCTTTGATTTTCACCCAACCCCTTGGGTGTGGAGAAGGAGAAGAGATCTAGAATATGAGGCTTGAAGATGGTGGGAGAGGCAGGGCTTCACCGTAGAGAAATTATCATATGAAAACAATTTGCATAGGATCTTGTTTAATGACCTACTATAGAGTCCCCTCGCATATAACTTTGAACGGGTTAAAGACAACATGTAGAAGGACTCTCCACCTGTCGCCCCACCCACAACCCTTTTCTCAGATTTTTGTTGCACAAAATACTAAGAAACATGCATGGAGATGGGAGGATAAGAATGTTTTAGGCATAAGAAATTATCTCCTTCGAATTTGAATCAAATTCAAATCCTTTGACCCATTCAAATTCCATTTGAATTAGAGTCCTCTCATATCCATATGGGGAGCATGGCCAAGCGGGGGATGTGCACCCCCTATTTCTCATGGAAATACCTGGGGGTGCATGTCCCAAGAAAATCTCTATGGGGTGCATGCCCCCTCTTCCTTCTTTCCTACATACGGGTTAACTCTTGACCCTTGTCCTGTTCCCATCATATAGGATTTAAGACTCACCCTTTTTAAGTTCCATCCAATAGAATTAGGGCAAGTCCAAATTAGGTTAGGAAAATCCTTGATCAGACTAGGACTAGGTCCAATCTGATTAAGATAAATCCATATAGAGTTTCCGAGAAAGGCTTGTCCAAATTTTATCTCATGATTTTAGGACAAGCACTAATCTTGTTAAGACAATCCTTGTCCAATTTCCATCTTATAGGATTTAGGATAAGCCTTGATCAAACCAAGACAAGGTCAAATCAGATCAAGACAAATCCCTATAGACTTGTCGGGAGAGGCTTGTCCAAATTTTATCTTATGATTTTAGGATAAGCCCTGATCTCATCAAGACAAGTCTTGTTTTGACTAGGACAAGCTCTAGTCAGACTAGGATAAATCCATACAAGACATTCAAATAAGCCAAATTCAATTTGGCTAAGTCGAGATGAACCTAAAAGACTACAAAAAGAGAATGTTAGGTTCAATCATGTGCTAGAATGATTTTCTTGAACCTAATTGGATCTAATCTAATTCAATCGAACTAGGTTAGCCCAATTAATGACATCTAAATCAAAACCCTTCTTTGTGTGATCTAGTTAGGTTCAGTTCTATATGGTAATGGGACATGTTGTGATTTTCATCATCGATATCATCAAAATATCTTTCGATGGATCAGAACTCTTCTGATTCATCCAATTAAAATTATCAATCATTAAGATAATTCTAATTGATCCTAAAATCTACTAGTGATACCTAACAATATATGGTGGCAACCCATTAGAATTGAATATAAACCTCTTGGTGCAGCTACTTGTGTGATTGGGTACTTCTATCATGAGTCTCGATGGGATTAAGGTTAAGATGAACTTGTCAAACCCAATATCCATCATATGAATGAATCATTTGATTCATGTCTGATATAAAATCTTAATAGAAACTCCTGTCTATTATATTCATATTATCATGGCTATGGATTTTAGAACTCGATCTCATGATCATCATAGGAGCACTCTATTTGATATATGCTCTAGAAGCTAGATTGGTTGACACTTATAATACACTTTCTAGAGGTATTTTTATAATTTTGACTAATAATTAATAAAAAGATTATTTTCTATTACATTATATATTTAAAGTATCTATGATACATCCTTTGAGTTAATAGATATGATAAACGCATATTTTTAAGAGTAGAAAATTTAAGGCATGTGTTGTCATAATTAACTCATAAATTGCTCTCGATCGTACGATCGTCATAAGGATGGTGATCGATCTAGAAGATTGGTATATGATCATTTTTTTAGAGTAGATGAGTCTTGAGTCTATGGTGTGGAAACATCGAAGTGAGAGTACAGATACTTATTAGAGAATAAGAGCACTAAGCGTGACCACGTCGAGCAGTCATAAGAAAGTCTACCTTCTCATTAATGACTAAGCTCGATGCTGCAGCTATGTGCTTGGTTCTTTGATCTGAGTGCATTGGTAGTTCACCTTGAGTGTGTTATAGTTTGACTACACCATGACTCAATCTTCTATCCATTTGGAATGCTGAGGTACATGTTGGCTATAGCATGTTCATTGTATGGACTGGTTCGCACCAAGATGAGATCTATCAACCTTGGTAGAGAAGTAATCCTATAATGATCATGAGATCGAGTTCTTAAGCCCATAGCCATAGTAGTGTGATATAATAGAAAAGAGTTCTCTATTAGAATTTCATATTGGACTGAATCAAATGATTCAATCATATGATGGGGTGTTGGGTTTGGCGAGTTCACCTTAACCCTAATCCTATCAAGACACATAATAGAAGAACACAATGACACAGGTAGCTACACCAAGAGGCTCGCTTTTAGTTCTAACGAGTTGGCACCATATATTATGAGGTATCATTGGTGGATTTTGAGTGTAATTAGAATGATCTTGATGATCGATCATTTTAATTGTGTGACTCAAAAAAGTTCTGGTCCATTGAAAGATGTTTCGATGATATTGATGATAGAGATCGCGACGTATCTCATTACCATGCAAAACTAAAATTAACTGGATCACATAAATAGGAGTTTGGATCTAGATGTGATCAATTGGGCTAATCCTATTTGATTGATGTGGATTAGATCCAATTAGGTTCAAGAAAATCATGCTAGCATATGATTGAGCCTAACATTCTCCTTCTATAGCTTTTCTGGTTTATCTCGACTAAGCCAAATTAATTTAAACTTATTCAAAAACCCTACAAGGGTTTATCCTAGTCTAACTAGAGCTTGCCCAAATCAAAAAAGGGTTATCTTAATTCATCAGATGGAAATAAGACAGTTTCTGCCAATTCCTGACATAACCTGCTATTTTTGGTTTCATCAGGACATTGATCCGATCTCCGCAGGAATTGAAGGGTATGGCATGCACCCTCTATATTGTTGATCTAAGGCACATGCCCCAAGGAGTTATTCATCAAAGAAATGAGGTGGGCCCTGCTACATGGCATGCGCGCAATAAGAGGAGGCATGGAGGAAGAGTTTGTTATGGAACAAACTCTTGAAGATAATTCTCCATGCCACCCTCCTCTTCTCATCTATTTTGTGTGACAAATTTAGGACCTTTTGGGCAAAGAAAACTAGGTAGAGACCTAGGATTTCTCATGGAAAATAAGATTAAAATTTGATTAAATCAAGTAATTAGATTACTTGATCAAATAGCACTCTATATTTGGTGCAAGGTCTATTTAAAGGACCCTGCATCGTAGGGTTCGCAACTTTGATCTCCCATGCCCCAATGTTGCTGCCTAATTTTCTCTCCATGCCTTCCTTATTGAGAAATGTGTCCTGAACCAATAATCTAAGTTGCAGATCATTAAAATTAGTATATAAATTATCTAAAAATAATAGTTATTTGGCTAGTTTATCATAAAAGTTTTATCTTTCTTAAATGAACTCCTAAATTATGATGAAGTCTTTAGAACCATAATCAATCGATAAAGAAGGATTTATTGGATTGTTCTTAAACTATTCAGGATCAGATGATAAGTTATTAACAAGAATGATAACTTATTGAGTGTAGGTTGCTATATGCCATATGCATTAATTGTCCTCGTAACCAAATGGTATGGAGACACTGGTATGGCATCCAGGTAATATGTAAGAGCACATCTGTACTGAACATAATCAATGTAGTACTATACTATCAAGGATAGCTAGTTAAGACCAATGGATATAAGTGTCCCTCCAATCTGAGATTACCATGGTGACTTGCAAGCAACTCATTATACTTTGGTGTTGAACTGACTGTATTTCTAATATAGGTTCAAAAAACTTTTAGGTATAGTCAAGTACTTGTGAAGTCCATGTGTGAGTAAAGATAGGATTGACCACTTCTAATTAGCTTTAGAAAGAGAATGACTCATTGTATTTCAATTTAGCAAAACCTAGGCCTGAGTAATCCATGAGGAGTCAGGGATTTACAAAATTTTGAGATATAATGTATATGACTTGTATGAGTGTTGACAGAATACTCAAAGTCATCTTAAGCATTATTGGACAAAAAGATGAATTATATGGTAACCATGGGCCAAGGTTCTAAGAATGTTGCTTTGCATACATTTGACCTATCTAGACGTCGGGGAACCATTGCTAGATGGTTACTTGACTAGTATGGAAATTGGTTCCTATGCTACCGGCTTAGGTTCGAACCTATAGGGTCATACAAATTAGAGATTGTAACCTAATTAGATTGTTAATCGATGATTGAGAATCGTTCTAAGGTCAAACTATTAATGCGATTGATGTTTGACCTAATGCAAATATTATTGGAGGATCAATTAGTAATTGAATTGTTAATTGGCTCAATTTAATTGAGCAATCAAGCTGAGATCAATTCTAGTTGAATTAGATTTAATTTGAATTGGTTTGGAATTAATTACATTAAGTTTAATTGGTTTATTGGATAAGCCAATTACAAGAGAAAAATAATTCCTAGTTGGACTAGGATTTGAGTGCACCAAATATCTAATTAAGTTAGGATTTAAATCAAATTTTAATATGATTTAAATCTAATTTAATTGGATTTTTGGTTAGACTAGGATCATCAAAAATTAGACTTGGACTAATCCTATTTTAATTGGATTTAAAATTGATTTGACCTAGTCAATACATGACAATCCTAGTTAGATTAGGATTCCTTGTTTTCTTTCTTGTGCAAATAATCTCCACGATCATTAATTAATTCCAAAAATTTTTTACATAATTTTTCATGCCTAAGATAACTTCTCCATGCCCCATATCATGGTATGTTTGTGATCAAAATTGACTTAGTCTTATTTGGAAGTTAGTTTGAATGAGTCAAACTAAATTAGAGTTTTAACAAATTAAAACTCTCCTCTCTCTATGGAAATAAACCCATGCCCACCAATTATTTTGTCACCCTTTTTTCTTCTCTTTTGGGTGTTGGTTTGAGGAATCTCATGCACAAAAATTATGGGGAGGCATCCAAGAGTTGGACGCCCCCAAACTCTTCCTTAGTTTCCTATTTAACTTGGTCATTTCACCTAGTCAAAGGTTTATTTTGCGGTGCCTCCTATATGATAGGAGAGGGCATCATTTTCCCATGAGATACCATGGTAATTTTTAGTTGATAAAGGGTGAAAGGTGTGGTGGTTAGGGGCGCCCAACTTCTTGGAGAAGATCATTCAATTATGACATCAATAGTTGTCTTGATGAAGACAAAGTTAAGAAGAATGTCTTCTCATCTATTTCTTTTCCAATGTTTATTTTCTCTTTATTCTTTCTGATTTTTATATAATAAAATTCTAAGAGCGAAAGAGAAAGAGGGTGTAGGAATCTGTGCTCCAAAGTGTTGGGGCAGGATGATCATTTTTTGATATTATCTGATCATGTCCTAATGAGAGAAGAAGAAGATCTTCTCTTAGGATTTTCTTGAGAACCATTCTTTTCCATATTTTTGTATGATTTTTTATATAGAGAAATCAGAGAGGAAGAGATTTGGAAGCATGAAAATTTTCTAGAGGAGAATGTATCCTCTTGTCCAGGTATGGAGATCCATTTAGGACATCAATGATTGATGTCCTAAAAAGAGAAGACATGTCTTCTCTTAGGATCTTTCTTAATTATTTATTTTTTATTTTTAGAAGATTCGAAAGTTAGTATTAGATATGTGTTCCCTAGAAGCCAGAATTAGCTGACACTTGTAATACACTTCTAGGGGTAAAATTATAATTTTAACTATAAATAATAAAATGGATTATTTTCTATTATAAATATGTATTTAGTGTCTGTGATACATTCCTTGAGTTAATGATAATGATAATTTTTATTTTCAAGTGTTGAAAATTTAAGACAAGAATTTCATTATTAACTCATAAAATGCTTCTGACCGTAGGATCATCATGAGGATGGTGATTAATCTAGAAGGTTGGTGTACAATCACTTCGTCATAGTAGATGAGTTTTGAGTCTATGGTGTAGAGACATCGGAGCGAGAGTATAGATACTCATTAGAGAATGAGGACACTGAGCGTGACCACCTCGAGTAGTCATAAGGAAGTCTATCTTCTCATCGATGACTGACTCGAAGCTGCAGTGGTGTGTCTGGTTCTTTGACCTGAGGTGCATCGATAGTTCACCTTGAGGGTGTTATAGTTTGACTACACCATGACTCGATCTCCTAGCCATTTGGAATCCTGAGGTGTATGTTGGCTATAACATGTTCATTATAGGAATTGGATTGCACCAAGAGGGAATCTATCTACCTTGGTAGATAAGAAACATCCCTATGATAATCATGAGAATCAAGTCCATAAGCCCATGGCCATGGTAGAGTGAAATAATAGAAAGAGTTTCTATTAAGATTTTCACATCGGACTTGAATCGAATGATTAAATCATATGATAGAAATTAGGGTTTGACAAGTTCACCTTAACCCTAATCTGATTGGGGCTCAAGATAGAAGATCTTAGTCATTTAAGTAGCTGCACCGAGAGGTTCGTTTTCAATTTTGATGGGTTGCCACCATATACTGCTAGGTGTCACTGATGGATTTTTGGAGCAATTAGAATGATTTAGATGATCAGTCATTCTAGTTGTCTGAATCAGAAGAATTCTGACCCATCAAAAGAAGTTTTGATGATGTCGATGATAGAGATCGCGACATATTCCATTACCATATAGAACTGAATCTAACTAGATCATATAAATATGGCTTTGGATCTAGATATCATCAATAAGACTAACCCAGTTTAGTTGATTTGAATTTGATTCAATTGGGTTCAAGAAAATCGTGCTAGCACATGATTGAACCTAACGTTCTCCTTCTATTATCATTAAAAGTTATCTCGATAGTGTCAAATTAGTTTATGCTCACTCAAGGACCTTTACATGATCTGATTGGAGCTTGTCTAGGTTAGAAAAGGATTGTCTTAATTTGTGAGATAAATTTGAGACAACATCTACCATTTTTCACCACCTACTAATTCTTGTCTTTTGACTTTGATCAAACGTTGACCATTGACCCTTGGACATCTACCCATGTGTCATGCACCTATTGGAGAGTAGATAGGGGCTTATCCCCTTGCTAGAATTTGAAAAAGAGGGGGTGCATGCCAAGGGAGGTATGTGCCCATGGATAGGGATGACTGGAGTCCCATACCGATGGGACTCTAGGTTGCTTCTTGATTTCTACTTAGGTGGCCCATAATAATAGACTTTGACCAGTCTTAGGCACCATCTAAGGATGAATTAGTAGGGATCTCATCTGATTGGATTAGGTGAAGTCATCCCACCAATCAGATTTAGATCTGATTTCATGAAGCAACGTGATTGGCCAGGATGATGTGGCACTGCATGGTGCAGTAGGGTCTATATAAACCCTGTCTGCGCCAAACTTTCATAGAGTTCACTCTTAGCCCATGCCCCAAGGCTGCCCCTCTCTCTCCTCCATGCCATCTTATGATCCTCTACCTCCTCTCCATGCTCAAGGAAAGTTAGGATCCAGTTTGATGTGATCTAGGCAAGAAAAAGCTGACGAGAAAGGAAGAAGGCAGCACTACTGCAGAGATGACTGCTGATCTTTAGAAGGAGTTTTAAAGATCCTACAAATCAGATCCAGATCTAATTTTTGGAGAGATGATAAAAAAGGAGATGATCTCTAGATCTAGCATGAGTGGATATTGGTAGAAGCCAGCCGCATGCATGGGTAGATCCAGAATCTCAGGCAATCAGTAGGATTATCAAAGGATAATCTGATTACCCAACATCAAGATATAAATTAAACTAAATTAAATTTATTTTTATTTTTACTTATTAAATTAATAAAATTAAATTTGAAACATCTCAGCTTTAATCTAGATACATGAGAGAACTTTTAAAATATCTCTTTTGATCCGATCAAATCTGAACGAACCTGATCCAAGAAATCAGGATTTTTCCTTCAACTGGTATCAAAGCCGGGTTCTCCAAATTATTTAGATATAATTTTTAATTTATTTTAATATAATAATTTTATAATTTTAGATATCATATGAGATGTGATTAGATCTAAAATTAGAAAAATTAAAATTAAATAATATAGATCTAAGTTCTACATTATGCATGACTAGTTGTAAAATAAAATAGTTCTATACATAGTCTTGCATAATCATGATTTATTTTGATTAAATTATAAGTTTAGATCTATTTATTTTATTTTTTTATTATTATAAATATTATAATAAGATCTAAAAAATAGAAAATAAAATTATTTAATTTTTAGATCATATGAGATATGATGAATGCATGTTTAGACTAGTTGTAGATATAGTTCTACATAATTATCTAGATTAGAATTTATTTTGATATGACCAATTTAAATCAATTTTTTTAGATAACTATGAGATAATTTAGATCTAAAAAATATGCATGATATGATACATGATATGTATGCAAAATATGTATTATGTTAGATCAATTTTTATATATGAGATATATGATGTTGATCTAACTAGTTTGGTAGATTTATATTTTTGATTAAGACGTTCCCCTTAGGCGTCCGGTCATAAGAACAAAGTAGTGTTTAAATATCCTCTCCTCCCATTCGATGTGGTGTTCTTATGATGTGTAGGGGTGCTGTGCATTCATCCTTAATTAGAAATCAAGAACTTACTTTCTATAAAACCCTAGATCCTGAAACCCTAGGATTTTATTTACATGTTTTGTTTGTGAACCCTAACTTAATTAAAAATTAAGATTATAAAATATTAATTAGGTCTAAAATTGAGAATTTTAGATCTAAGACATATTCATAATATTGGGTTCGGGCTTGGGTAGCTCAATTAGGTCTAAGCGGTTGATCAAACCGAATCAAGAGTTGGTTAGATGGGATCAACAGTGCTTAAATTGACCAGCCTAATAGGATTAAGTCTGGGTCAAGATTCGAGTCACGTGAGTGATCGATCAAGCTAAGACCTAATTAGGCTCAGTGGTTAGAGTCTTGGATTGTAGGCTAACCCTGATTGGTTCTGGCTCAATAATTTGGTGTCTAAGGTAAGTTTGGCAGATACGATCGACTGATTTTTAATTGAGAGCTACTCGACTCGAATGTATTCTTATCGAGTTAATGGCATATCCCTTCCATCAGTCTCACTTACCTGGCCATGTTTGTTGGCTCAGTTCTAATCTGAGGTGGTCAATAATCCGAGCTAACCCATGCCACTAGGTTAGTCATAATGGTTATGACTATGTCAAGTCTAGTTTAATGAGACCTAAATCAAATCTTCCTAAGAAAAGATTAAGTCTAAGGTCTTCCACCATTGTAGATGTGCGGGCCCTTCTCGAGGTTGATTGTTCTTAGCTGGTTACAGTGGTTCAGTTGCACCAAAAAGATGCAACCATATCTATTAGGCATTGGATGCTATGGGCTGGAGGATGGATTGGGCTCAATATTCTGGATACGGTGAGAGACTCAATTAGAAATCCAATCTATGCAAATGGTGGGTCTGACTTAACTAAGGAGTGGATCAATATTTTGGGATACGATGAGATTCATGAATTAGAGATCAAGTTTGGGTGCACCATGATTAGAGAATCATTGAACAAGAGTTGTTCACTCATTGGCTAACCCATCATCAATAACTGTTAGGTGAGGTGATGAGTCAGTTGGTGGGACCGCACCACCCACTAGAAATCATTAATCATGGAGATTTTTGCATCTCTACAGAGGGAGTGTAGGGATCCAAAAAAATAGTGGGAGCTAATTTATTTAAAAATAAAACTTCTAAACAAATTGGTTAAGTCTTAATTACAATATCTAACTAAAAACTTTGACTCTATACAGAAAAATATCTGCATCCAATCCACTAGCACGAATCCTAGACACCCATAGACTGATCGGACCAAATTACAATGATTGGCTCCAAAACTTCAAAATTATTTTGGGTTTCAAAAAGTTAACTCATGTATTAGACCAAGACCCTCCCACTTTACCAGCTCGTCCATCCACTAAATAGAGAGCGTCTCTGAATAAGTGGACAGACGAAGATAACAAGGCCAGATATTACATGTTGGATTCGATGTCTGATGAACTTCAGCACCAACATGAAGGTATCAGGACTGCTTGCCAAATGTTGGCTCACCTACAAGAGATGTTTGGTGAACAGGGTTGCGCAGCTAAGTATCAAGTCACTAAACACTATTCAAGGCTAAAATACATGATGGACAGTCAGTCCAAGATCATTGTCTGATGATGATCAAGAACTTAGAAGAGCTTGAGAAGCTCGGAGTGAGGTTGGACTTGGATCTACAGAATGATATAATTCTATAATCCTTGATTGATGCATATGGGTAGTTCATCATGAACTATCATATGCATAAACTTCAAAATTCCTTGGCCGAACTTATGAACATGCTGGTTACCGCTTAGCTTTCTATGAAAGGTTCTAAAGGCTTAGTGCTTGCTATAGAATGAACTTTTTTTAAGAGAAAGTCTTTTGAAAAGAAGAAGTATGTGAAAAAATAGAAGGTGGAAGGACAAAAGAAGAAAAAGATAGAGCTGAAGAAGAAGGCCGCTGACAAAGAAAAGTATTTCCATTGCAATAATAACGGCCACTGGAAGCGAAACTGTCCTACTTATCTAGCCACCCAGAAGAATAAGGAGGCAAGTCCTTCTGGAGGTATGCTCATTATTGAGTCTAACCTTATGGTTTCTTTTGCATCCAGTTGGATGCTTGACTCTAGTTCTAGTGCTCATTTGTGCACTTCCATGCAGGGTCTTAAGGATAGCAGGAAGCTGAGGGATGGTGAGATGATCCTGCGCATCAAAAATGGAGCAAGAGTTGCTACCGTGGCCATGGGAACATACCCTCTTCGACTACCATCTGGTTTAGACTTAGTATTAAAAGACTATTATTATGTGCCTGCAGCAAGTAGAAATTTGATTTTCTGTTTCTTGCCTTGCATTAGAAGGCTATGTAATTAGTTTTTTTAAGGACCATTGTAACATTCTTTATGAAAGAAATAAAATTGCAAGTGGTTTTCTTATTAACGATCTTTATCAGTTACATATTGATGTATCTATTTTTAATATCGAGCAAAATTTGAATGCCATGAAATGACCTAGGGATAGTCCAAATGATAGGTATCTATGGCACCTAAGACTAGGTCATATAGCAGAAGATAGGGATTAACAAATTGGAAGAAAACCAGGCTATTGAGTCCGTTGACTTTCGAGTCATATCCAATTTGTGAATCTTGTCTTCATGGCAAAATGACTAAGCTCCCTTTTGTAGGACATGGGGAAAGGGCCACGGATCTTCTTGCCCTAGTACATACTGATGTGTGCGGCCCATTTGATGTGCCGACTAGAGGCAACTTTGTCTACTTCATAATCTTTATCGATGATTTATCTAGGTATGGGTATGTGTATCTTATGAGACACAAGTCTGAAGCTTTTGAAAAGTTCAAAGAATTCAGACATGAAGTAGAAAAGCAAACAAGAAAACCCATTAAGGTTCTTCGATCAGATCGAGGAGGTGAATACCTTAGTCGAAAATTTCTAGACTATCTCAAGAAAAATGGCATAGTCTCTCAATGGACTCCACCTTGGAACACCTCAACTCAACGAAATTTCAGAATGGAAGGAACCAAGACCTTTATTAGATATGGTCCGATCCATGATGAGCTTCATAGATCTTTCTGATTTTCTTTGGAGACACTATTTGTTAACTGCAATATACTTACTGAATAGGGTTCCTTCTAAAATCGTTCCTACCACACCGTATGAGATATGGCATGGTAAGAAACCAAGTCTGAGTCATCTCAGAATTTGGGGTTGTCCGGCTCATGTCAAAAGACAACAAGCGGACAAGTTAGACTTTAGATCCTTTAGAGCTCGATTTATAGGATATCCTAAAGAGTCATTAGGATATTATTTCTACATTCCAGAAGATCACAATGTGATTGTGAGTCAACATGCCATCTTTCTTGAAAAATAGTTTATTCAAGATAGCGGCATTGGAAAGTAGATTCAAGCTCGATGAGAAAGTCTCACAAGAGCAATGAGCTAAGGACCAAATGGAACCAAATCAGGTTAAGCCAATTCAATCACTACCTCCTCCACCTCGTAGATCGAAAAAAAATTTTCATCCCCTGGAGAGGTACTTAGGTACTATTTCAGAGGATGTAGAGAAAATGTTCCTCGTAGGTAATGGGGTTCATGGTGATGATCCCAAAACCTATAACGAGGTGATATCAGAATATCGACTCCGAGAAATGGTTAGAGGCAATGGAAGTCAGAAATTGACTCAATGCACTCAAACCAAGTCTGGACCTTGGTAGATCCACCAGAAGGTATAGTACCTATTGGGTGTAAATGGATCTACAAGAGAAAGATTGGTGCAGATGGAGAATGTGAAAATATTCAAAGCTAGATTAGTGGCAAAAGATTATAGTCAATGTGAAGGCATTGACTATCAGGATACCTTTTCGTCAGTAGCTATGCTAAAATCCATTCGCACATTGCTTGCTATTGTAGCCTATTTTGATTATGAAATATGGCAAATGGATGTGAAAATGGCATTCTTAAATGGATATCTTGAGGAAGATATCTATATGGAATAGTCGCTAGGTTTTACATCCAATGATGATGATCACAAGGTATGCAAGCTGCAAAGGTCCATATATGGACTTAAGCAAGCATCTCGAAGTTGAAATACTCATTTTAATGATGTGATCAAATTGTTTAGTTTCATCAAAGAACGAAGAGGAGCCATGTGTCTTCGAAAAGGTCAGTGGGAGCACTGTTGTCTTCCTCGTATTGCATGTGGATCACATCCTTCTTATTGGGAATGATGTTCCGATGTTGACCATAGTTAAAATGTGATTATCTAAAGAATTCTTCATGAAAGATCTTGGAGAAGCATCCTTTTTTCTAAAAATTAAGGTCTATATAGATAGACTGAATAGGATGCTAGGACTTTCACAAAAGATGTACATAGATGAAGTGCTAAAGAGGTTTAGTATGGAAAACTCTAAGAGGGGTTTGGTACCCTTCAGACATGGCATTCATCTTTTCAAGAAGTTGTGCCCTAGCACACCTGAGGAAATAGAATGCATGAGCAAGATCCCTTATGCTTCAGCAATAGGGAGCCTCTTGTATGCCATGTTATGCACATGAGCTGATATAGCCCATGCTGTGAGTATCACGAGCAGATATCAGTCGAATCTTGGTGAAGAACACTGGACTTCTGTGAAATGTATCCTTAAGTACTTGAGAAGAACTAAGGATATGTTGTTGGTCTTTGGTAATCGAGAACTCCAAGTTTGGGGATATACAGACTCAGATTTTATGTCTGATGTAGATGATCGAAAGTCAACATCTAGGAGTCTATTTGTGTACAATAATGGAGCTCTTAGTTAAAAAAGTTTCAAGCAGACTGTGATAACAGATTCCATCATGGAAGCAGAATATATTGCTGCATCAGAAGCTGCAAAGGAGGCATTCTGGTATAAGAAGTTTGCCATAGAAATTGAAGTGATACCATCAGATGCCATTCCTTTGTACTGCGATAACAATGGCGCCATAGCCCTTGCTAAGGAGTCAAGGTCTCACTAGAAATCCAAGCACATCGAGCGGTGGTACCACCTCATCTACGATTACCTCGAGAAGGGTTATGTCGAGGTTAAGAGAGTCGACTCTGTAGATAATGTGGCAGACCTGCTTACAAAGCCGTTGGGCTAGTAGAAGATTAAAGCCCACCTTGAGAAGATGAAGCTTAGATTTGTATCCAATTGGCTTTAGGTCAAGTGAGAGTTTGTTAGATATGTGTGCCCTAGAAGCCAGAATTGGCTGACACTTGTAATACACTTCTAGGGGCAACATTATAATTTTAATTATAAATAATAAAATAGATTATTTTTTATCATAAATGTGTATTTAGTGTCTATGATACATTTCTTCAGTTAATGGTAATGATAATTCTTATTTTCAAGAGTTAAAAATTTAAGACAAAAATTTTCATTATTAACTCATAAAATGCTCCTGATTATAGGATCATCATGAGGATGGTGATTGATCTGAAAGGTTAGTGTACA
This sequence comes from Cocos nucifera, assembly GCA_006176705.1. Taxonomy (NCBI): domain Eukaryota; kingdom Viridiplantae; phylum Streptophyta; class Magnoliopsida; order Arecales; family Arecaceae; genus Cocos; species Cocos nucifera. The sequence goes on along the minus strand of QRFJ01000397.1, from coordinate 76,805 downwards.
ATTGCTTCTTCATAGAAGATGAGTCTTGAGTCTACTGTGTAGAGACATCGGAGCAAGAATACAGGTACTCGTTAGGAAATGAGGGCACTAAGCATGACCACCTCGAGCAGTCATAAGGAAGTCTACCTTCTCATCGATGACTAACTTGAAGCTGCAGTGGTGTCTCTGGTTCTTTAACCTGAGGTGCATCGATAGTTCACCTTTAGGATGTTATAGTTTGACTACACCATGACTCGATCTCCTAGCCATTCGAAATCTTGAGGTGTATGTTGGCTATAGCATGTTCATTGTAGGAATTGGATTGCACTAAGAGGAAATCTATCTATCTCGGTGGATGAGGAGCAGACCTATGATAATCATGAGAATCAAGTCCATAAGCCCATGGCCACGGTAGAGTGAAATAATAAAAAGAGTTTCTATTAAGGTTTTCATATTAGACTTGAATCGAATGATTATATCATATGATAGAAATTAGGGTTTGACGAGTTCACCTTAACCCTAATCTGATCGGAGCTCAAGATAGAAGAACTTAATCATACAGGTAGCTGCATCGAGAGATTCATTTTCAATTTTGATGGATTGCCATCATATACTGCTAGGTGTCACTAGTGGATTTTGGGAGCAATTAGAATGATTTAGGTGATCAATCATTCTAGTTGTTTGAATCAGAAGAATTCTGACCCATCAAAAGGAGTTTCGATGATGTCGATAATAGAGATCATGACATATCCCATTACCATATAGAACTGAACCTAACTAGGTCACACAGAAAAGGATTTGGATCTGGATATCATCAATAGGACTAACCCAATTCAATTTATTTGAATTAGATTCAATTAGGTTCAAGGAAATCATGCTAGCATACGATTGAACCCAACGTTCTTCTTCTATTATCATTAAAAGTTATCTCGACTAAGCCAAATGAGTTTGTGCTCACTCAGGTACCTTTACTTGATCTGACAGAAGCTTGTCTAGGTTAGAAAGAGTTGTCTTAATTTATGAGATAAATTTGAGACAACACCTGCTATTTTTCATCACCTATTAATTCTTATCTTTTGACTTTGGTCAAACATTGACCTTTGACCCTTAGACATCTACCCATGTGTCACGCACCTATTGGAGAGCAGATAGGGCTTGTCCCCTTGCTAGATTTTGGAAAGGAGGGGGCGCACACCTTGGGAGGCATGCATCCATGGATAGGGATGACTGGAGTCCCATACGGATGGGACTCCAGGTTGCTTCTTGGTTTCTACTTAGGTGGCCCATAACTATAGACTTTGATCAGTCTTAGGTGCCATCTAAGGATGAATTAGTAGGGCTCTCATCTGATTGGATCAGGTGATGTCATCCCACCAATCATATTTATATCTGATTGCATGAAGCAACGTGATTGGTCGGGATGATGTGGCACTGCATGGCGCAGCAGGCTCTATATAAACCCTATCTGCACCTAACTTTCATAGAGTTCTCTCTTAGCCCATGCCCCAAGACTGCCCCTCTTCCTCCTTCACACCATCTTCTGATTCTCTCTCTCCTCTCCATGCCCACGGGAAGTTGGGCTCCAGTTTGGTGTGATCCAGGCAAGAAAAAGCTACCAAGAAAGGAAGAAGGCAGCAGTGTTGCAGAGACGACTGCTGATCTTCAGTAGAACTTTTGAAGATCCTTCAAATCAGATCTAGATCTGATTTTTAGAGAGGTGATAAAGAATGAGAAGGTATCCAGATCCAGTCTAAGTGGATATCGGTAGAGGTCGGGCGTTTGCATGGCTAGATCTAGAATCTCAAGCAATTAGAAGGATCATCAAAGGGTAATCTGTTTACCCAACATCAAGGTATAAATTAAATTAGATTTAATTTATTTTTATTTTTATTTATTAGATCAATAAAATTAGATCTAAAATATCTCAGATCTGATTTTGATATATGAGAGAAATTTTTGGAATATCTCTCTTGATTCGATCAAATCTAAACGAACCTAATCCAGAAAATCAAGATTTTTCCTTCAATTAGATTTCTTCCTTAATCCTCCTCATATTCTTCATCTCTTAGAATGTCCAAGAGATTTAAAGAATAAATTTTTTAGTAACCATCAGGAGGGATCTGCAAGAAGCTAGCACTTCAAGCGAATCTTCATTCGATGAACCTTCGATTTTATTGCAGCCTCATGTAGATCACCTGTAGAGATTGGACATATTTGAGGCTCCAAAGGCAATAACGAGAATCAATAATGGAGTTTGCAACCCATACAAAGATAAAATATTTGATCTCTTCTCTCACCTAGATGTGATCTAAGTTTTAGATCTAGAATCGTTGAAGATCTAGGATATTGATTTGATCAATTTCAAAGCTTTTTATTTTTAAATTTAAGAATATATTATGATATATTATAGATCCTAGATATATGATTTAGTAATTAGATTATATGCATTTATAAATTAAATGACTTAATTTGCACCTTTCACTGCATTATATTTCAGTTAAGTTTTGAAATTCATGCATGAAACCCTTCATATTTTAGATCAGTGGTATCAGAGCATCTAGATTCTTTTATAACATGATCATATTTGCATTAAGATAGATTCAAAAATAAAATTTTAAAGATCGCACATACTGATTATATGGTTATCCTACTGTAAGGTTTATCCGTTACAGTGGAGAGGTTGTCCTAGTATGTGCTAATGAATTCTTGAATCATGAATAAATTAGATATAATCTAAATAATTTTATGATTTATTTTTTTGATTTTAAATCTAAAATTAAATAGATATTTGATCTATTTTGGATTATTTAGATTAGATGTAAATAATATTAGATCGGACATAATGATTATAAGGTTGTCCTGCTGTAAGGTTTACACCTTACAGTGGAGTAGTCCTAGTATGTGCTGACCTAAATAAATCATAAATATATTAGATGAGATCTAAAGTAATTTATGATTTATTTTTAGATTTTAAATCTAAATATAAATGGTTGATGATCTGATCCATGTGATGTGTTTTATGTTTAGATCTAGATCCTATTGTTGCATATATTGATATGTATCTTTTATTTTGAATCTAGAATGTATATATATGATATATATTTTTTTTATAAAATTTAAACTGAAAACTTACTTTCTGTAAAACTCTTGATTTAAAATCCTAGGATATGATCGAAATATTAAAATAAATCAGATCTAAAATCATATATTGAATATGATTCAATGTAAACTATTTACTATTTGAAAATATTTCAAATGATCAAATCAAAAATTAGTTCTGAGATTCCATAAATCCAAACCCATAAGCTTTGAACTTAATTGAAAATTAAATAATTGTTTAGGATCTAGGTTTGTGATTTAAAGATTCTAAGATAATTTCATAAAATATGGGTTAAAGGATATGGATTAGCTTTGATCAGGTCCTTAAACTGGGTTTGACCTAGGGTTAGATTAAATATGGATTTATTTAAGAAATTAATCAAACCTAATTAATAGTTAATTAGGATTAGGTCATTTCTATAGATCACTTCAATAGTTGTATTTGATCAAAGTCCATACATCTAATAAATGTATACTGATCATGGCTCAGTAGTCGAGCCCAAGTCTTTAGGCAGACCAAATCAAAATTGATAAATCAATTAGTCTCTAAGATAAGTCTGGCATCCCAGATCGGTGGTTTCTAATTGGCAACCTACTTACCTAGCCTTTTCTGATGGTGTCTAAGGCAAGCCATGGCAGACCCTCCCACCGATCTTACTTACCTAGCCAATGTGGTTAACCAAGTCTTGATTAGGTTGCTCATTAATTCATGCTAACCCATGTCACATAGAAAATCAGTGAGACTAATCTAGGTGTCCATGGACCGATTTTGATCATAGTCCTTGTCAATGACTTGAGATGTTGGTGGGAGGACTTGACTTAGTGAAATCAGTGAGAACAAATTGATCCATGTTCTTTCTATCCCTGAATTATAAATAATAATTTAAATCCTCTAAAATCATTAGGTCCTTAAAATGATAAAGTTATGGATATAACTGAGTCATAGTCTTCCGTTAAGTTGAATGATAATGGGTTCATTAACTCAATAATCATTAAAGGCCCAAAGGCCTGGAGCTTGTTGACTAATAAAATTATCATTCATAATATAATAACTTGAAAGTGTCTCTCTAATGGTGGTTAGGTTGGCCAACTAAAGTTGGGCTTAATAATTCATTGGTTAGGTGCACCAAGTATGGTCATATTATTGGTTGGACCTAATCAGATCCTTACAGTGGAGGCCAAAGCCTACTTCTTAGGTTTCTAGGGTAAAATTAAATTACTAAAAGTTGTATGGAGAAATAATTGATTAATGAACCTATCCATAGATGCACATGGGTTGGCCAACCAAAGTCAGACTTGTGTGTAGTCTATGTGGATTCTAGTACCTACTAGAAAATTAAAATAATTTTTTGAATTGGAGGTAGAGGCTAGCAATTTGAATAAAATAGTGGAAGAACCTTAAGACTAATGTCAAGTCTCTAGGATTAAAATAATTTATAAACTTAGGTCATTGTTCTCTTTTCTCATAAAATAAGGCTAAATCCTAATTGCTCCAATCATTATTAGACAATTATGACTTATGGGATCCAACTTTGATAATTAGTATCGAAAGTTGAATTTGGTTCAGCAGTATGAATGGGTTCATACTGGGGCTTCTAAGCCTAGTCAAATTATTTAGTCTAATATTGATCCAAATCAGGCATAGTGCTTCTACTATTAGTAGCAAGGTCATAGGAAGAAGAATTGTCTTACTTTCCTTGACCAAAACAGGCTGAATAAGAGAAAGAAGTAAGAGTTGCTTATCAAGAATATTATATGATAACATCTTAAAATTTCTCTACATATTATTCTGCTACCTCGGTATGGGATACCGGTAATCCTATGTAATTTGATGCAAGGATTTTAAGTAAGTAGAATGTTTGAAAATGATGAGAAATACCTGAACGTTAGGGATGTTCCAATCCTAGCTTTAGGAATCGTCAAGCTTATTTTCAAAAGATGTCATTTTGAGTGATTATCATTATTATCCATCATTTATGATAAATGCGATCTCTATTGGTCTTTTGATCAGAGATGGTTATTATTTATCAATAAAGAGGACTATTGTGATATTATTATGAATAATGTTACAATAATATATGGACAATAAAGAAATAACATTTAACATTTATACAACCTGTTAACTATAATATACACACCTAGGTTAGATTATGTCATGGATGTTTATCTTTGGCATTATAGGCTTAATCATCTTGACAATAATAGGATAAATTAGTTAGCTTGGGAGAAAAACATTGACATCAATGATTGTTAATCATTAGGAACCTATGAGTCTTGTCTTCTTAGAAAGATAATAAAATCATCTTTTACTGAAAAAGGTAAAAGAGCCGATAAAGTTCCAAGTCTCATAGTGATGTATGTAGACCTTTGAACTTAAGTGCCAAAGAAAGATATTAATATTTCATTACAGACAATCTATCTAGACATGGGTGCATCTAGAATGAATCATTTGAAATGTTCAAATGATTCAATAACTAAATAGAAGAATAAACTAAAAATGGTATTGGAACTCTTTGATCAGATCAAAGAGGCGAATACTTATCCAGTAAGTTTGTGATATATCTAGGAGAGAATAGGATTTTTTTTCAAAACATAGTATATCTAAAAGAAGAAGTTAAATTTTATTAGACATGATTCAATCTATGATAGAATTTACTTGTCTGCCTGTTTCAGGGTTGTGCTCTTGTGTGACTAGTTATTTTACTCTAAAAATATATTGAGTAAATCCGTTGTAAATCTCTTTAAGGGATATGGATCGGGCATAGACCTAGACTCTATTACCTTCGGATTTGGAGTTGATCGGCCTATGTCAAAGGTTTGCATGTAGACAAAATTGGATCTTCATCCAATACGTATTTGAGGGTTATTAATTCTACCATGCTGAAGAACATAAGATGTTCATCGGCAGTAGGGCATTCTTTTTAGAAAGAAATTTCTTAGAGAAGGAACTGATGCCTATCAAGTTGAACTTGGAGAAGTTTGACTGGTAGAAAAGAACCGACATAATCTAGTAAACCTACAGAACTAGATTTGATTAGATCAAACCCAAAGCCCATTAAAGTGGCACCTTTAAGGAGATCCAGTAGAGTACCGCATTAGCCAGATAGATACTTCAATATCTAGGTTCGAGATGACGATCTTGTTGAGCTTGATGAGAATAATAAGAATCCGATCACCTATAGGGATGCAATGCAATGGTCTGACTCTAAGAAGTAGCTTGGAGCCACATAATCCAAATTAAACTCCATGTAAATCAATAGTGCATGGAGACTAGTTGATTCACCTGAAGGGATAAAACTCGTTGGGTGTGGATGGATTTTCAAAAGGATTAGAGTAGTGCAGATGGAAAAGTAAAGACCTGTAAAGCTCGTTTAGCTATTATCTATATTTTCGTATATACATTTTGAACGTATGTCTTTATTATGAACAAAGACAAACCCTATATTTGTAATTAGGCAAAATATTCTATAGTATTATTTCTTGTGTTATCTGTGGATGAAATTCTCTTAATCGAGAATGGCATTTCAGAATTACAAGGAATAAAGGTTTGGCTATCATCTAATTTCTCTATGCTCAAAATTAGTTATGGTATACTCACTAATATAGTGAGTAGATATCAGTCTGATCTAAGTGAGAATCACTAGAAGATTGTATAGACAATCCCTAAGTATTTGAAAAATACTAAGGTGCAGTGACTCAAATATGAAAATACTGACTTAAAACTTATGGATGTTTTAATTTCAATCAGAATAAGATGACAATAAGAGAATGTCAGATCATGTCCTAATTGTAGGAGCAATCTACTGAAAAGATTTCAAGCAGGATACTGTAGCCAATTCTATTAGTGATGTAGAGTACATCGTGGCATATGATGCTCCCATGTAAGCTGTATAGTTGCTGAGTTTCATTGGCACCCTCCATTGATGGTCTAGTTCTATCGTAGCACTAGAACCATAGCTCAGGCTAAAAAATCGAAGGATCAGTATATTCTGCATTACTACTGCCTTTGATTTTATATCAGGATGATGTCAATTTTTAGAAGATCGATAGAAATGGAGAACTTGACCGACCCATTTGCTAACGCCTCGAAACTAAGGAGTTCTACGAACTCAATTGGAAGATAGGATATTTGATATCATTCTGATTGGCTTTAGTCCAAGTGGAAGTTGTTGAAAAATGTGTCCCGAAGCAAATGATCTAAGTCGTAGATGATTGAAATTAGTATTGAATTATCTAATAATAACAGTTATTTGGCTAGTTCATCATAAAGGTTCTATCTTTCTTAAATAAACTTCTAAATAATGATAAAGTCCTTAGAACTATAATCAGTCAATAAAGAAGGATTTATCGAATGGTTCTTAAACTGTTCATGATTAAATGAGAAGTTATTAAAAAGGATGATAACTTGTCATGTGTAGGTCACTGTATGCCATATCTGTTGGTTGTCCTCATAATTAAGTGGTGTGGAGACACTGATATAGCATCCAAATGAGATGTAGGAGTATATCTACACTGAACATGATCAATGTAGCACTCTACTATCAAGAGTAGCTAGTTAAGAATAATGGATATAACTGTCCCTCCGATCTAAGATCATCACGTGACTTGCAAGCAACTCACTATACTTTGGTGCCGGACTGCCTACATTTCTAATGTAGGTTTGGAAGGTTTTTGGGTATAGTCAAGTACTTATGAAGTCGATGTGTGAGTCAAGATGGGATTGACCACTCCTAATTAGCTTCAGAAAGAGAATGATTCATTATGTTTTAATTTAGTAAAACCTAGGCCTGGGTAATCCTCGTGAGGAGTCATGAGATTTTCAAAATTTTGAGACACAATAGAGATGACTTGTATGAGTATTGACAGTATACTCAAAGTCATCTTGAGCATTATTGATCAAAGAAATGAATTATATGGTAACCATGGGCTAGGATTCTAAGAATATTTCTTTGCATACATTCATCCTATCCAGACGGTGGAAACCATTGCTAGATGGTTACTTCAATTGGTATAGAAATTGATTCCTATGCTACCAGCTTAATTTTGAACCTATAGACTTACACACATTAGAGGTTGTAACCTAATCAGATAGTTAATCAATGATTAAGAATCGTTCTAAGGTCAAAATACTAATGCAATTGATGTTTGACCTAATGCAAGTATTATAGGAGGATCGATTAGCAATTGGATTGCTAATTGGCTTAATTTGATTGAGAAATTGGGCTTAGATCTCTAATAGAATTAGATTCAATTAGAATTGATTTAGAATTAATTAGATTAAGTTTAATTGATTTATTGGATAAGTCAATTGCAAGGAAAAAATAATTTCTAGTTGGACTAGGATTTGAGTGCACCTAATTTCTAATTGAGTTAGGATTTAAATTAGACTTAAATATAGTTTAAATCTGATTTAATTGGATTCCTAGTTGGACTAGGATCATCCATAATTAGGCTTGCACTAATCCTATTTTAATTAGATTTAAAATTGATTGACCTAGTCAATACATGAGAATCCTAGTTAGACTAGGATTCCTTGTTTCCTTCCTTACACAAATAATCTCCATGCCCACTAATTAATTTCAAAAATATTTTACATGACTTCCCATGCCTAAGATAGCTCCTCCATGCCCCATATCCTACTATATTTTGGATCAAATTTGACTTGGTCTTTTTTGGAAGTTAGTTTGAATGAATCAAACTAAATTAGAGTTTTAATTAGTTATAACTCTCCTCCTCTCTAGATGGAAACAAACCCATGCCCACCTATTATTTTGTCACCCTTTTTTCTTCTCTCTTTGGATGATGGTTTGAGGAATCTCACACACAAAAATAATTATGATTTCATAGAGATGGATCATTATCACGAGATATAATTCATACTCTAAAAAAATAAATTATAATCATAATTAAATTTTTAAAAATAATAAAATTTTACATTAAAAAGAATTACCACAATCATGCAGAAAATGGATTCAAAATTTTAGAATAATTTTAATTAATCCAAAAGTCCTAATTAATTAAGTATTTGCTTTCTTTTTTTAAAAAAATATTAAACTTTCAATTTACTATCTTTAATCTACTTATTTTTTTTAAAATTAAAATTAAAAAAAATTATTTTTAATTAAAATTGAATATAGCTTTGCCTTCAATCTTCATGAAAATCGACACTCGACTCACCACTATTCTAAAAATTAAAATTGATCTTCTTCTTTATTTGTTGCTTTAAGGACAAGAAGTCAAATTTTTGGTACCATTGCCAAAAATTTTACCATGATTGCTTCAATTAATTTAAAATTAATTACTTAGTTTAAAAAATAAAAAAAATAATAATAAATTTTGTTGCTCTTTAATTTTACCTAGTTATTACTGTCTTTCATAACTGATTTCTGCCTTCTATAATTTAGATTAATTTATTAATTTTAAGACTTAATCACTTAAATTTACTTTCTTTTGCAAAACTATATAATCAAAAATTAAAAAATATTTATAAAAAGATAAAATCATAAATCCTTAAAAAATCACCAACATCTCATAATATTTAATTAATTAAGAGTAACCATAAATATTAAATATAATTAATTTTTTAACATGTTTGGATATCTTGTTTGATTTACATTGCATATCCATAATATACTCTAAGGGTACATCCCATTAAACAAGATAAGATGGAGATTTGGTCATCCTTTCTTAGTCCACAAACCACCATCCTTCATACTGCATTCACCCTAACCTTAACTTAAAATCAATTAGATGTTGTCCCTAAAGATTATTCAAGCTCATTAGGATAAGAAAACCCTAGAGTTAGACTAGATTCAAATTAGTTAATTATTTGGTGTCTAAGGAAAGTGGTTCAAAGATTATGGTTTTCAACTGGTTCCATTGTCTAACCTGGCCAACTCAGTTAGTGTCTAAGAAAAGCAACAAGCAAGAAACCTCCTACATCTTACATCTACCTGGCCGAATCAGTTAGCCAATTTTGAACTTGGAGTGCACAAAGATGATCTTGAAATAGTTAGGAGCTATTTAGATCTAGGTTAACCCTAGGATAGAGAGTCCATATTTGTTTAACTTGATTGCTATTAACACCAAATTCAAACCTAATTAAAGCACTCTGCTCTCTTTCATCTCTAGATTTAGGACTCATTAGGACTCATCTTTAGAACCATCTTCTTTCTTTTCTCTCATCTCTCTAAAAATTTAAAAAAAATTAAAAATTAAAAATATATATAAATTAAAATAAAAAATAGCAACATGAAAAAGAGAATCTGATCAATTAGTAAGAATAGATACAAATCCTATCCTAATCTAAGAAATTTTTAAGTCCACAATAAGTGAGATAGATGAAGAACCTCAAATCCTAAAAGACTTCTACTATACAATTGGATAAGTCCAACCATCTTGTATCCAATTAACACCGACCAATCCAACCAATTTCAAAATTAAACCTTAAATTATCAACATGCTTCCTAAATTTATTGGGATTGAGAATGCTTATATTTTTATTAGAGAATTTGAGAAAGTATGTGATATCATGAGGATACACCAACTCTTAGAAGATGCTAATAAACATAGGCTGATTAATTTTGCCCTTAAGAAAAATGATGAAAAATGGTTATATAGTCTACCCAACCACTCGATCACAACGTAGGATGATTTTGTCAAAGTATTCATGAGGAAGTTCTTCCCACATCACAAAATAGCCAAGTTAAGAAATGAAATTAATCAATTTTATCAATTAGGAGGAGAGTCTTTCTGGAAGTATTTAGACCAATTTAAGAACCTCTTGAGTCAATGCCCATACCATGGAATAGAAACATGAAGGTTATACCAAATCATTTATGAAGGTCTAGACCTAAGTTCTAGGACTATGTTAGAATCAATGTGCTAGGGCCAATTCATGCATTAGGAACCTAATGAGGCCTGGCAATTTTTGGAGGATCTAGCAGAAAAAAATCTGCAATGGAAAACAACTAGGAAACCTATGCTAGTAAGAGGTGGTATACACCAAGTTCCAACAATCCTATCTGCAGTAGCCAAAATAGCTACTTTGCAATGAAGATTAAAGGCCTTAGAATTATAGAGACCAGCTAATATAAACCAAGTATCTGCACCCATATGCAATGGTTGCAGTGCACCAGACCATGTTATAGAAGAATATCCCTTCCTGATTAAACCAATAGAAAATGAGTTTGCATAGATTAATGCAGCATATCAAAGACCAAATAATAATCTCTATGCATCCACTTATAACCCAGGATGGAGAAACCATCCTAATTTTTCATGGTCACAAGGTCTAAATGTAGGTGGTCCTAGTTTCAATCAATCAAACACAAGGCCTAATCCTATAACAAATAACCCACCAGGCTTTAACAGTAATGAAACAAAATTAGACCCTTTAGAAAAAAGCCAAGAAGTCATGACATAATCAACCATTGATAATGCAACTATCCTTAATACTTTTATGCAAGCCACTGGTCAATTGCTAACAGCAAATACGCAAGCAATAGCTCGTTTAGAAATGCAATTAGGATAGTTAGCTAATACTGTGAGTGAGAAAGAGAAGGGTAGATTGCCAAGTCAACCTAAGGCTAATCCTAGAATCCAAAATAATCAAAAATCCCAGCAAGAAGCCCAGATTAATCAATTAAATGCTATCCATACATTAAGATCTAAAAAATAAATAGACAACCAAGTGGGTACATTTGAAGAATCAGAAAAAAAAATAAAAGACCCACCATTCGAACCAATATCTGAACAAGCCCAGTCTGAAGAGTCTAAAGAAACAGAACCTGATCCACCAATAGAGCCCGTAGTAGAATTAGTTGGATCCATACCTAAAATTATAGCATCTTTTTCTAATAGATTAAAGTCCAACCAAAACTCAGCCCAACTAGATAAAATTTTGGAGATTCTTAAGCAAGTGAAAGTAAATATTCTTTTACTAGATATGATCCAATAAGTTCCATCATATGCTAAATTTCTTAAGGACTTGTGTACCAAGAAAAAGACAATCAATGTACTTAAGAGAGCCTTTCTAGTAACTAGTGTAAGTTCATACCTATCAAACCATGTGCTAGTGAAATACAAAGATCCAGTGTCTTCCACTATTTCTTGCATCATAGAAAAAACCTTCATTAATAAGGCTCTATTGGACTTAGGGGCGAGCGTCAATATACTACCTTATTCAGTTCATGAAAAGCTAGAAATGCAATAATTGAAGCCTACAGGAATGACTTTATAATTAGCAAATCGATCTTTGAATGTACCAAGAAAATAATGGAGGATGTATTAATTAATGTTGGTGATTTCATCTACTTAGTGGACTTTGTGATTTTAGAAATTGAACCTATAATAAATCCAAATGGCCATATCCCAATTATACTAGGTAGACCATTTCAAGCCACAGCCAATGCCTAAATCAACTATCAAAATGGCCTAGCAAAATTCTCTTTTAGTAATATGACCATAGTTCTAAAGTAATATGACCATAGTTCTAAATAATTTTAACCTATCTTAAGCAAATTAAGTTAGTGATCTCAACTTAATATAGGATAATGTTTATGAACCCATTGACCTAAGTGATGAAAAATCTAACATAAAACTATGGACGAATCAGAACTATGAAGAATTTGAAGAGGTCAGTGATTTAGCCACAATCAATATGGAACATAGGTGGGAGCCTCCAGTTGAATCATTGTCTAGACCATTAGTGGAGGAAACACCTAAGATAGAATTAAAAACACTCTTGAAACACTTGAAATATGCATACCTTGGTCTATCAAAAATCTTTTCCGTAATTATTTTAGTAGACCTAGATCCTATACAAGAGAGAGAATTATTAGCTATCCTCAAAAAAAATAAAGAAGTATTAGGATGGACCATGGTTGGTTTAAAGGAAATTAGTCTCTCGATTGATCAATATAGAATTCGTCTATTAGAGGATGCTAAGCCAAAAAGAGATCACCAAAAGAGACTAAACCCAGCCATGAAAGAGGTTGTAAAGAAAGAAATAATATAACTCCTTGACAATGGAATAATATATCCAATCTCAAATAGTTCATGGGTAAGCCTAGTATAGGTGGTACCCAAGAAATCAGGTGTTACTATAATTCAAAATGATAACAATGAATTGGTCCCAACAAGAATTCAAATTGGATGGAGGGTTTGCATCAACTATAAAAAATTAAATACAATCACTCGAAAGGATCATTTTTCTCTGACCTTTATAGATCAAATGTTAGAAAGACTAGTAGGGCATGACCTGTATTGCTTTCTGGATGGATATTTGGGATATAACTAAATTTCTATAGCCCCTGAGTATCAAGAGAAGACTATCTTTACCGATCCATATGGAACTTTTGCCTATAGATGCATGCCCTTTAGATTATGTAATACACCAGCTACTTTTCAAAGGTGCATGAGCAGCATTTTCTTAGACATGGTAGAAAGATTTCTTGAAATTTTCATGGATGATTTTTCTATCTTTGAATCTACTCCAAATATCTACATCATCTCATATTAGTTTTAGAAAGATATAAGGAGAAGCATCTAGGGTTAAATTAGAAAAAATGTTAGTTTATGGTTAAGAAAGGCATAGTCCTTGATCATGTAATTTCAAAATGAGGTATAGAAGTAGATAAAGCCAAGGTTGATTTAACAGAAAACTTTCCACCATCCAGATCAATAAAAGAAATTCACTCTTTTCTTAGACACACTGGCTTCTATAGATGATTTATAAAGAATTTTAGCAAAGTCGCTAAACCATTAACTAACATATTTGCCAAAGATGTCAAATTTCATTTCACACCTAAATGTCTGAAGTGTTTTGAATGTTTAAAGAAAGAATTAACCCTAGCTCCAATTATTCTTCCACCCATATGGACTCAATCTTTTGAGCTCATGTGTGATGCATCTGATCATGCCATAGGAGCTGTCTTAGGTCAAAAGAAGCTACCTCGAGTGATCTATTATGCTAGAAAGACCTTAAATGAAGAGCAGCTTAATTACTTAACTACTGAAAAAAAAATTTAGCTGTGGTATTTGCTTAGAGAATTTTAGGTCCTACTTAGTGGATTTTCATATAATTATCTATACTGATCACTCAACTATTAGGCATCTTCCCTCAAAGAAAGATGCTAAGGCATGCCTAATTAGATGGATTATACCTTTGCAAGAATTTGACTTAGAGATCAGGGATAAGAAAGGTACAGAAAATATAGTGACAGATCATTTATCCAATTTGACAATCACACCAACTGAGGAAATACCTGTTAATGAGTTCTTCTTTGATAAACAATTGTTGTCAATAACATCAAAACCATGGCATGCTGATATAGTAAATTTCTTAGCCACTAGCCAATTTCCTATGCATGGATCTCTCAGGACAAGGAACAAATTTTTGTCTCAAGTAAAATATTTTATTTGGGATGATCCATATTTATTCAAACAATATCCTGATCAAATCATAAGAAGATGCATCCCAGATGAAGAAGTTAGGAGTATTTTATCTATTTGCCATGACCAAGCTTGTGGTGGTCATTTTAGTACTAAAAAGATTGTAGCTAAAGTGCTCCAATATGGATACTATTGGTCGATCCTATATAGAGATGCCCATGAATACTGTAAAAATTATGTTGGATGTCAACAAATAAGTTGGATCACTAAAAAAGATATGATGCCTATGAATCCAATTTTAGTTGTAGAAATTTTTGATATATGGGGAATAGATTTCATGGGACCATTTCTAAAATCTTTTTGGAATGAATACATATCAGTAGTCATTGATAATGTATCCAAGTGGATAGAGGTTTTACTATGCAAGACCAATGATAGTAGGATTGTTATCAAATTTCTTGATAAAAATATCCTATCCCAATTTGGTACACCTAGAGCTATTATCAGTGATCGTAGAATATACTTCTTTAACTGATCCTTTGCATGACTGATGAAGAAGTGTAACATTACCCATAAATTGGCCACACTTTATCATCCATAAATGAGTGTGCAAGTTGAAGTTTCTAATCACCAAATCAGGCTAATCTTATAGAAGACAGTAAGCACTAATAGAAAAGACTGGTCTTTAAAACTAACAGATGCACTTTGGGCATATCATATAGCTTTCAAGACCACTTAGGAATATCTCCATATAGGCTTGTATTAGATAAAGCATGTCACTTGTCGATAGAATTGGAACATAGGGTAATGTGGGCCATTAAACAATTGAATATGAATTTGAATGTACCCGATGATACAAGAAAATTACAAATTAATGAACTTGAGGAAATAAGAAATGAAGCCTATGAAAATGTCAAAATTTATAAAAAAAAACTAAAGCTTTTCATAACCAAGCAATTAATAGAAAATCTTTTACACCTGGACAAAAAGTTTTTCTATATAATTCTAGTCTACACTTATTTTTGGGTAAATTAAGATCTCGATAGATTGGACTGTATATAGTTAAGAAAGTCTTCTCACATAGGGCTATAGTGATTGAAAACCCAAGTAATGGTGTTACTTCTAAAGTTAATGGACAACGACTAAAAATATTTCTGAAACATCCCACTGACACAAATGAAGAAGCTATGGTTCTTTACAAATCTATTTACTTGGATTAATTTTTGGATCTAGTTTGGCTGAAGACAATAAATTTATCACTTACTAGAAGGCAACCCAGGTTTTTGCATTTCATATTTTTTTTTAACTTTTAGTTTATCTTTCTTTCAAGATTAAGTTGGGGGGAGAACTACAAACCCATACTGAAAGAATAATAAATAAAACCCAGACTGAGCTAAGAATATATTAAATCAGGTGAACTCTTTTCTTATTATCTGTCTATCATTTATTACACTCTACTATTCTTTTCTCCATTGAGAACAATAGAAATTAAGTTGGGGGGAAGGATAAATAAATTTTTTTAATGTCCTTAAGTATAATAATAATTAGTCTTATGTACCTAATTTTATGTCGATTTATAGTTTTTTAGTTATTTTAATCAATAATTGATTAATGGTTTAGAGAATTTTTGAAATACTAAGGAGCAAATTATTAAGAAAACTCAATAAATAGTCTGGTCTAGAACAAAATAAATTTTGAGTAATTCTAAAACCTTCTTCTAGCCTATATTCAATAAAGAATCTACTTTACATGGGTATGAGTAAAAAAAAAGTTTGAGAAAATAATATATAAAAAAAAGAGAAATAAAAAGCAAGTTCTAAATATTGGTCTTTCACTGAGTAATTGGATCCCGTTGCCTAAGTAAGCAATATTGTTCGCATCAAAAAATGTGCATTATGAAGAAGCTTGTTATATAGTTAGTTTTAACCTATAGCCTACTTGACTCGAGTTAGTAAGTCCAAGGAGTGTTCTACACCTAATAACTTAAAGCCAACTAGTTTAAGAGTCATTGGTTCAAAGCTTGCTACAAGGATCAGATAGAAAACATAAGAGATTAAAACATTATACTAGCTTTAAAAAAAAAAAAACTTTAGTCCACACTAAAGATAAAGGATCTAAAGAATAAAGATGCAGAATTGATCAAAGAAAAGCTCTAAAATTTTATGTTCTTCAATTAACCACTATTTAAGATGAAATTAATAATCCAATGATGTATTTCTTAAATCTCTAACTAGATATCAATTGACTTTAGAATAACCTAAAGAAACTTTCACATCTTATCGAGTCAATATATACTTCTAATTTTTCTCTTTTTACTTAAGGACAAGTAAAACTCAGATTGGAGGATGTGATAATTATCTTAAATTACTAAATAATAATATTAAATAATATATTAATTAATATATTAATTAATATTTATTTAAAAAATAATATTTTTATTAATATTTTATAGGAATAAAGTCTATTAATATAAAGAGCTCAATTTATAGGTTCTAATACAATAAATTTCACTCAAATTGAAGCTAAAACGAAAAAGTTATGAAGCCCAGATGTTAAAATAAAAAGAAAAATAAAAAAAATAGGTAGGTGCACGATGGACCGACTGGCTAGCCCATGGAATAGGCATGGACTGTCCAACTCAGCAAGCACGGTGAATCAGCACACAACACATGATGAACCTAGATCATTAAGAGGTTCACAAAATTTTTATCATGACGTATAGGGGTATTTAGATCAAAATTTTTTAGTTGATTTTGAACCATTTGATCAAGATCCGATGGTCAGAATTAATTAGGATGTTAGAAATTGATCTAGACTAGGATTTTGATTCCGAAAATAGCTTTAAAAATAATGTTTCCTCCTCTATTTAAGCAATCTTACTCCCATAGCTTCAGAACAAGTCTTGTAAGCCAAAAAAATAGAGAAAAATAGAGTTTCTTCTATATTTTTCTCACTTCTCCTCCTTTCTTCCTTCTTTCTTCTTCTAACCTTCAACCAAATGAACTTTGAAGATGCCGGGAGTGAGCAAATTGTCGACCATGCATGGTTAAGGAGATGGATTCTAAGAAAGTAGATGAAATCTTCTAACATGGTTTGTTATTTTTTTTTTTATCTTTTGTTATTACGTTTTATGCAAACATATTCTCTTGCTCAATTTTTAATAAAATTTATCTTTTTATGCATGTGATTCTAATTATTTGACATGCTTATTAATTGATTAAAGATCTAAATAAATTATATTCATTGGAATGGATTGTGATCGATAGATATAATCTATACTTAATTTAATTATTTATTTTTGAGAATAATCATTAAAAGCCATATTCTTAATTTTTAAGAATTAAAGTATTAAATAGTTTATGATTTTATAGAGATGGATCATTATCATGAGATATAATTCATATTCCAAAAAAATAAATTATAATCATAACTAAGTTCTTAAATATCATAAAATTTTATATTAAAAAGAATTATCATAACCATGTAGAAGATGGATTCAAAATTTTAGAATAATTTTTATTAATTCAAAAACTCTAATTAATTAAGCATTTGCTTTTTTTTTATTTTTTTTAATTTATTATACTCTAAATTTGCTCTCTTTAATCTACTTATTTAAATTTTTATTTTAAAATTAACTTAAAAAAATATTTTTAATTAAAATTGAATGTAACCTAGCCTTCAATCTTCATAAAAATTGACATCCAATTCATCACTATTCTAAAAATTAAAATCAAGCTTAATCTTTATTTATTTCTTTAACAACAAGTAGTCAAATTTTTGGCACCACTATCAGAGATTGTAGCATGGTTGCTTCAATTAATTAAAAATTAATTAATTAGTTTAAAAAACTAAAAATAATAAAAAATAATTAAAAATATTTTGTTGCTCTTTAATTTTATCTAGTTATTACTGCCTTTCATAACTAATTTTTGCTTTCTATAATTTAGATTAATTTATTACTTTCTAAAACTTAATCACTTAAATTTACTTTTTTTTTTGCAAAATCACATAATCAAAAACTAAAAAATATCTATAAGAAGACAAAATCATAAGTCCTTAAAAAATCACCGACATCTCATAACACTTAATTAATTAAGAGTAACCATAAATATTAAATAAAATTAATTTTTTAACATGTTTGGACATCTTGTTTGATTTGCATTGCATATCCATAATATACGTTAAAGACATAACCCATTAAATAAGATAAGATAGGAATTTGATCACACTTTCTTTGCCCACAAACCACTATCCTTCATATTACATTAAACCAAACCTTAACATAAAATCAATTAGATGTTGGCCCTTAAGATTATTCGAGCTCATTAGGACAAGAAAATCCTTAAGTTGGATCGGATTCAAATTGGTTAATTATTTGGTGTCTAAGGCAAGTAGTACAAAGATTGTGTTTTTCAATTAATTTCATTATCTAACCTGACCAACTCAATTGGTGTCGAAGAAAAGCAACAAATAGGGAACCTTCCACATCTTACACTATCTGGCTGTATCAGTTAGTCAATTTGGAGTTTGGAGTGCTCAAATATTATCTAGAAATAGTTATGAGATGTCTAGATCTAGGTTAATCCTAGGGTAGAGAGTTCGCATTTGCTTAATTTGATTGCTATTAACACCAAATTTGAACCTAATTAAAGGACTCTTCTCTCTTTCATCTCTAAATTTAGGACTCCATAGGACTCATCTTTAGAATCCTCTTCTTTCTTTTCTCTCATCTTTATAAAAATTAAAAAAAATAAAAATTTAAAAAAATAAAAATATATAAATTAAAAATAAAAAAATAGCAACTTAGAAAAGAGAATCTGATTGAGTAGTAAGAATAGATCCAAATCCTACCCTAATCCAAGAAATTATTGAGTCCACAATGAGTGAGATAGATCAAGAACTTCAAACCCTAAAAGACTTTTGCTATTCAATTGGGTCAGCCCAAACATCTTGTATCCAATTACCATAGACCAATGCAATTAATTTCGAAATTAAACCTCAAATGATAAACATGCTCCCTAAATTTATTGGGATTGAGGATGCTTATATTTTTATTAGAGAATTTGAGGATGTATGTGATACTATGAGGATACACCAACTCTTAGAAGATGCTATAAAACTTAGACTGATTAATTTTGCCCTCAAGAAAAATGCTAAAAAATGATTATATATTCTATCCAACCACTCAATCATAACATGGGATGGTTTTGTAAAAGTATTCTTAAGGAAGTTCTTCCCACATCACAAAACAACCAAGTTAAAAATAAAATTAATCAATTTTATCAATTAGGAGGAGAGTCTTTCTAGAAGTGTTTAGACCGATTTAAGAACCTCTTGAGTCAATGCCAATATCATGGAATAGAAACATGGAGGTCATGCAAAATCATTTATGAAGATCTAGACCCAAGTTCTAGGACTATGGTAGAATCAATGTGCCAGGGCCAATTCATGCACAAGGAACCTAATGAGGCCTGGCATTTTTTGGAGGATCTAGCAAAAAAAATCTACAATGAGAAGTAACTAGGAAACATATGCTAGCAAGAGGTGGTATACACCAAGTCCCAACAACCCTAGTTGTAGAAGCCAAAATAGCTGCTTTGCAATAAAGATTAGAGGCCTTAGAATTATAGAGACCAGCTAATGTAAATTAAGTGTCTGCACCCATGTGCAATGATTGCTGTGCACCAGACCATGTTATAGAGGAATGTCCCTTCTTGATTAAATCAATAGATAACGAGTTTGTATAGATTAATGTGGCATATCAATGACCAAATAATAATCCTATGCATCCACTTATAATACAGGATGGAAAAACCATCCTAATTTTTTATGGTCACATGGTCCAAATGTAGGCGGTCCTAGCTTCAATCACTTGAACACAAGGCCTAACCCAACAACAAATAACCCACCAGGCTTAAACTATTGGAAAATGTATCCTAAAGCCAATCATCTAGATTATAAATGGTTGAGCTAAATATAATTTGTACTTGAATTTTAATTGAATAAAATCATTATTCTAGCAATTTCATCACTTTGTGCATCTTCCTATAATGAACTCTCTGTGATGAAGTCTTTAGGACTATTTAGACTCGACAAAGAAGGATTTGTCATTTAGTCCTTAAACTGATCGGAACCAAATGATTCGTTGTAACCTAGGATGACAACGTTAATCAATAATCAGTTATTGTGTGCCATAAGTGTTGGTTGTCCTCTTAACCAAGAAGCATGGTGATACTGTTATGGCATGCAGGTAAAATGTAGGGATATATTTCACTCATCATGACCCAACTATAGAGCTCTCTTCTACCAAGATTGCTCATGAAGGATATGGGTATATGTGTCTTGTAGACCTGAGATCACCATGGTGACTTACAACAACTCACTATACTTAGGTACCAAAGTATCTAAATTTCTAATTCAGTGATGGAAGGCTACTGGGTACAGTCAAGTATTTGGCCTATCGATGCATGAGTTAAGATGGGATTGACCGCTCCAAGTGTTAGAGCAAATGCATCACTGTATTTCAATTTAGTAAATCCTCAGCTAGGGTAGTCCATATGATGAATGCTGAATTTTGAAATACAATGTAGATGAATTTTTAGGATTAATAGTTAATCTTATATCATCCTATAAGCATCGTGGTCAACGGAATGAATTATACGGTAACCATATGCCATAGGTTCGTCAATGTTGCATTATAATTTTTGACCTATCCAGACATCGGGTACCATTGCTTGATGGTCACATTGATTGGTGTAGAAAATTAGTTTCTATACTACTGGCTTAGGATTCGAACTTATGGGGTCACACATAATAGGAGTTCCCACCTGATCTGATGGTTGATTAAAAAATTCTACTAGATTGGAACTCAGTTATTATAGAAGGATTAATTAATAATTAGATTATTGATTAGCTTAATTTGATTGAGTGATGAGGAATTGATCAAGTCTAACTAAATTGAATTCAATTAAGCTTGACCTATTTAGATCATATGATGATCTAATCGCTTATGGAAGATTTGATTTTGATTTGATCAAGAACTAAACTAAATTATTTCTAATTTTATTAGAAATTAATTGATTTTGATCGAGCCTAATCTGATTAGATTTGACCTAGTCTAATTAGATCTAGAAAAATTTATTTAGATGAAACCAATTTTGAAAAGTCAAATAAGTTTGAATTTTCTCCCTGTGCCATGACACTTGGACCCATGCCCTTCTCCACACAAATTTTGAATTTGTGTAAGAGTTCTCCACATTCTAATCTAAATTGTGTGCCCCATCTTTTTCCTCTTTGACTTGATCAAGTGTTGGATCATATGAGATTAACTTGAATTTTGAATTCAAGAATGTTTGCTCCTCCTCTAAATATCTTATCCATTCCCCACATCACCATGCATTTGTTGCACATTTTTTATGGCATTTTTTAGAGTGGGCATAGAAGGAGAGTCCTACTGCTCGTCACCCACCTAATAGAGGCTTTGGAAATGGGTAGGACTCCTCTTGAAGTTTCAATTCAAGTGTTATGGTTAGAGGTTGCAACAAATCTTATCATCAACCCTTATCTCTTCCACACTATTTTTTCATAGAAATCATGACAATAAAAGAGTGATTTTTTTGGGTGTGCATGGGAATACATGAGGCATCTGAGAGGTTATGTGAGGTATTCTAATAGAGAGAGGTTGGGGTGCATCTCTTTTGATGTGATAATTTTTCAAAGAGAAAAGGATGTCAAAGCTATTGAGGGTGTGTGCTGAATCCTAGAGTAGGGACTCTACATTTGGGTGGAGAGATTAAGCACTGTGAGTAACAAATCTCTACTAGTTTTCCACTACCACCTCCACTTCCTCCACAGTGTTTTTGATCTTCTGGAGCATCTGAGAGATCGAGAGTAAATCATCGATTGGATCGACAAAGATCAGCTATCGAAGGCTCTGGAGAGGAGCTAGCACTCTAGAAGGATTGATCAGGACTAGGGGCTCCGTGTAGACTCACCATAGAGGCCAGACATGTGTGCAGCTACAGCGCATCATGGAAGTGATTTTTTGATGGATCTAGATTACGGTGATTATCTATCCAGACATAGGTACTATGTTCTGAACATAGATTAGCTTGCAAATGTGATTTGCTAATCGATTATATTTTATTTTTCTAATGCATATTAACATGTCAAAGATCCTGAGTAGGATTTTTTTATTAGATCATAGCATGCATAAAATTAATATAGATTAATTTTTCTTCCACCGCTATATATTCCAAAAAAGTTTTGAAAAGCATGCTTAGAACCTTGCTAGGTTTCCTTCAGATGGTATCAGAGCAATAGGCCGCTCGATATGTTTTTATGTAAATTAGATAGATATAATGCATAACATGATGATCGCATCAATTATAGATTGTCTTGCTGTAAGGTTTATCCCTTATAGTGGAGAGATTGTCCTAGTATGTTGCGATCCATAATATTAATCATAAAAATTTTAGATATGATCTAATAAATTTTTATGATATATTTTGATTGATTTTAATCTAAATTTCATCATGAATTAGTGTTTAGATTAGATCTAAATATTTTATGAGTTTTATGTAATGTACATAGATTTAGATTATACCTGAATAGGATCTTATGAAGATTCTGTTTGTTGGTCGAGCCAGCTATCTCAGGAATTGAGCCAGCTCGACCAATATGCTAGCCTGAAATAGTCTCTGGACTACTGCTCCAGCCAGGTTGATCAAGAACTGGGTTGGCTCGGCTTTTGTTCGGGTTGGCTCAGATGGGGTCCAAGCCATCTCGATAGAATGTTGGCCTTCTAGACATCTATTCGAGCTGGCTTGGATAGGACTCAAGCCAACTTGATGAAATATTAGGTCTTTAGTTTTTTCTGCTCGAGTCGGCTATCTTAGGGATAGAGCTAAGCTCAGGTTCTACTCGAGCTAGCTTGGATGGGATCCGAGCTAGCTCAATTAAGAAGTTAGCTAAAGCTATTTGATGGCCATTTTTGATTGAACAAACCTACAACTAGTGCTTGTTTGTAAAATTAGCCAATCTATTTTTTAAATGAGTCAATCTATTTACTAAAATAATGCTAGGTTGTAAAAAATCATTCAAAAAAAATTAAAAATTATTTTTAAAATACCAAACCCCAATCCATCATCCAAAAACTTAATTAAAAGAATTAAGTATTGTCTAGTATGGTCTACAACTATAAATTAAGGATCCTAAGACAAATTCATAATTTTGTGGGTTAAAGGGTTAGATGAATTAGATCCATTAATTGGGTTAGACCTAAGGTTAGTTAAAAAATAGATTAATCTAGAGTAATTGATCAAATCTAACTAAGTATTGACTTAAATAAGGTCAAAGACACTCTAGACTCAACTTCAATAGTTGTAGTTGAATGAGTCCATGTCTTTAACGAGACCAAGATGGACTTATTTCATGGCAAAGCGGTCTAGCTCATAATTATTAGGTTGATCTGATTAAACCTAATTAACTGATTGGTGTCTAAGGTAAGTCTGACAATTTAGACTAGTGGTTTTTAATTGAAAGCTACTCGCATTAATTCAATCTTTGATGAGTTAATAGCATATTCCTTCCATTGATCTCACTTACCTGACTAATATGGTCGATTAGGACTTGATTAGATCACTTAGTGATTCGAGCTGATCCATATCACTAGAAATCAGTTTGACTGATTTTAATTCAATAAGACTGATTAGGTGCCCATGGACCGAAATTGATCCTAGTTCTCATCAATTGACTTAGTGAAGTTAGTAGGAGGATTTGACTTGGTGAAGTCAGTAGGAGAAATATGGTCATATCCTTTCTATCTCAAATCATAAGTAAATTAAATTCTCTAAATTATTATGTCCTTAAAATGATAAGGTTATGGGGCTAACTGAGTCAAAGCATCCCATTAAGGTGAATAGTAATGAGTCCATTTTCTAGTTGGACATTGGAGGTGCCTTATACCTGGAATTCATTTGGATATTAGAATTACTATCCATCATATGATGATTAGGTCACACTCACTTACTGGTGATCATGTTAGCCAGAGCTTTCCTCAGGCCTGATTATCATTGGTTTGATGCACCGAAGTCAATCATGTTAATGGTTGTACCTAACCAGATCTTTTTAGTGAAGGCCATAGCCTACTGAATTGGCATCTGGAGCAAAAGCTAATTACTGAAAATTATTTGAAAAAATAATTGATTGTGATCCTACTTGTAGATGCTCGTGGGTTAGCCAGAGCTTTTCTCAGGCTCGATTATAGTCTATGTAGATTCTAGAACCCACTAAGGAGTTAGTGTAATCCCTTGAATTGGAGGTAGAGACTACCAATTCATTTAAAAATATTGGAAGGACCTTTAGACTAAAGTCCAAGTCTTTAAGATTAATTAATTCAAGTACTAATATGGTCTTATATTTTTCTTTCAGATAAATAGAATGGCTAGTGTAAGTCTGCTCCATACACTATTGGATAGTGACAAGCATTTAGGACCTAAAAATGAGGAGTCTAGTGTTGATACTAATCAAGCAGATCCAAAAAAAAAATTATCTTCTTGATCCAAATAGATTGAACAGAAGAAATCAATAAATGATTGCTGATCAAGGCTGTTATATGATAACACCTTGCAATTTCTCCTTATGTGATACATCTACCTGCGTAATAGATATTGAGAGTTCGATTCATATATGCAATTTATTGCATGGACTTCATATTGGTAGAAAGTTTGAGAATGACAATAGATTCCTTAATATTGGGGATGGAAGTAAAGTTTCAATCCTAGCATTGGAAACTCTTAAGTTATTTTTCAAAAAAGATAATGTTGTTTTAAGTGATTATCACTATTGTCCATCTTTTATGATGAACATAATATCTATTGGACTTTTAGCCCAAGATGGTTATTATTTGTCAATAAAAGAAAATTATTACGATATCATTATGAATGGTATTATAGTAATACAAGGATAATTAAGAAATGACATTTATGTTTTATCACAGCCTATTAGTGTAAATTACACATCTAATAAATGTCCAAAACTAGAATATGTCTCTAATGCCTATCTTTAGCACTATAGACTTGATCATAAAAATAAGAATAGGATTAATAGATTAGTCAAGGAGCATATCCTTAACATCAATAATTATGAATTATTAAATATCTGCGAGTCCTGTCTTCTTCGTAAGATGACCAAATCACTTTTTACTGAAAATGGTGAACAGGCCACTGATCTTCTGGGTCCAGTACATACTGATGTATGTGGACCTATGAGCAAATATGCTAGAGGGGGGTTCTACTACTTTATTCCATTTACTGATGATCTGTCTAGGTATGGATACGTCTATCTTATGAAAAATAAATTTGATTCGTTTGAAATATTCAAACGATATCGAAATAAGATAGAAAAATAACTTAGGAAGAGTATTAAAACTCTTCGATCTGATCGAGGAGGTAAATACATTTCCAACAAGTTTTTTGCATTTCTAGAAGATAATGAAATTTTCTCACAATCGATCCCTCCTGGAATACCACAACATAATGGTGTATCCGAAAGGAGGAATCAAACTTTATTGGACAAGGTTTGATCCATGATGGAATTTGCGAGTCTGCCAATTTCTTTCTGGGGTTATGCACTCAAGATTGCTTATTTTATTTTGAATAATGTTCTAAGCAAGTCTGTCACAAAGAATACATATGAGATATGAACTGAATGTAGATAGACACTCTCTCACCTTAGGATTTGTGGATGTTCAACTTATGTAAAATGTTTGCAGGCAAAAAAGTTTGGACCTAGGTCCGATAAATGCTTGTTCATAGGATACCATAAGAAAACTAGGGATTATTACTTCTACCTTGCTGAAGAGCAAAACATGTTCGTCAGTAATAGGACATTCATTTGGAAAAACGAGTTTCTTATGAAAGGAATAGCTGTCTCTAATATGGAACTTAGTGAAGTTCGACAGGTGAAAGAACTGACATATTTTAGTGAACCTACAAAACTAGATTTGATAAGATCAAACCTAGAGCCCATTATTGAGATAATCTTGAGGAGATTCGATAGAGTACCGCATCAATTGAATAGATACTATGGTTTCTTAGTCCGAGATGGTTATCCTGTCAAACTCGATGAGAACAATGAAGATCTGATCACCTACATGGATGCCATACAGAGGTCTAACTTCGATCAGTGGTTACAAGCCATGAAGTCCGAAATGGAGTTCATGAAGGTCAATAGTATATGGATACTGGTTGATCCACCTAAAAGGATAAAACCCATTAGGTGTAAGTGGATTTTTAAAAGAAAATGGGATGCAAATGGAATGGTGGAGACCCATAAAGCTCATTTAGTTAGCAAGAGATATCATCGGCATTATGGTATTGACTATGATAAGACGTTTCCTCCAGTGGCAATGCTCAAGTCCATTCAAATTACGCTTGGGATAGCAGTATACCTAGCCTATAAGATCTGACAAATGGATGTGAAAATGGCTTTTCTTAATGGAGAGCTGGATGAAGAGGTATATATGATACAGCCTGAGGGTTTCACATCCATAGACAAGTTCAAGGTGTGCAAGCTTTAGAAATCCATCTATGGATTCGAGCAAGCATCTCAGAGTTGGAACATGCATTTTGATAAGATAATCAGAACGTATGGCTTCGTTAAGAATGGAGAAGAACCTTGTGTATATAAATATGCTAATGATTCTATAGTTATATTTCTTGTACTGTATGTAGATGATATTCTTTTAATCGAGAATGACATTCCTGCTCTACAAAAAATAAAGATTTGATTGTCATCGCAATTCTCCATGAAGGACTTCGAAGAAGCTTCCTATATCTTAGGAATGAAGATCTATATGTATAGATCTAAAAGGTTGCTTGGATTGTCCTATTCTACATACATTGATATCGTGCTGAAGAGATTCAGCATGGAGAATTTCAAGAAGGGCTATCTTTCGATAGGCCATAGAATTTCTCTCTCGAAGAGGAATTGTTTGACAACTCCTCAAGAGAGAGAGTGTATGAGTAGAATACCATATGCTTTGATAGTGAATTCTATTATATACGCCATGATATGTACAAGATCAGATGTGGCATACTCACTAGGGGTAGTGAGTAGATACCTGTCTGATTCGGATGAGAATCATTGGAAGGTTGTAAAGACAATCCTAAAATATTTAAGAAATACTAAGAATCAGTGGGTCATTTATGCAGATACTAACTTGAAACCTGTGGGATACACTGATTTTAGTTTTCAATTAGATCATGATGATAGTAGGAGCATGTTAGGTTATGTGTTTATCCTAAATGGAGGAGCGGTCTACTGGAAGAGTTTTAAGCAGCACACGATGGCCGATTCTATGTGTGAGATGGAGTATGTCACGGCATCTGATGCTGCAAAGGAAGCTGTGTAACTGCAAAAGTTTATCTACAAGCTGGGAGTAGAACCCTCCTTGGATGGACCAGTTCTACTTTACTATGATGGCATTGGAGCCATAGCTCAAGCAAAGAAGTCGAACGCACATCAGCACACGAAGCATATTCTGCGATGCCATCATCTTGTATGAGAGATCATGGAATGAGATGACTTCAAGCTTCAAAAGATTGATGGAAACGAGAACATGACCAACCCATTTACTAAAACTCTTGGAATCAAAGAGTTTGATAATCACAAATAGAAGATGGATATTCGATACTATTCCGAGTGGCTTTAGTCTAAGTAGAAGTTGTTGGAAAATGTTTCCTAAATTCAATCATCTAGATTGCAGATAGTTGAGCTAAATATAATTTATATTTAAATTTTAATTAAATAAAATTATTATTCTGGTAATTTCATCGCTTTGTGCATCTTCCTGTAATGAAGTTATTAAAACTATTTATACTCAACAAAGGAGGATTTGTCATTTAGTCCTTAAACTGATCGCGATCAAATGATTCATTGTTATCTTGCATGACAACGTTAATCTAGAGTAGGTTGTTGTTGTTAGGAAATATGTCCTAAAGCCAATCGTCAGCCAGTTGAGGGTTGAGCTATATTGTATCTATAATTAATTTATTAATAAATAAAATATATTTTTAGCATTTCTCATCACTGTTGGTACAAAATTTGGTCGTCATCAGAGGAGCGTTGGAGTCAGAGAAGACGATGTTGCCACTGGTGACCTACAAAATAAGTCTCATCTGATCAAGTGCCGTGGCCGTGCCACATCGAACGAGAAATGCAGCAGTGGTTATGCCGGTGTGCCATAGCAATATAACCGTCCGTTCATTCTATCCGGGTTCCTGACCAAAAGGTTAAGAAGAGGGCAAAAAGAGAAAAAGGTAGAAGTTGGAGAATTTGGCAAGAGCATCAGATTCCTGATCGATCAAGTAAAGCAGAACTTGAGCTGATCGTGCCGGCAAAATGCTTCCAGTAGCTCGACTGGTGCGGTGTGCTTCCATGTAGCTCGACTGATTGATCAACTCTTTTAGCCAACAGAAATGAAGTACTCAAAAGAAAAAGTTACAAAGTAATGAGAAGGAGATGAGAGCCTAGAAAAAATATATCTGGAGGGTCCCTTTTATAGACGGAGCCTGTAATAAATTGATAGTGACAGCCGTAACCATTCGGTAGTGGGTTGCTCGGGGCCACATGAAGTTTGTTACGAAGGGTAGTATCTATTGTCATCACATGCCAGTCCGTTGAAATTTAATAGTCGAAGTTTGGAGGAGTAGGCATCAATTAGCGACAAATCTTTGAGTTACATCAATATCAAGGGAGCTCGGACTCCTCTTAAGCGGTCTATGGGTGAGTTGATTCATACTGTGTGGAGTTGGGTTTGTGTAGAGACCTTCCTGGGTGATTGTGGAAAGTTTGATCGGAAGGAGTCCAGAAGGAGTTCGACTGCTGAAGGAGTTCGAAAGAAATTCAGCCACTAGAAGAGTCCGGGAGGAATTTGGCTACTGGAGGAGTTTGAAAGGAGTCCGGAAGGAGTTCGAAAGGAGTTCGACTGTTGGAGGAGTTTGAAAGAAATTCGACTGCTAGAGGAGTCCCGAAGAAGTTCGACTGTTGGAGGAGTCTAGAAAGAATTCGACTGTTGAAGGAGTTCGGAAGGAGTTCGGCTGCTAGAGGAGTCTAGAAGGAGTTTGGTTGCGGGAGGAGTCTGGGTTGAATTCGACTGCTAGAGGAGTCCAAAAGGAGTTTGGAAGAAGTTCAGCTGCTGGAGGAGTTCGAGAGAAATTTGGCTGCTGGAGGAGTCTGGGAGGAATTTGACTGCTGGAGGAGTCCGAAAGGAGTTTGGCTGTTGGAGGAGTCCAGAAGGAGTTTGCGACTGAAGCTCTCTTGCAATCACGAGTTACACCTGACCGAGCACCAAACCAATCTTCGGTAAGAGTGAGGTTTATCCCCAACAATAGTCCCACCACATCCGAATTCAAAATTTGATGGAAGTAAAAAGATGACCGCCGAAGTTCATGCTCGGGCTCCCGCCTTGATGGTATGAAACATTTTGGCATTTACTGTGCTGGCACCAAAACTTTTTAAATCTGAAATGAGTTCAAAATGATGGTCCTTCATTTCTTCCACCAAAACTCTACCCCAGGTATGGTGCCATAAAGACTCCATTTGTGGCTGCCTTTCTATTATGATGAGTGGGACACGCGGTGCACGCTGATCGATCGAAGTTTATCCACGATCATAACTGCCTTGGATTACTTCTGGCTATTTAAGATCTTCTCCCTTCGTCTAAAAGTCATTCCTGCCCGAGTTTTCTCCTTCCTTCAACCCCTATCCATCTTCTTCCCAAGGGTCTTAACCTTCTCCCTCTCCTTTCTGAGCTTCGGACACCCTTTCAATTAGTCCTCATTGCATCCATCATCCTTTAATTCTCCCTAGACAGCTTAGGTCAGTTTCCTAACACTTCTCTTAGGCTATTCATGCTTTTTATTTCTGACTTCTTGCTTGCCTGATTTTTTGGTGGCGACCATTGCCCTGTATTTTTCTTATTATTTTTTTTTGGAGTTTTCTTCACGTTTAATCTCGATCCAAATGTCTTTTGAAACCTTGCACTCCATCCGTTCATGGGGCTCATCCGAGTCAACCTTCTTCAGCCCTGCACCCCTAGCCGAGGTAGAACCCAAGAACATATCCCGCTCATCCTTCGCTCCAGACACCATCCTATCTATTCTTACCCCAGGCGACCTTTCTCTGATTCGAATTCAATATGGAATCCATCCAAAATACGACCTTGAACTTCCGAGCTCTGACGATCGAGTCAGCTCCCCTTTGATTGGCTGATTTTGTTTGTACTTAGAAACTTTGTATGCCGGGCTTAGGCTCCCATTGCCTCTTTTGTAGTCATCCTCTTCCAATTTTTCAACATCTCCTTCACATCTTTCATATCGAACTCCTTTCGGTTCATCATAGGTTTCCTCTCCCTCTATTGATTGGCTGAAGTCCATCTGACCATTTCACGTTTTAAGAATTTTTACACTTTCAAGCACCATCCTTTCATGAGGGATTGGTGGTACCTTCCCCCCAGATTGGCAAAATGGGGTTATTGAAAGGTGCCCCTTCTTCTGTTCACAATTGAAGAAAAAGTTTTTTTTTGTACATTGTCCGACCCTACCATTAGGACTTCCTCCATGGGGTTATATTAGAGAGTCAATTCACCAAGCTCTTAGCTTAGACGAAGCCGACCTTGATTCCTTCGATAAACATAAAGCATACCGAGCTCCTCTTCTTTCTGACCTTCTAAAGGAATAGACTTTATTCAACCTGGGTCTGAGTCCCAACAATTTTATTGGTAGATCTTTTGATTTTTGAATCCACACGATTTTGCACACATGTATTGCTACTGACCATGCTTCTTTTCTTGTTACAGAAATGGACACACAAGCTATCGAGATGCTTACCAAAGGGCTCTACATCAAGAAGGGGAAAGGAAAGGCACCAAGCGATGGCCAAAGAGGGCGAAGGTCGGTGCTTCCAGCTCTGAAGTCCCCGCCTCCACTGTCACTGCGTCCGAGGTCATCATCGGTGCTGAGACTGCCCTAACTAGCAAGGTCGGCACCGCTGGTGTGAGCTCGGTGCCTTCCATGCCCTCAGGTCCCTCCAGCAGAGATCGGGCTTTGGAACTCCCTACCAAGGAAGAGATAGTGAAAGGAAGAAAAAAGAAGAAAGCCATTGCAAAGATGTCCCATAAAGGCTCGCTTAGGCAGACCGAATGGCGATGGTGACAAACGAGGGGAGGATCCCTTCGACAACCTAGAGATCATCTAAGATCTTACCGATAGGTTTGCCATGCCTGAGGTGGTGGACCAAATGGCTAACTTGGACCCGCGGTTGCACATTTGGGGTTCTCTTGGAACCATCCTTAAGGTGATTGCTCCAGTGCTCAACTCTTTCTCTTCTCTTCTGCTCTTTTTTTTTTTTAACACCAATTATTTATTGCAGTTGGGTCACCAGATGCTCCCCTATATCAAGAGGGCATGTCGTTAGGAGGTGGAGGCATAGAAGGCCCAAGAGGACCTTCGAGTCGAGATCTGCCATCTTCAAGAGAGGGTCGATAAGGTCGAGCACCTTATCGAGGAGAAGGCAGCGGACATCGAAAGTCTCCAAGGCGTGCTTTGCAAAGAGGAGTTCATCTTTGTCGGACTAAAGGATACACTAATCTTGGAGGAGGAAAGGATGAAGGAAGCCGAGAATAGGATTGCCGAACTAGAGACCCAAATGGCGAAGTCGATCTCGGAGGTAATGACTCGGGTCGTGGAAGAGTTCAAGACCTCTCTCGAGATGAGGAACTTGAACGTTGAGTTCGGCCAGGAGGCATTTATTAATGGTTTCGAGCTCTACGATGGCAGGATGGCTCGAAGGTTTCTTAAGCTCGACCTTAAATTTTTGGAGGAGGAAGACGACGTAGATGTGGGATCATCGAATGCCGCTGTCAATCCTTCCTTCGATGAGCTTGCTTCTAGCCCGTCTAAACCTACCGCAGAGGCATCTGAACCAGTTCAAAAACCTGAGGCAGTCGAGAGCGATTCGGCTCCGCCATCCATCACCCCTTCTGAGGTTGAAATTCTCGAGTAGTTGTATATTTTTCTTTTTTATTTCTTATTGCCTTGTACTCAAAAATTTTGATTAAATGAAAATGAATTTTTTCTATACCTTTGAGCATCTTTCATACTTCGAATGCAATCTCCCACTGACGCTGATCCACTACCTCAAGGGTTCTAATAAAGCCTTTGATAAAGAGCCTGAGGAAAGAAGTTCATCTTCTAAAGAAGAAGTTGAAGAAGACAGAGGACGACCTTCAATATCTGAGGAAACCAAAGAGATCACTCACCTCCATGGCTTGCACATGAAGGATGCGGTGAGCTTCAATATCTGAAAGGACAGCTTTAAGAAGGAGATCACCAAACTTAAAAGAAATGCCAGCGACAAGTCTTGGGCACTGATGGTGAAGATCAGCTCTCTTGAAGCTGACCTGAAGAATGTCGGAGAAAAAATCCATCTCCTAGAAGTGAGCTTGCCGTGGTCCATAGACAAGGCCCGGTACGATTGGGACTGATCAAAAAAGTTCTTCTAGCTTTGAAAGCAGTTGCAAAATGCTGAGGACTGGCATAATAGCTACTAAGTGACCTGGGTGGGGAAGATGTCCAGGCTTAAAGGCAAGCTCAAGGATGTCAGAGATGAGGCAACTCATCTTTGGAAGAGACTGCACAATAGTCGAGAAGCAAGTGCGAGTGGTGAGTCAGAGGAGATTGCCTCCTTGAAGAGAACCATCGGTGAGCATTCAGAGGTAATTGGGGTGGAGAAGGCTGAGGTTCAATGACTGAAGCTTCAGCTCACCTGCGAAAATCGGGCTATCGAGGATGCGAAGATCGAGTCTGAAGTTTTAAGGAGACAACGACGAGAGCTTGAGGGTAAGTTTCAGCTCGCCAATAGAATGTACATAGAGGGTCCTTACTAGAAGAAGGAGCTTGAGGAGGAAATCCTTAGGCTAAAGCAGGCCTTGGTAATGGCCAAGATTGATAGCTCGAAGTCTGAGGAGTCAGGTTCACCTTAGAGCATTGGTTCTCTTCTGCTCCTCTTTTCTTTCTTTTATTGTAATCGACATTGTCGACCTATGTTTTGCTTGTAATGAACTTATTTTTATAATAAAATAATACATTTCTCATTATTTTCATTTTGCATGAATTCGAGGCTTATTTATGGACTTACCTTCTTTACCTTGTTTTTCTCTATATTGCCTTCTCATGAAAAGCTTGTTGTAGATGCCGAACTAGGACCTCTTCTACAAACTAGGATAAGGTTCCATCATTCGTATTTGATGTAGTCAGGTTGTCGCAAAAAAAGAGGTGTAAGGATTATCTATCAAGCTTCATTTTTCTCCTCATCTTTTGGTCAATGAGGTTCTGACTTTTGCTCATGTTAGGATGAGGCTTTCCTTATGTTCCTAACATGGCTTGTGGGGCACGTTAGGGTCATCAGTAGGGCCTCTCCTCCATCTCATCTTAGTTTAACGGGGTCTTTGACTTTGCTCATGTTAGGATGAGGTTCTTCTTCTACTCCTAATAGGCTGTAGGGGCACATTAAGGCCGTTGATAGGGCCTCTTCCCTCATCCCGTCTTAATTTAACGAGGCCTTCGACTTTGCTCACGTTAGGACGAGGTTCTCCTCCTATTCCTAATGGGCGGTAGGGGCACGTTAGGACTGTTGGTAGGGCCTCTTCCCTCTCTCATCTTAGTTCAACGAGGCCTTCGACTTTGCTCATGTTAGGACGAGATTCTCCTCCTGTTCCTAACAGACTGTAGGGGCACGTTAGGGTTGTTGGTAGGATCTCTCCACTCATCTCATCTTAGTTCAATAAGGTCTTTGACTTTGCTCACGTTAGGGTGAGATCCTTCTATTGTTCCTAACAGACTGTAGGGGCACGTTAGAGCCGTTGGTAGGGCCTCTCCCCTCATCTCGTCTTAGTTCAATGAGGGCTTTGACTTTGCTCATGTCAGGATGAGGTTCTCCTCCAGTTCCTAATGGACTACTTTAGGTTGCTTTAGAGAGTTATTAGTCATTACATGATTTTTTCGCCAAGAAGTAGTGATGTTAAAATAGAAAAATTTTATTGAAGGAAAGTTACTGATAGTACATTCTCAAGTTTTCTGAATTCCAAGGCCATGGGAGAGTTGTTCCTTCGAGCTCCTTCAGGCGACAAGTTTTGGGCTGGATAACCTCCTCTATTTTATACATACCTTCCCAATTCGGAGCGAGCTTTTCTTGATTGTAAGGCTATGAGATAGCTGCTTGCCAAAGTACCTAGTCCATCACTTTGAATATCTTGCCTTTGACTTTTGAATTATAGTAGCGAGCTACCTTTTGCTTGTAGGCTACTATCCGAGCTTGGGCTTTCTCCCATTTTTCTTCTAACAAGTCGAGGTTAGCCCTGAGGTTCGATGAGTTTCGCTTCTCATTGAATGCCATGACTCATGCTGATGGATGTTTGAGTTTTATTGGGATTACTGCTTTCGTTCCAAAAGCCAAGGCAAACGGGATCTCCTAAGTTGGTGGAGGAAAAAACCTTATTTCCTGGGTCAGATTCATTTAGATCTGATTGGATCAAGAGAAATATTTCAAAAATTTTTCTCTAAGATTCTAATCAGATCTGAGACTCTTCAAATTTGATCTTATTGATCTGATAAAATAAAATAAAATAAAAATTAAATTAAATCTAATTTAATTATACCTTTGTTTTGGATAATCCAATTATCCTATGATGATCTGGATGTTTGCCTGAGGTTCTAGATGTAGCCACGCAAGTGCCTGGCCTCTATCGGTATCCACTTGGATAGGATCTAGAGATCTTCTTCTTCTCAATCAATTTTCTAAAAATTAGATCTAGATCTAATCTTGAAGGTCTTTAAAAACTCTTTCGAGGAACAACCATTGTCTCTTGCAGCAGTGCTGCCTTCTTCCTTTCCTATCACCTTTCACTTGCTTGGATCGCACCTAACTCATGCCTAAAACCTCTTGGGCATGGAGAGGAGAGAGAGGATTAGAGGGTGGCATGGAGTAGAAGGGAGAAAAGCTTTGTGGCATGGGCTATAGGCAGAAGCTCTCTATTCTAGGCGCAGATAGGGTTTATATAGACCCTACTACGCCATGCAGTGCCACATCATCCTGGCCAATCATGACCCTTTGTGCAATCAGATCTAAATTTAATTGGTGGGATGACATCATCTGATCCAATCAGATTAGAGTTGCTCAAAACTCTCCTTAGGTGGTGCCAAGACTGGGTAAAACAAGTCTCCTTGGCACCATCTAGTTTGATTTCCTGAAGCAACTGGAATCCTATCTATATGGGACTCCAAATCTTATCCTCATAGAGTGCATGCCTCCTTAGGCATGCACCCCTTGCCTATCTACTTTTTAGCAGGGGGACAAGACTCAAGGTTCTTTCCTATGGGTGCATAACACATGGACAGATATTTAAGTGTCAAAGGTCAATATTTGACTAAAGTCCAAAGACAAGATTTAGCAGGTGATGGAAAGTGGCAGGTGTTGTCCCAAATTTATTTCATAAATCAAGATAACCCTTTCCTTAGTTGAACAAGCTCTAGTCAGACCAAGTAAAGGCTTTTGAGTGAGTCCAAACACATTTGGCTCAGTCGAGACAAGTTTTAATGATTGTTAAAGGAGAACATTAGGCTCAACCGTATGCTAGCATGATTTCCTTGAATCTAATTGAATTTTATTCAAATCAATTCAATTGGATTAATCAAATTGATGATATCCAAATCTAGACTATTGTTCATGTGACCTAGTTAGATTCAATTTTGTATGGTAATGGGATATGTCATGATCTCTATCATCAACATCATCGAAACACCTTTCGATGGATCAGAATTTTTCTGATTCAGACTACTAGTATGATCGATCATCCAAATCATTCTAATTGCTCCCAAAATCCACCAATGATACCTAGCAGCATATGGTGGCAATCGATCAAAACTAAAAGTGAACCTCTCGATGTAATTTCCTATGTGATTAAGTTCTTCTATCTTGAGTCCTGATCGAATTAGGGTTAAGGTAATCTCGTCAAACCCTAATATCCATCATATGAATTAATCATTCGATTCAAGTCCAATGTGAAAATTCTAATAGAAACTCTTTCTATTATTTCACTCTACCATGGCTATGGGCTTATGTACTTGATTCTCATGATCATCATAGGGCTACTCCTCATCTACCAAGGTATATAGATTCCTTATTGATGCAATCCAATTCCTACAATGAACATGCTATAGCCAACATATACCTCAGGATTCCAAATGGCTAGGAGATCGAGTTATGGTATAGTCAAACTATAACACCCTCAAGGTGAACAGTCGACTCACCTAAGGTCAAAGAATCAGACACACTACTATAGCTTCGAGCCAGTCATTGACGAGAAGGTAGACTTCTTCATGACTGCTCGAGGTGGTCATGTTCAGTGCCCTCATTCTCTAACGAGTATCTATACTCTTACTCTAGTGTCTCTACACCATAGACTCAAGACTCATCTATCCAAAAGAAGTGATCGTACACCATCCTTCTAGATCAATCACCATCCTTATGATGATCCTATGGTCGGAAGCATTTTATGAGTTAATAATGAAAATTCATTTCTTAAATTTTTAACTCTTGAAAATATGAACTATCATTACCATTAACTCAAGGGATGTATCATAGACACTTTGAAATACACACTATGATAGAAAATAATCCATTTTATTATTTATAGTTAAAATTATAATTTTACCCTTAGAAGTGTATTACAAGTGTCAAACAATCTAGCTTCTAGGGCACACATATCTAATAGTTGGCAACCTTTGGATAGTTCGGTATGCCCAGAGCACATGACAAAGTTCATCTATCCATGTCTCCTTTGCTCTTTCAAGTCTTATTTTGATACCTTGCAGCAGAGTTCTATTTGTTACTTCAACTTCTTCGTTTGCTTGTGGGTGGGCGACTGATGTAAAATAGTGGGAGCTGTTCAGATCTTCATAGAATTTGATAAATCTTATCCCAACAAACTACTGCCCATTATCAGTTATGAGAGTTTGGGGCAAACCAAACCGACAGACGATTGACTTCTAGACGAAGTCCTACACCTTGGCTTCAATAATTTTTTCCAATGGTTCGACCTCAACCAATTTGGTGAAGTAGTCGATTGCAACAAAGAGGGACTTCCATTGTCTAGATGCCACTGGAAAGGGGCTAAGTATATCCATTCTCCACTGCACGAATGGCCACGATGCGCTTAGTAGATTCAGCTCGGAGGTCGGCTATTTTTATATGTTTGTATTTCTCTGACAGCTGTCATATTTCTCGATATACTCAATGGAATTATGGTACAATATCGGCCAATAGTATCCCTACTAAAGTAGTCTTTGTGATAAGGATTTGGCTCAAACATGACTTCCATAACCTTCATGCACTTTTCATAATGCGAAGTTGGACTCTAAAGGTCGGACACATCTCAAGAACGGTAGAGAATATGACCTTTTATACAACTTACCTTCATATAGAATATATTGGAAAGATTGATTTCTAAGTTTTTGAGCTTCTTTTAGATCATGAGGGAGAGCTCCATCCTTGAGGTAAGCAACGAGCAGGTTAATCCAGCTTGGTTCACGCTCAACTTGCATAACAGGCTATGACTCCTCTGAGGTTGGGCACTTTAGGATTTCAAAAAATACTTCTTTGGGCAGTTCGGCCAGTGCTGAAGTGGCCAATTTAAAGAGAAGATTGGCTCATATATTTTCTGCCCTCGGAATCTATTGAATACTAAAATTGTTGAAGGTCGGAGTCAAGTTTTTCACTTTCTCAAGGTATTTTATCATGCTTTCCTTCCGAGCTTCATAACTGCCACTGACCTATCCAACCAGTAGTTAAGAATCACTATAGACTTGGAGCTAGTCTGCTTCTAACTCTTTTGCTATTTTTAACCCAGCGATCAAAGCTTCATATTCGGCCCTATTATTAGTTGCAGAAAATTTGAAGCATAGTGCATATTCAACGACGACTCCCTTGGGGTTAACCAAGATCAACCTTGCACCCGCTCCAAAAGCATTGGATGAGCCATCCACATATAGGGCCCAAAAACCTTCAGAAAGGTTGGCCCTCTCTTTAGGGGAGCCTGATTGTAACCATGAAACACTAGTTTCGTCCTGTTCAAGCTCGGCTTCATCTGGAATGGTGCATTCCACTATAAAATCTACTAATATTTGAGCCTTGATCAATGGCCGAGGTTGATAGTTGATGTCAAATTCTATAAGCTCGATCGTCCATTTTGCGACTGTTTCAGAGGCATCCGTTCGATGAAGGACTGCCCTAATTGGTTGATCCATGAGAAGCGCTATGGAGTGCCCCTGAAAGTAAGGTCGGAGTCTTCTGATAGTAATTAGAAGAGCATAAGTCAATTTTTCTAATTGAAAGTACCTGATCTCTACATCCCTTAGGATTCGACTTATGTAGTAGACCGACCCCTGCACTTTCATTTTCTCCTTGATCAGGACTACCACAAGGGCAATTGAAGAGACTGCTAGGTACAAGAATAATTCTTCTTTAGGCTCAGGCTTTGCGAGCAATGAAAGTGAGTTAAGATAGTTTTTAAGCTCCTCAAATGCCTGTTGGCATTCCATCATCTAATAGAAGTTCTTTGGCAGCTTGAGAGCTTGAAAGAAGGGCATGCATCGCTCAACCAATCTCGAGACAAAGCGATTTAGGGATGCTACTCTTCCAGTCAGGCGTTGAACTTCTTTAATTATTTTTGAAGTAGTCATCTCCTAAATAACTTGAATTTTATCTAGATTTGCTTCAATCATGCTCTTCGACACCATGAATCCCAAAAACTTCCTCGAGGTCACTTCGAAGGCGCACTTGGTCCGGTTCAGCTTCATCTTATACTTCTTAAGTGCACTGAAGGTCTCTTTGAGGTCGGCAGTGTGGTTCATTGAATCTCGGCTTTTGACGAGCATATCATCCACATACACCTCATTGTTGCGATTGATCTACTTCTCGAAGATTTTGTTGACTAGGTGCTGGTACATTGTCCCTGCATTTTTTAGTCCAAAGGGCATAATCTTGTAATAGTAAAGACCACGGTCAGTAACAAAAATAATTTTTTTCTCATCCTCTAGCACCATCCAAGTTTGGTTATAGCCAGAAAAGGCATCCATGAAGGTGAGGAGTTCATGCCCCGAGGTTGCATCCACCAATTGGTCAATCCTGGATAGGGGTAGCTGTCTTTTGGGCAAGCTTTGTTCAGCTTCTTAAAGTCTATACACATCCTTCACTTATCGTTCGCCTTTTTGACAAGCACCATGTTCGAGACTCAGCTCGGATAGTTAACTTTCTAAATGAATCCAGTCTTGAGGAGCTTGTCGACTTCTTCCATAATTGCTTTCTGCCTCTTAGAAGCATGGCTGCGCATCTTCTCTTTTACTGGCCGACACCTAGGATCAGCAACCAGGCGATGTTCCATGACCTCAGCATCAATTTTCAACATATCTGTTGGAATCTAGGCAAAGACATCTGCATTATTTCAAATGAAGGAGATGAGTTGCTCTCGAACCTCATCCCCTAAGTTGGAAGCGATCTGCATAGTGTGTTCTACGTTCCCATCATGCGAGGATGCGGCTACAAGGTCTTCCATAGGCTCATCTCGCTCCTTCGTAAGGTCGTCGCGGACATCCAGCCCATCAACAGGGCAAAGGTCAAGCTGGGTTTTTTTCGGTAGGGCAATGGAGTAACAATGCCTTGCCAAGGCCTAGTCTCCCTTAATCTCTCCAATTTCGTAGCTCGTTGGAAATTTCATCTTTAGGTAATAGGTTGATACCACAACTCAGAGTGCGTTCAAACCAGGTCGGCCAAGAATAGTATTGTAAGCAGATGGAGCTTTTACGACTAGAAAATCTACTTGCGCTCTAGCCAACTTTGAGCGTTGCCCTATAGCCACAGTCAGAGTTATTATATCCTCAACTGGCACGGCATCGCCAGTGAAGCCTATCAATGGAGAGTTCATTGGTCCCAAGTGATTATTAAGTAGAGACAATTTTGAGAAAGAATCATAAAATAAAATATCAATAAAGCTTCCATTATCTATCAGAACACAGTGCATATCATAGTCAGCAATATTTAAAGAGATTACAACTGCATCATTATGCAGGAATTGAACTTTTTGGGCATCTTCATTAGTGAAAGCAATGGGCTTCTTAGTTCTCCACCTCTTCCCAGGTTCTTCTTATCCGCCAGCCTCCCCTCACCGAAGTTCTCTAGAGATGGTGTTGATGATGCCGAGGGGTGGTCGATCTGGCTCCTGCTCCTCCCTTCTTGATGGTTCTAGCTGTGGTAGTGCCCTCGATCGATCTTCCTACCCTTATGGCCATCATCATAGGAATCGACCGAGTCTTTCTCATCTGATGAGCTCCTTGATCTCATCTTGGAGCTGGACACACTCTTCTATGTCATGACCATGGTCATGATGATAGAGGTAGTACTTATTAGGATTGTGCTTACCGAGATGAGAGCGAATCCTCTCTGGTCTAGGTAGTTGCTCCTTGATCTCCATCAATGCTTGCATTTTTAAAGCATTAAGTGGAGCATAATTATGAAACCTTCGAAGACAACAGCCCCATCGTGCCCTTCTATCATGGTTTCCTTGCTTTCAAGCTCAGGGAGGAGTTCGACCTTGCTTGCACTCAGGGAGAGTTCAAGAGCACGACCGAGCTTCACTCAACTTTTCTTCCTCAGTGGTCCTATCCTGCTCGCCAATTCATCACTCTCCAGTGGCTTCATTGTCCTTGGCCTTGAAGGCCTTTTTCGCTTGGGCATACCCCTCAGCTTGAGCCAGCATATTGACAAAATTTTTAGGGTACTTCTTCTCCATGAAGAACAACAGATTGTTCTTCTGAAGGCCACCTTTTAGTGCGGCCAAAGCAATAGACTGGTCCAGATTTCAGACTTATAGAGCAACTACATTGAAGCAGTTGACATAAGCCCAAATAGGTTCTCCCTCTTGCTGCTTGATGTTGTTGAGGGATTCCGAACCTCGCCTAGAATGGCGACTACTAACAAAATGAGCCATAAACTGATGGCTCATCTGATCAAAAGAATAGATGGTATTCGACTTGTGGGCCGAGTACTAGTTCCTGGTGGCTCCCTTCAGGATGGATGGGAAGGCTTGGTAGAGAATGGCATTTGGTGTACCATGGAGCAGCATCATCATCGAGAAGACCTCCAGGTGGTCAATCGGATCGGAGGTCCCATCGTAGCTTTCGAATTGAGGGAGCTTGAAGTTTGGTGGGATTGATTCCGGCAAAATGTAGTGAGAAAAAAGAGGATCGGTACAGATGTCATTATCGTGGGAGGGAGAAGCATGATAGAGTTCTTCGATCTGTCGGTTCATCTCTTGTAGTTTTCAGTCTAGATCCTCACGATCGTGGATCTCCAAGGTCTTTTGGTTGAACGAGGGCAAAGTACCCCCAGTGGTTGAGTCATGATCAGAGTAGGAGCTCTCAGCCCTCTGCTTTTCCTTTTCAGAGGTTATCGATCGATTAGTCCAAGTCGGCCACCCCTAGATCGGACCATGGGGTTTCGGAGAAGCCTATTCTAGCTGAATTGATGTGGGAGGCTATTGCTACTGCATGGCCTACACCATCTTTGTGAGGCTGCAAACCTACTGCACTAGCAGGTTGAACTACTCCACATCCACTATTACTGTAGGTGGAGCTTGAGTTGCTGGAGAAGAAGCAGGGGCAGGCAAATTTGGATGGGATCTAGCCATAGAGGCCATCGACCGTCGGATTGAAGCCTTCCTGGGAGGCATCTTACCCAGAAAGGAGAACTTTGGAGGAGAAGAAGGGAGATCTCTGCTATGCACTCCTTTAGCAATAAGGAAATCTCAAAAGGCAATGGTTCGGCCCTTCCTATAGTGCCAATCCTATTGGTGTAAAATCTGGTCATCATCGGAGGAGTACTTGAGTTGGAGAAGATGAGGTTGTCGCTGGTGACTTGCAAAATAAGTCTCATCCACAGCCTAAGGGGTAGCTCCGATAAGATCCTCCGACGATCAAGTAAGCTCTTTTGGCCAATGGAAATGAAGTGCTCAATAGAGAAAGTTGTAGAGTATCGAGAAGAAGAAGATAGCCCAGAGAAAACGTATCTAGAGGGTTCCTTTTATAGATGGAGCCTATAACAAACTGATAGTGACAGCCATAACCATCCGATAGTGGGTCGCTCGGGGCCATGTGGAGTTTGTTACAGAGGGTAGTGTCTGTTGTTGTGATGTGCCAGTCTGTTAAAATTTAATAGTCAAAGTTTGGAGAAGTAGGAATCAGTTGGTGATAAATCTTTGAGTTACATCAATACCAAGGGAGCTCAGACTCCTCTTAAGTGATATGTAGGTGAGTTGATGCATGCCATGTTGAGTCAGGTTCGTGCGGAGACCTTCCTGGGCGACTGTGAAAAGTTCAATCGGGAGGAGTTCGATCGCTAGAGGAGTCTGAAAGGAGTTTGGCCGTTGGAGGAGTTCGAAAGAAATTTGGCCATTGGAGGAGTCCGAGAGGAATTCGACCACTGATGGAGTCCAAGAGGGATTCAGCTGCTGGAGGAGTCCAGGAGAAATTTGACTATTGGAGGAGTCCAGAAGGAGTTCGGTTGTTGGAGGAGTCTAAGAGGAATTCGACTGTTGGAGGAGTTCGAAAGGAGTTCGGCTACTGGAGGAGTCTATAAGAAGTTTGCAATTGAAGCTCTCCTGTGATCACGAGTTACACCTGACTGAGCACCAAACTGAACTTCGACAGGAGTTAGGTTTATCCCCAACAAACACAAAGTATTCATCTTCTAATGAACTCCATTATTGTGATGAAGTCCTTAGAACTATTTAGCATTGATAAAAAGAAGATTTATCGATTAGTCCTTAAATTTTTTCACGACCAAATGATAGACTGTTAATTAGGATGACAACATCTATCAAGCATAAGTCGTTGTATGCTATATAGGTTGGTTGTCCTCTTAACCAAGGAGTGTGAAGACACTGGTATGGCATACAGGTGAGATGTATGGGCACATCATCATTGAACGTGACCAACTTCAAAGCATTCTGCTGTCGAGAATATCTCTGATGGGATATAGGTATAACTGTCCCTTAGACCTGAGATCACCTCAGTGACTTGCAAGCAACTCACTGTGCTTTGGAACCAGACGAACTAAATTTTTAATTTAGTAAAGGAAGGCTTCTAAGCATAGTCAAGTACTTGCAAAGTCAAATTGTGATCAAGATGGAATTGGCCACTCCAACAGTTGGAGAAGAACGTATTACTGTATTTCAATATAACAAAATCTTATCCAGGGTAATCCATCAGATGGATTTGATATTTTGAAATACAATATGGACAACCTGATTAGAGTTGATAGTTAAACTTTGAGGTATCCTATGAGCATTTTGGTCAAAGAGATGAATTATATGGAAACTATATCTGCAAAGATTCTAAGGATGTTGTTCCACACATACGACCTATCCGACCGTTGGGTATCATTACTAGATGGTTATTTTGATTGGTACAGAAATTAGTTCCTATGCTACCAGCTTAAGTTCAGACCTATGTGGTCACACATGTTAAAGCTCAAAATTTGATCGGATGATTAATCAATGATTGAGAATCGTTCTAGAATTAAACAATCAATAGATTGATGTTTAATCTAGTACAAGCATTGCAGGAGGATCGATTAGTAATTGATTACTAATTGG
Organism: Cocos nucifera; assembly: GCA_006176705.1. Lineage (NCBI taxonomy): Eukaryota > Viridiplantae > Streptophyta > Magnoliopsida > Arecales > Arecaceae > Cocos > Cocos nucifera. The sequence continues at coordinate 32,566 of QRFJ01000397.1, read as the reverse complement.
CTTAATTTGATTAAGCCATAGGACTGAGATTAAGTTTAATTAAATATAATTTAATTAAATTTAGTTTGGACTTGATTGGATCAAGCCCAATTGATTTATTGGATAAGCCAAGTGCAGGGAAGAACTAGTCCTAATTTAACAAGGACTCCAGTCAACCTAATTTTCTAATTTGATTAAAAAATTAAATAAAATTTAATTTAATTTAATGAATTCCTTAATTGGGTTAGGGCCTAATTTAATTTGGTTGGTTTACTTCTAATTTAATTTGGTTTGAGAAACCAATTTTTGACCAGGTCAAAATAGGAGTCCTAACGTGACTAGGACTCCCTATCCTTGCGCCACCTATATCCCACACCCACTCTCTCTATTTTTTGTGCGATAGAGAGTCTCTCTCTAGTCTTCATGCACACCCTTGCTCTCCCTCTATTACTTATATGGCAATTTGGTGGTTGACCTAGTCAAAAGGAGAAGTTAGTTTTGATTTAGGATTCTATGAGATAGAATCCTTATAAACAAAAACACCTTCTTCTAAGTGTGCTGCCCCTCCCCTATTTTTCTTCCTTATTCCACATGAGAAAGAAGGAATTTTGTGCATGTATTCTTGTTGTATTCCATAAGAAAATCAGAGGAGGGGCACCCAATTGTTGGGCACCCCAACCTCTTTCCCAAACTAGTCCTTCCTTATCTAGTTTTTTACCTAGAGAAGGATAATTCTTTTTCAATAAATTTAGGATGAATTTTGGCCTGAATTTTTCATGAAACACAAACCTTTAGGAGATTTTTGGGGTGTGCAAAAATCAGAAGGAGAGGGTCCTTGGGCATTAGGTTTCCATAGACACCAAACTAGGTGTCTAGGTGAGAGAAAAGAGAAGAAGAAGAGAATCTTCTTCTAGGGTTGTTTTGATTTTCTCTTCTCCTCCTCTTTTTGAGATTTTTTTTCTAGAGAGTTTTAGATTTGAAATCTCTCATCTTTCTTCTAATATTTTGAAGAATCCAAGCCTCAAAGAAAAAAGCATTGAATCGACCATTGAAGAGAGATCAGCATAGTACTAGCATACTGTGCTGATTTCCTACATCAGGATCTTAGATCATATTCGTGGGCTCGTGTGGATGACTTCTAGATGCCAGACATGTGTGCAGCTCATGACTTCATCCTCAAGTCTAGATCAGCAAGTTAGAACATCTAACTTGCTCAGGTATCAGATCTAATCTATTATTCTATAGCTACATTAGATATAATATTGTAGCATGTTGATGAGATCAATATTTTAATCTTTTCTTTGTGCTTCTAATTTTGATTTAATATCATATCTTGATCATGTAATAAATTTTAGATTTAAAATATTTTTATATTTATTTAAATAAATATTTAATTTATTTTAGTTTTTCATTACTAGATCTTGATAAATTTTCTAGATCTACCTGTGAAACCCTAGTTCTGGTTCCTTCAATTTGTATCAGAGCCTAGGTTCTTATTACATGATTTTCTTGAGCATGTTTAGATTATTTATTAGATTAGATATGATTTATAATCTAATTAATAAATCTAAAATTAAAAATTTAGATCTCACGAACTGGCATAAGATTGTCCTGCTGTAAGGTTTACCCTTTACAATGAAAAGATTATCCTAGTTCATGATAATCTACTCCTAATTATAAATTTATTAGATATGATCTTATTTTATTTATAATTTAATAGATTTAAAATAATTTTAGATGTAAAAATAAAATTTTTAGATTGCATGGACTGCTATAAGGTTGTCATACTGTAAGATTTATCCCTTATAGTGGAAAGGTTGTCCTAGTACATGCTGATCTAAAACATTGATCATAAAATTTTAGTTTAAATTTAAAAGATTTTATGGTTTGATTAAAAATATTTTAATATAATTTTAATCATCATAAATATGTTCGATTTGATCTAGGAAGATTTATGATTGATTGGTGTTGAAATTATTTCAATTACATAAAGCTATTTAGATTAGATCTAAAGTAGATTCATGTTTATATTACTTGCATTTTGATTATGAATCAAACATGCAACTTGGTTGATAGAACCATGTTGTAAAAATATTTTACAAATATGAAAATTATTTTCAAAAAGCTGAACCCCAACCCTTAGCCCAAAATTTGATGAAAAATTAAGAAGTTGTTTGATTAGGATCTTGGATTGTAAATTAAAGATCCTAAGATACGAATCATAACACATTGGGTTAAATGGGTTAGTGGAAATTAGGTCTATTAATTTGATTAGACCTAGGGTTAGATTAAAGAATAGACTTAATTAGAGAATTGACTAAATCTAATTAATTATTATCTTATATTAGATCAAAAATTCTCTAGATCAATTACAATAGTTATAGTTGGTCAAGTCCATGTCTTTAATGAGACCCAAGATTGACTTGATTCTTGGCTACAAGGTCTAGCATGAACTATTAGGTTGATCTAATTAAAACTAATTAAATTAGTTGGTACTTAAGGTAAACCAGACTGGTGGTTTTTAATTGGCATCCTGCTTATCTGACCATTTTTTATGGTGTCTAAGGTGTGCTTTGCCAAACCCTTCCACTGATCAAACTTACCTATTCTCTTGGTGAAATTATGTTTTGATCAGATCACTTAACTATTCGAAATAACCCATGTCAGCTAGGTAAATCAGTATGACTGATTTAGGTGCTCCTTGACCAATCTATTAGTGGTCTCCCTTAAGTTGACTTGGTGAAGCCAGTGGAAGGATCATGATAAGCTAGTTCATCTAACCTACTCTCTTCTTTAAATTAAATCCTTTAAAATTATTAGATTTTTAAAATGAAATAGTTATGGTGATCATTAGAACACAGCCTCCCATTAAGTGGATGATAATGGATCCATTAATTGAATAATCATTGGAGGCCCATAGGCCTAGTGCTTATCTGCTAATAAAATTATCATTCATAATATGATTTCTTGACCACGTCTCTCTAAATAATGGTTAGGTTGACCAGCCATACTTTGACTTAATCATTCATTAGATAGATGGACCAAGTATGATCATATTAATGGTTAGACCTAACCGAAACTTTCAGTAGAGGCCCTAGCCTACTGAAAGGATACTTGGGGTAAAATTAAATTACTAAAAATTATTTAGAAAAATAATTGGTTATGAATCTATCCTTACATATACATGAGTTGACTAACTATAGTTAGGCTTGTGTGCAGTCTATGTGGATTCTAGTACCCACTAAAGAATTAGGATAATTTCTCGAATTGAAGGTAAAGACTACCAATTCGAATAAAATAATGGAAGAAAACTTTTGATTAAAGTCCAAATCTTTAGGATTAATGAATCAGTTACTAATTAGGCTTTTGGTTCTCCTTTATGCAGTTAAACCCAAACCAAAGTTGCTCCATTCACTGTTAGACAGTGATTAAATTATGGGACCCAACTTCGATAATAAGTATCAAAAGTTGAATGTTGTTCAGCAGCATGAAGTGGTTCGTGCTGGGGTCTCTATGCCAAATTTAAACATAAGATTTAAGAATAACCTAGATCAGGTAGAATGCTTCCACTATAAGAAGTAGGAGTATTGGAGCCGGAATTATCCTCAGTATCTTGATTTTCATAATCCCAACGGGCTGAATAAGAGAGATAAGCAAGTAGTTGCTGATTAAGGATGTTATATGATAATACCTTGTAATTTTTCTATTTATGATATTTTTACTTGGGTATTGGATACCGGAAGTACAATCCATATTTGCAATACATTGCAAGGACTTCAAGTTAGTAGAAAATTTGAAAATAGTGAGTGATTCCTAAATGTTGGAGATGGAAGATCTATTCCAGTTCTAGCTATAGGAATAGTTCAACTCATTTTTAATACTAATATCATTTCTTTAAATGAATATCATTATTGTCCTTCCTTTTTGATGAATATAATCTCTTTTGGCCTTTTAGCTAAAGATGGTTATCATTTATCAATAAAAGAAGATTATTATGATATTATTATGAATAACATTACAATAATGCAAGGATAATGGAGAAATGGTATTTACATTTGATCATAGCCTGTGAGTGTAATGTATAATTCTAGAAAACATCCTAGATTAGATAATGTCTCTAATATCTACTTATGGCACTGTAGGCTAGGTCACATAAACAAGAATAGGATAAATAGATTGACTCAAGAGGAAATCCTTGAAATATGTGATTATGAATCACTTCCAACTAGTGAATCTTGCCTTCTTGGTAAAATGACTAAGTCACCTTTTACTGAAAAAGATGAGAGAGCTATTGAGCTCTTAGGTCTAGTATATAATGATGTAAGTGGAACAATGAGCACTGATGCTAGATGTGGATATTTCTACTTCATCACTTTCATAGATGATTTATCCAGGTACACATATGTTTATCTGATGAAATATAAATCAGATTCATTTAAAATATTTAAAAGATTTCAAAGTGAAGTAGAAAAATAAACTAGAAAGAGTATTAAAACTCTTCGATTGGATCGAGGAAGTGAATATCTATCCAATGAGTTCTTGACATATCTAGGAAAGAATGGGATTCTCTCATAGTGGACTCTTCCAAGCACACCATAGCATAATGGTATATGGGAAAGGAGAAATCGAACCTTATTGGACATAGTTCGATCCATGATGGAGTTTGCTAGTCTGCCGATTTTATTTTAGGGTTATGCTCTTGAGACCGTATGTTATATATTGAACAATATACCAAATAAATCTATCACAAAGACTCCATATGAGATATGGACTGGGCGTAGGCATACACTCTCTCACCTATGGGTTTGGGGTTGTCCGACCAATGTCAAATGTTTGCATACAGATAAGGTTGGACCTCGATCTGATAAGTGTGTGTTTATAGGCTATCTTAAAGAAAGGGTTATTATTTCTACCATGCTGAAGAACAAAAGGTGTTCATCAGCCTTAAGGAAATTCTTTTGGAAAAGAAGATTCTTGGTGAAGAAACTGCTGCCTCTAAGATTGAACTTGATGAAGTTCAACTGATAGAAAAATCGACATCTGTAGTTGAACTTGAGTCGGATTTGATTAGATCAAATCTAGAGCTTAGTGTACCTACATCATTAAGGCGATCTGTAGAGTACTGCATCATCTGGATAGATACTATGATTTCTTGGTCCAAGATGGTGATCCCATCGAACTCGATGAGAATAATGAGGATCCGATCACCTATATGGATCCTCTACAGAGACCTGATTTTGAGAAACAACTTGAGCCTATGAAATCCAAAATGGAGTCGATGAAGGTAAATAATGTGTGGACATTGGTTGACCCATCCGAAGGGGTTAAATTCATTGGGAGTAAATAGATCTTCAAAAGGAAAAGGGATGTAGATGAAAAGATGGAGAGTTATAAAGCCCATCTAGTTGTCAAGAGGTATCGTCAACTTTATCATATGGACTATGATGAGATGTTTTCTCCTAAAGCAATGCTCAAATCCATTTGGATTATGCTTGCAATTGCTATCCATCTTGAATATGAGATCTGACAGATGGATGTGAAGACAGCTTTTCTGAATGGAGAGTTGACTGAAGAGGTATATATGATGCAACCTGAGGGGTTCATATCCACAGATAAGTCCAAAATATGCAGGCTTTAGAGAACCATTAATGGACTGAAGCAGGCATCTCGAAGTTGGAATATACATTTTGATAAAATATTCCTTATCTTATACAAATAGGCAAATGGTCCCAGCATTTACAAATGGAGAAGAACCCAGTATTTACAAATGGGCAAATGGTCCTGCAGTAGTATTCCTTATCTTATACATGGATGACATTCTTTTAATTGGCAATGACATCCCTACACTATAGGGAATAAAAGTTTGGTTGATATTACAGTTCTCCATGAAAGACTTAGGTGAAGCATCCTACATCCTAGGGATGAAGATTTATAGGGATAGATCTTAAAAGATGCTTGGGTTATCCCAGTCCACGTACATAGATACTGTGCTGAAGAGGTTCAACATGGAGAGTTCTAAAAAAGGCTATCTCCCAATATGCCATTAAATTTCTCTCTCTAAGAAGAATTATCCGATAACTCCTGAAGAGAGCGCGTATGAGTAGAGTCCCATATGCTTCAGTAGTGGGATCTATCATGTATGTCATGACATGTACGAGTTCAGACGTGGGATACTCACTAGGAGTAGTGAGTAGATACTAGTCTGATCCTGGAGAAAACCACTAGATAGTGGTTAAAACCATCCTTAATTTTTTGAGAAATACTAAGGACCAGTTGGTTTATGGGGAGTTCGATTTGAAACTTATGGAGTTTATAGACTTCAACTTTCAATCTGATCATGATGACAATAGAAGCGTGTCAGGATATACCTTTACTCTAAATGATGGAGCTATTTATAGAAAAGGTTCTAAGCAGCATACTGTGATAGACTCTATTTACGAAGCAGAGTACATGGCTGCATCAGATGCCGCGAAGGAAGCTATTGATAGGAATGGTGAACAGGGTGGAAGCATGGATTTCAAAGCAAAAATATGAAATCGTACAAACCAAACCCGAACCCTAGGACCACCTTATTAGCAATTAAATCATAGAATATGCATTTGTAATATAAAAGAATGTATTAGAACATACCACTTATCGCTTAACCCTAAATTATCCCTAATTGTTGGCAGCAGTCCGTCAGTGGTTCCACCAAGTGCCCACGTGTTCACCCTCCAACATTGATCCATACAGAGACTTGATCAAGACACTAGCACCTTTGATTTGTATAATTAAAATTCTAATAATAAAAACTTTAATTAAATTGGCAGTAGCTAGTGTGAGTTCATACCTATCAAATCATGTGCCAGTGAAGTACAAAGATCTAGGATCTCTCACTATTTCTTGCATCGTAGAAAAAACCTTCATTAATTAGGCTCTATTGGACATAGGGGAGAGTGTCAATATACTACCTTATTCAATTTATGACAAGCTAGAATCGAAAGAATTAAAGCCTACAAGAATGACTTTATGATTAACAAATCGATTTTTGAAAGTACAAAGGGGAATAATAAATGATGTACTAATTAATGTTGGTGATTTCATCTACCTAGTGGACTTTGTGATTTTAGAAACTGAAACTATAATAAATCCAAATGACCATATCCCAGTTATACTAGATAGACCATTTATAGCCATAGCTAATGCCCAAATCAACTATCAAAATGACCAAATGAAACTCTCTTTTGGTAATATGATGATAGATCTAAATATTTTTAACCTATCTGCAGCAAATCAAGTTAGTGACCTTAACTTAGTATAGGATAATGTTTATGAACCCATTGACCTAGGTGATGAAAAATTTGACATGGAACTATGGGCGAATCAGAACTATGAAGAATTTGAAGAGGTTAATGATTTAGCCACAATCAATACGGAACTTAGATGGCAGCCTCCAGTTAAACCATTATCTAGACCATTAGTGGAGGAAACACCAAAGATAGAATTAAAAACACTTCCCAAATACCTGTAATATACATACTGAGGTCCATCAGAAATCTTGCCGATAATTATTTCAGCAGACCTAGATTCTATACAAGAGGGAGAATTATTGACTATCCTGAAAAAGAAAAAGAAGCATTAGGATGGAGCATGGCTGATTAAAAGGAGATTAGTCCCTCGATTGTTCAACATAGAACTCATCTATTAGAGGATGCTAAGCCAAAAAGAGATCTCCAAAGAAGACTAAACCCAATCATGAAAGAGGTTGTAAAGAAAGAAATAATAAAACTCCTTGAAGATGGAATAATATATCCAATCTCAAATAGTTCATGAGTAAGCCTAGTATAAGTGGTACCCAAGAAGTTAGAAGTTACTATAATCCAAAATAATAACAATGAATTGATCCCAACAAGTGTTCAAACTAGATGGGGGGTTTGCATCGACCATAGAAAATTAAATATAGTCACCCAAAAGGACCATTTTTTCCTGCCCTTAATAGACCAAATGTTAGAAAGACTAGCAGGACATGACTTTTATTGCTTTTTGGATGGATATTTGGGATATAACTAAATTTCTATAGCCCCAAAGGATCAAGAAAAGACTACCTTTAGCTGTCCATATGGAACCTTTGCCTATTGGCACATGCCCTTTGGATTATGTAATGCAGCAGCTACTTTTCAAAGGTGCATGACTAGCATTTTCTCAAACATAGTAGAAAGATTTCTTGAAATTTTTATGGATGATTTTTCTATCTTTTTATATACCTTCTCCGAATGTCTACATCATCTCAAATTAGTTTTAGAAAGATGTAAGGAGAAGCATATAGTGTTAAATTGGAAAAAATGCTAGTATATGGTTAAGAAAGGCATAGTCGTTGGTCATGTAATTTTAAAATGAGGTATAGAAGTAGATAAAACCAAGGTTGGTTTAATTAAAATCCTTTCACCATCCATATTAGTAAAAGAAATTCGCTCTTTTCTTGGATATGCTGGTTTCTATAGGCAATCTATAAAGAATTTTAGCAAAGTGGCTCGACCATTAACTAACCTATCAGCCAAAGATGTCAAATTTAATTTCACTCATGAATGTCTCGGGTCCTTTGAAAGTTTAAAGAAAGAATTAACCTCAGCTCCAATTATTCATCTATCCGTATCGACTCAATCTTTTGAGCTCATGTGTGATACATCTGATCATGTCATAGGAGCTATCTTAGATCAAAAGATAGATAAGCTACCTTGAGTGATCTATTATGTTAGCAAGATCTTAAATGAAGCACATCTTAATTACTCAACTACTGAAAAGGAATTTTTAGCTATGGTATTTTCTTTAAAGAAGTTTAGATCCTACTTAGTAGGTTCTCGGGTAATTTTCTATACTGATCACTCAACTATTAGGCACCTTCTCTCAAAGAAGGATGCTAAGGCACGCCTAATTAGATGGATCCTACTTTTGCAAGAATTCGACCAAGAGATCAGAGATAAGAAAGGTATAAAAAATATAGTGGCAGATCATTTATCTTGTTTAGCAATCTCACCAACTAAGAAAATACCTATTAATGAGCCCTCCCTGATGAACAATTGTTGTAAGTAATATCAGAGCTATGGTATGCTAACATAGTAAGTTTCTTAGCCATCGGCCAAATTCCTATAAACTGGACAACTTAGGACAAGAATAAATTTTTCTCTCAGGTAAAATATTTTATTTGGGATGATCCATGTTTATTCAAACAACGTCCTGACCAAATCATAAGAAGATACATCCCAGATGAAGAAGTTGGGAGCATTTTATCCTTTTGCCATGACCAAGCTTGTGGTGGTCATTTCAGTGCTAAAAAGACTACAGCTAAAGTGCTTTAATGTGGATTATATTGGTCGAACATATTTAGAGATGCCCTTGAATACTATAAAAATTGTGTTAGATGTCAACAAATAGGTCGGATCACTAAAGAAGATATGATGCCTACGAATCTAACTTTAATTATAGAAATTTTTGCTGTATAGGGAATGGACTTCATGGGACGATTTCAAAAATCTTTTGAGAATGAATACATATTAGTAGCCATTGATTATGTATCCAAGTGGATAGAGGCAGTACCATGCAAGATCAATGATAGTAGGATTGCTATCAAATTTCTTAAAAAAAATATCCTATCCTGATTTGGTACTCCTAGAGCTATTATCAATGATCGTAGAACATACTTCTACAACCGATCCTTTGTATCATTGGTGAAGAAGTATAACATTACCTAAAAATTGGCCACACCCTATCATCCATAAACGAGTTGGCAAGTTAAAGTTTCTAATCTCCAAATCACGTTAATCTTAGAGAAGACAGTAAGCACTAATAGAAATGGCTGGTCTTTAAAACTAACAGATGCACTTTGGGCATATCGCACAGCTTTCAAGACCAACTTAGGAATATCTTTATAAAGGCTTATATTTGGTAAGGCATATCACTTGCCAGTAGAATTGGAATATAGGGCAATGTGGATCACTAAACAACTAAATATGAACTTGGATGCAGCCGATGATCTAAGAAAATTACAAATTAATGAACTTGAGGAAATAAGAAATGAAGCCTATGAAAATGCCAAAATTTATAAATAAAGAACTAAAGCTTTTCATGACTAAGCAACTAAGAGAATATCTTTTACACCTTGATAAAAAGTTCTTCTATATAATTCTAGGCTACACCTATTTTTGGGTAAATTAAGATCTCGATGGACTAGATCGTATATAGTTAAAAAAGTTTTCTCACATGAGGCCATAGAGATTGAAAACCCAAGTAATGGTGTTACTTTTAAAGTTAATGAACAATGACTGAAAATATTCTTGGAACATCCCACTGACACTAATGAAGATGCTATGGTTCTTTATGAACCTATTTACTTGGATTAATTTTTGGATCTAGTCTAGCTGAAGACATTAAACTTAGCGCATATTAGGAGGCAACCCATATTTTTGCATTTAATATTTTTTTTTATTTTTAGTTTACCTTTTTTTAGGATTAAGTTGGGGGGAGAACTACAAACCCATGCTAGAATAATAATATATAAAATCTAGATCGAGCCAAGAATATATTAAAGCATGTGAACTCTTTTATTGTTATCTTCCTATCATTTTTCACACTTAATTATTCTTTCCTCTATTAAGCATAATAAAAATTAAGTTGAGGGGAAGGATAAATAAATTTATTAATTTTGGAGATCAGATCCAAAAAGAGAGCAAATCCAGAATCAGCCTAAGTAGACTCTGGTAGAGGCCAAGCACTTACGTGGCAAGATCCAGAACCCCAGATGATGATAGATCATTAGTAGGGTAAATAGTTACCCTGAATAAGTATCCAATTAGTTTCTATTTTAATTTAATTTTTAGTCTCAATATTAGATCATTAGGATTAGATCTGAGAACTCTTAGATCTAATTAGATTTTTGTTGAATTATTTTAAATAATTTTGCTATAAATCTAATCAGATTAGATCGATCCAATGGTGGAAAAATCATTTTTCTTTCAAATGGTATCAGAGTTGTATTGGCAGTTCTTCAGATCTATCATAGATCTAATTTTTATTTTATTTTATGGTCTAATGTTAGTGATTTTAGATGTCACATTAGATGTGATCAGATCTAAAATCAAAAAATTAAAATTTAATTTTCATATATGATATTATAGATGCATGTCTAGACTAGTTTATAGAATTATTGTATGATTGTCTAGAATAGGATTTTATATGATTAGATCATTTATAATTTTATTTTTAGATGTTATATTAGATATAATTAGGTCTGAATCATGAGTGTAAGTATTTATTTTGATACATGAGATATATGCAAAGTATGTATAGGTTAGATCATTAATTATATATATGACATATGATTTAGATCTAACTAGTTTCATAGTAGAAATTAAATTTCTGATTAAGACATTCCCTTGGCTATCCAGTTATAAAAGCAAAGTAGAGTTTAAAGGGCCTCCCCTCCCATTTGATGGGGGTGCTTTTATGGCATGTAGGGGTACTGCGCGTTCATCCTTAATCAAAAATCAGAATTTACTTATCTGCAAAACCATAGATCCTAAAATTCTAGGATTTTGATACATATTTTGTTTATAAATCCAAACTTAATTAAGAATTAAGATTATGAAATTAATTAAGTCTAAAAATTATGAATTTCTAGATCTAAGACATCTTCATAAATTTGGGTTCGGGCTTAGCTAGCTCAATTCAGTCTAGCGGTTGATCAAATTGAATCAAGAGTTGGTTAAGTGGAATCAAGAGTGCTTAGAATTGACCATCCCAATAGGATTAAGTCTAGGTCAAGGTTGACTCACAGCCACATATTGTTGACCAAGTCAAGACCTAATTTGACTCCATGGTTCAAACCTTGATTGTAGGCTAACTCGATTAATTTTGGTTCGATAATTTAGTGTCTAAGGTAAGTTTGGCATGAAAGAGTAAGAGTGGTTCTCCCAAGGCTTTGGAGATCATGAAGGAGTCAAGGTGCTGGCTCCTGGAGGCTTGGATCATCGGAAGTTGTACCAATTGAGAAGGAGGGTAGATAAACTATCGAGCTAGATTGGATATAGGTCAAGTCAGCTCGGAATGATATCAAACTAGCTCAGATATAGGTTGAGCTGGCTCAGAATGAGATCGAGTCGGGCCAAAATCGAGCTAGCTCTCTCAAACAAATAGAAAATATATTTTCAAGAATCTATGGCTTGGTAGATGGTCGAGCCGACTCGAGTGTTCGATGAGCTAGCTTGGATAGGCGGACTGATAAGCATAAGTTTTCTTATTTGATCTTGGATTGAATCCAATCTGAGGGGTCTTGAGGCCTAAGTTAAGAGGTCTTAAGATGGCTAACTTATGTATAAGGCTGGGTCTTTAGTCCTAGGGATGGGAGCATACAAGACATGGGCTTGGGTGAGTGCTTTCTTATATGAGTTAGCCTAAGAAAGTTTTTTAGGGCTGAGTCATACTGACTCAAGACTTTTATATACACTTTTTATATGTAATATTTTTAATAAGAAGAGAATAGAAATCCCTTTTCTTCTTGAAAACCCTACTCCTCTCTCTCTCTGGATTTGTCGTTCAACCTTCTCTTAGTGTCAATTCATCAGGGCTGCCACCTTCTTCAGGTTAGAAGTTTTCTAGGTTATTGATCCAGATCTTCTAATCTCCAGTGAATCGATCATTATAATTGGTATCTAAGCTTGGTTCATGTGGAGAAAGAAGAAGATCACAGAAGGAAGCGATCTACAAAGGTTGAAGTTTCAGTAGGATCCCATTTAGGTGTTTTTCATCTTAGTGATTTTGCTATTGTGTGACTTGGATCTAGTAATGGAAAGTAGCATAAAGATTGACTTTGAGAAGTTTGATGGGAAAGAAAGCTTTTTCATGTGGAAAGTTTGTGTAGAAGATCTTCTTGTACAGCATGAATTAGATCAAGCTTTGAAGAATAGGCTGGAAGGGATGACAAATCGACAGTGGATGTTGATGGAAAAATGGGCATGTTTTGTAATTAAAGGGTGTTTGGCAGACTCAACCCTCTATTCGATGCTAGAAGAGAAAACCCCTACAGAACTTTGATCAAAGTTGCATGATCTTTACATGGGAAGAACATGTGCAACAAACTTATGTTGAAAAAGAGGTTGTATAGCCTTTGCTTGGTTGATGGTGGAGATGCCCTTAGTCACATACAGTTGTTTGATCAAGTGAGCAATGAATTGCTGAATGTTGGGGTAAAGATGGAGGAAGAAGATAAAATTGTTGCTATTACTTTGTTCACTGCCTCCTTCCTATGATTCGCTGGTCATAATACTGGTCTATGGAAAAAGACACTGTACTATCAAAAATCAAGGATGGCATTTCCTAGGAGAGTTTGATTGTAGGGGAGAGATCTGGAAGATGAAGGATAAGAGAAAAATCAACAGGATGATCAATGTCCTGAAAAGGCAGAAAAAAAGTAAAGTGTTATAAGTACAGTGAGATCAGGCATTATCAACGTGATTGCCCACAGTTGAAGAATCAAAAGGGAAAAAAATGAAGGATCAGATTCTCTAAGTATGGTTGCTGATCAGGAGGTGGAGGATGACCTCTTGGTGGTGTCAGATGGTTACAGGCAAAGCACAGATGTTTGGACCTTGGATTCAGCATGTTCGCATCACTACGCCTCAAATCATTCTTAGTTTTTTACATACACTGAGATTGATGAGGAGAGTATGACACTTGGGGATAATCATCCTTGTAAGGTCACTGGTACTGAAATAATTAGGGTGAGTATGTTTGACAGGATGGTGCGGACTTTCATGAATGTGAAGCATATCCCGGAGCTAAAGAAGAATCTTGTGTCATTGGGCTACCTAAAGTAGAGCGGCTATAGCTTTAGCAGTCATGCCAAGAGTGGAGTATTGAATATCTCCAATGGAGCCATGATAGTGATGAGAGGTAAAAGGCTGGAAAATAACCTCTACAAGATGGAGGGATATGTGGTGACCGAAGGATCCAATATAGCTGTAGCAACAAATGATTAGTAGGGGGCATATTGGTTGTCGCATTATTATCTGGGCCATATGGGAGATAGAGGGCTAAAGGAGCAGAGCAAAAAGGAATAGATCTCTGATCTGGGTAGAGGAGTGTCTGAGCTTTGTCAGCCATGCCAGGTGAAAAAATAGAGGAGAGCTTAGTTTGCAGTCAGCACAGCCCGCATGGCAGCCCCATTGGATCTAGTTCACACAGATGTGTGGGGATCGGCAACAATTTCAGCCAGAGAAGGAGCAAGATACTTCATGACCCTGATAGATGATTTCTCAAGAAAAGTTTGGGTCTACTTTATGAGGAAGAAATCAGAAGTCTTCACCAAATTCAAAGTTTGGAAGGCCGAGGTGGAGAAGGAGCAGAGTAGAAGTGTGAAGTGTTTGCGGTCTGACAATGGTGGAGAATACACTAGCAAGGAGTCCCAAATTTTTTGTTAAGAGTGTGGCATCAAAAGACACTTCTCAGTAAAGGAGACTCCTCATCAAAATGGGATGGCTAAGAGAATGAACAAGACTCTTATAGAGAAAGCAAGATGCATGAGGCTGTAGGCATGGCTTCCTAAGGTGTTCTAGATAGATTTAGTGGATGTAGCCTGCTATCTAGAAAATTGGTCACCTCACATTAGGTTAGATGAAGGAATTCCAAAGAAGAAGTGGTCTGGAAGGAGTATAAACTTGAACCATCTAAGGGTGTTTAGGTGCACGGCATTTGTGCACATCGGTGCTAGTGAGTGGAGCAAATTGGACGCTAAGGCAAAGAAGATGGTGTTCTTGGGATATCTATGAGATGTTAAGGGATACCGACTATGGAATTCCCTGAAGAAGAAGGTCGTCATCAGTAGGGATGTGGCTTTTGATGAAAACTCAGTTCTACATAGGCAAGATGTCCTGGAAGGATAGCAGGAGTAGCAAACAGTCTAGCAAGGCAGCGCTGGAAAACTAATTTCTTATTCTATTATGTCACTAATAGGTGCACTAAGAGGACTTGAGTTTTAGATGGAGGATTCTTCAAACAAGTCTTCACAAGTGGAGAGTACTAAAATAGGGGTTAGAAGCTAGAAAGACCAACGAGAGTGAGCTGGATCAAGGATTGAATTCGGCATTGCACTGCACAAGCCAAAGAGGAACGTGCGATAGCTAGATAGATATGGCTTTGGAGATTCGGTATCATATGCCCTGGTGATAGTGAATGGAGACCCCTTCACCTATGAGAATGCTGTAGAGAGCCAAGATAGAGATAGGTGGATTCAAGCTATGGCTAAGGAAATGCAGTCTCTCCAAAAGAATCAGACATGGCGTTTGGTACAACTGCCATAGGAAAAGAAGCCCATTGGATGCAAATGGGTATTCCAATGCAAGGAGGGTCCTTCAGAGTAGGGAGGTGTCAGGTACAAAGCAAGATTGATGGTTAAAGGGTACTTTCAGAAGGAAGACATCAACTTCAGCAAAGTTTTCTCTATCCAATCATCAAGCATATGTCTATTAGGATGCTATTGAGCATCGTTGCAGCTCAAGACTTGAAATTGGAGCAGATGGACATTAAGATGGTATTTCATGGAGATCATGCTTGCAACCCATCATGGCCTTATCCACCATTGAGGTAGAGTACATTGGTATTATAGAAGCTACAAAAGAGGCTTTATGGCTGAAGGGATTGGCGTTAGAGATGGGCCTTGCTCATCAGGCCGTTGAGGTGCACTACAATAGCCAGAGTGCACTGTTACTTGCTCAGAATTTAGTCTACCATGCAAGGATGAAGGACATCAACATCAAGTACCATTGAATCAAAGATCTCATGGAGGATGGTGAGGTGGAGCTAGTAAAGATTTATACCAAGGAGAATCTAGTTGATGCACCAACAAAGGTTCTTCCATGGGATAACATTCATAGATGTGTGGTACTGATGCATTTGATGGACAGGAAGGAGTTGCCCTAAGCCTTGGGGCACCAAGGTGGATATTGAAAGAGCAAGGATGGTTCTCCCAAGGCTTGGGAGATCATGGAGTCAAGGTGGTGGCTCCTGGAGGCTTGGATCGGTTGAAGTTGTATCAACTGAGAAGAGAGGCTGATACACTATCAAGCTGGCTTGGATATAGGTCGAGCAGGCTTGGGCCAAAATTGAGCTAGCTCTCTCAGATAAATAGAAAATATGTTTTTGGGAATTTGTGGCTTGGCAGGCGATCGAGCCGGCTTAAGTGTTCGATGAGCCAGCTTGGACGAGCGGATAGATGAGCATGAGTTTTCTTGTTTGGTCTTGGATTGTATCTCCAAGGGATCTTAAGGCCTAAGTTGAGAGGTCTTAAGGTGGCTAAGTTATGTATAGGGCTGGATCATTAGTCCTAGATATGAGAGCATACAAGACATGGGCTTGGGTGAGTGCTTTCTTATATGAGTTAGCCTAGGAGAGTTTTTTAGGACTGAGTCATGTTGACTCAGGGCTTTTATATATATTTTGTATATGTAATATTTTTAACAAGAAGAGAATAAAAATCTCTTTTCTCCCAGAAAACCCTACTCCTCTCTTTCTTTGGATTTGTTGTTCATCCTTCTTTTGGTGTCTATTCATCAGGACTGCCACCTTCTTCTGGTTAGAAGTTTTCTTTGTTGTTGATCCAGATCTTCTAATCTCTAGTGAATCAATCATTATATAGCCAGTACGATCGACTGATTTTTAATTAGGAGCTACTCGATCTGGAGCTACTCAATCTGAATGCATTTTTATCGAGTTAATGGCATATCCCTTCCACTAGTCTCACTTACCTTGCCATTTGGATCGACCCAATTCTAGTTTGAGGTGGCTAACGATTCGAGCTAACCGATGCCACTAGGTTAGTCATAATTGTTATGATTAAGTCAAGTGATGTTTAAAGAGATCTAAACCCAATCTCTCTAAGAAAATATTAAGTCAAAGATCTTCTACCATTATAGATATGTGGCCTTTTTTGATGTTAATTATTTTTGTCTAATTACAGTGGTTCAGTTGCACCAAAAAGATACAACCATATCTGCTAGGCATTGGATGCTATGGGTTGGAGGATGGATCGGGCTCAATATTCTGGATATGGTGAGGGATCCAATTAAGAATCCAGTTCATGCAAATGGTGGGTCTAACATAACTAAGGAGTGGAACAATATTCCGGGCATGGTGAGTTTCATGAATTAGAGACCTATTTTGGATGCACCGTGATTAGAGAATTATTGGACAAGAGTTGTCCACTCATTGGCTAACCTATCATCAATAATTGTTAGGCAAGGTGGTGAGCTAATCGATGGGACCGCACCATCCACTAGAAATCTTTGATGGCAGAGATTTTTGCATCTCTGCCAAGTAAGTGTAGGGATCCAAGTAAATAGTTGGAGCCTAATTTATTTAAAAATAAAATTTCTAAATAAATTAGACAAGTCTAATTAAAAAATCTAACTACAAACTTTGATTCTCTATAAAAAAATATCTGCGTCCAATCCACTAGCCCAAATCCTAGATACCCATAGATTGACTGGGCCTAATTTTACGGACTAACTTAGAAACTGTAAAATTATTTTGGGTTCCAAGAAGCTATCTTATGTATTGGATTGGACCCATCCACTTTACAACCCGTCCGATAGTTGATTAGAGAGCATCTTAAGAGAAGTAGATGGATGATGATAATAACATAAGGTACTACATGCTTCGTGCTATGTCTGATGAGCTACAGCACCAACATAAAAACATCATGACTACCTGACAGATGTTGGCTCACCTGTAAGAGTTGTTTGGAGAGTAGAGTCGCGTAGCTAGGTATCAAGTCTCTCATAGACTTTTTAAAACTCAGATGCATGATGGGCAGTCCATCCAAGATCATTGTTTGACAATAATCAAGGATCTTGGGAAGCTCAGTGTCAAGATGGATAGGGACTTGCAAATTAATGTGATCCTGCAATCCTTGACTGATGCATATGGTTAGTTCATCATGAATTTCCATATGCCTAAAATGCAATGTACCTTGACAGAATTAATGAATATGCTGATCACTATTGAGCCTTCTATAAAGGTTCTAAAGGCTTAGTTCTTGCTATGGAGTAGACTTCTTCCAAGAGAAAATTTTTTGGAAAGAAGAAGAAGTCTACAAACAAGCAGAAGGCGGATAGTGGAGAAAAGAAGAAAGAATAATTGAAGAAGAAGGCCATGGATAAAAATAAATATTTCCATTGCAATACCGATGGCCATTGGAAGCAAAACTATCCTTTATACCTGGCTAGCCAGAAGAACAAGATGGAGGCAGGTCCTTCTGGAGTTATGCTCATAATAGAATCTAACCTTACAGTTTTTTCTACATCCGGTTGGATACTTGACTTTGGTTCTAGTGCTCATTTATGCACTTCTATGTAGGATCTTGAGAAGAGCAGGAGGCTGAGGGATGATGAGATGATCCTGCATGTCAGAAATGGAGCAAGAGTTGCTATTGTGGTCATGGAAACCTACCCTCTTCGACTATCATTAGGATTAGATTTAGTTCTTAGAGATTGTTATTATGTGCCCACAGCAAGCAGGAATTTGATTTCTATTTCTTCTTTAGCATAGGAAGGCTATATAATTAGTTTTCTTAAGGACCACTATACTATTCTTTTTGAAAGAAACAAAATTATAAGTGGTTTCTTAATTAATGGTCTCTATTAGTTGCATATTGATGTATCTATGTTAAATTTTGAGCAAAATGTGAATGCCATAGGACTAAAACAACCTAGGGATAGTCTAAATGATAGATATCTATGGCACCTTAGACTAGGTCATATAGCAAAAGACAAGATTAACAAATTGAAGAAATTCGGACTGATGGATCCATTGACTTTCGAGTCATATTCAATTTGTGAATCATGCCTTCATGACAAAATGACCAAGCTCCCTTTTGTAGGACATGGGAAAAGGGCCACAAACCTACTTGCCCTGGTATATACAGATGTGTGTGGCCCATTTGATATGTCAGTCAGAGGTAATTATGTCTACTTTATTATATTTATCGATGATTTATCATGGTATGAATACATGCACTTTATGAGACACAAGTCTGAAGCCTTTGAAAAGTTCAAATAATTCAGACTCGAAGTAGAAAAATAAACCGAAAAGCTCATTATGGTTCTTTGATCAGACTGAGGAGGTGAATACCTTAGTCAAAAATTTTTAGACTCCACTTGGAACATCTCAACTCAATGGAGTTTTAGAATAAAAAAATCAAACCCTTTTGGATATGGTCTGATCCATGATGAGCTTCATGAACCTTCCTAATTTTCTTTGGGGACATAGTCTAATGACAACAATATACCTACTGAATAGGATTCCCCCTAAAATTGTTCCTACCACATCATATGAAATATGGCATGGTAAGAAATCAAGCTTGAGTCATCTTAAAATTTTTGATTGTTCGGCCCATGTTAAGAAATAATAGGCAGATAAGTTAGAGTCTAGGTCCTTTAAATCTCAATTAATTTGATATCCTAAGGAGTCATTAGGATACTATTTCTACATTCCAAAAGACCACAACGTGATTGTAAGTTGGCATGCCATTTTTCTTGAAAAATAGTTTATTCAAGATGATAGCATCGAAAGATAAATTAGGCTCGAGCAAAAGGTCTCCGAAGAGCAACGAGCTAAGGAACCTACAGAACCAAATCAATTAGAGCCAGTCCTAATAATAAGACCTCGTAAATCAACTAGGGTTTTCCATCCTTCTGAGAGGTACTTAAGTATAATTTTAGAGGATGTAGAGAAAATATTCCTTATGGGAAATTGGGTTCATGATGATGATCCCATGACCTATGATGAGGCGATACCAGATATTGACTCTGAGAAATAGTTAGAGACAATGAGGTCAGGGATTGACTCGATGCACTCAAACTAAGTCTAGACCTTGGTAGAACCATCTAAAGGTATTATACCTATTGGATATCAATGGATCTTCAATAGAAAGATAGGTGCTAATGGAAATGTAGAGACATTCAATGCTAGGCTCATAGCGAAAGAGTATAGACAGCACGATGGCATTGACTATCGAGAGATCTTTTCACCAATAACCATGCTAAAATCCATCTGCACACTACTTACTATTGTAGCATATTTTAATTATGAAATATGGTAGATGAACGTGAAAATAAAATTCTTAAATGGATATCTTGAGGAAGATATCTATATGGAACAGCTGCTTGATTTTACATTCAGTGATAGTAATAACAAGGTCTGCAAGCCGCAAAGATCCATATATGGACTCAAGTAAGCATCTCGGAGCTAGAATGCTTATTTTAATGATGTGATCAACTCGTTTGGTGTCATAAAAAATAAGGAGTTGTATGTATTCAAAAAGGTTAGTGGAAGCACTGTTGGCTTCCTCGTATTGTACGTGGATGACATCCTTCTGATTGAAAATGATATTCACATATTGACATCCATCAAAATGTGGTTATCAAAAGAGTTCTCTATGAAAGACTAAGGAGAAGAATCTTTTATATTAAAAATCAAGGTCTGTAGGGATAGACCAAATAGGATGCTAGGTCTATCATCGAAGATGTACATAGAGGAGGTGCTGAAAAGGTTGAGCATGAAAAATTCCAAGAGGGGATTGGTTCTCTTTAGATATGGCATTCATCTCTCCAAGAAGATGTGTCCCAACATACCTGAGGAGATTGAACAGATGAGCAAGATTCCTTATGCTTTGGCTATAGGGAGCCTATGTATGCTATGCTATGTACACGACCTGATATTGCCAATGCTATGAGTGTCATGAGTAGGTATCAGTCGAATTTAGGTGATTAGCACTAGACTTCTATGAAGTGTATCCTTAAGTACTTAAGAAGGACTAACAATATGTTTCTAGTCTTTGATAATGGAGAACTTCAAGTCCAAGGGTATACAGACTTGGATTTTATGTCTGACATAGATGATCAAAAGTCGACATCTGGGAGTCTATTTGTATGCAATGATGGTGCAGTTAGCTAAAGAGTTCCAAGCAAACCATGACCATAGACTCCTCCATGGAAGCTGAGTACATCACTCTATCAGAAGCTGCAAAAAAGGCATTCTAGTATAAGAAGTTTGCCACAGAGCTCAGAGTGATGCCATCGGATGCCGTCCCTCTATATTGTGATAATTATGGCACCATAGTCCTAGCTAAGGAGCCAAGGTCTCACCAAAATTCAAGCATATCGAGCGGTGATATCACCTCATCCACGATTACCTCGAGAAGGGTTACGTCGAGGTGAAGAGAGTTGACTCTGCAGAAAATGTGGCTAACCCATTAATGAAGCTGTTGAGCCAGCAAAAGATCGAATTCCATCTTGAGAAGATGGGACTTAGATTTATCGCTATTTGGCTTTAGGTCAAGTGGGAGTTTGTTAGATACGTATCCTAGAAGTCAGATTAGTTGATACTTATAAGACACTTCTAAGGATAATTTTATAATTTTGACTTAACAATTAATAAAGAATTATTTTATTCTATCATGTTATGTACGTAGTATTTGTGATACATCCTTTGAGTTAATGATAATGATAATTCATATTTTTAAGAGTTAAAAATTTGAGATAATATTTTTCATAATTAACTCATAAACTGCTCTTGACCGTAGGATCATCATGAGGATGGTAATCGATCCGAAAGATTGGTTTATGATCACTTTCTTAGGATAGACAAGTCTTGAGTCTATGGTGTGGAGACACCGAAGCAAGAGCATAGGTACTCATTAGAGAATGAGGGCATCGAGCATGATACCTTGAGCAGTCATAAAAGAGTCTACCTTCTCATTAATGATTGGCTCGATATTGTAGTGGTGTGTCTGGTTCTTTGACGTGAGGTGTATCAACAATTCACCTTGAGGGTGTTATAGTCGTAGGAAAATCCTAATTTTTTGGATCAGATTCATTCAGATCTAATCGAATCAAGAGATATATTTTAAATTTTTTTTTCTTTGATCTAAATCAGATCATAGATATTTTAGATCTAATTTTTATTATTCTAATAATTAAAATAAAATATAGATAAATTAAATTAAGTTTAATTTACCTTGATGTAGGGTAATCTTATTACCCATTGATGATGCTGTAAGCAGCGAAAGGTTCTGGATCTAGCCACGTAAGTACCTGGCCACTACCGGTATTCACTCGGATTGAATCTAGAGATCCTCTTCTTCTCTATCACATCTCCAAAAATTAGATCTGAATCTGATTTGGAGGATCTCCAAAACAGCTTTCAAAGATCAGCAGTTGTCCATTGCAGCAGCGCAGTCTTCTAGCTTTCTATCACCTTTCTCTCATCTAGATTGCACCAACTGAGATCCTAAACTACTTTGGACGTGGAGAGGAGAGGGAGAAGATGGACTTGGCATGGAGGAGGAGGAGAGAGGCAGCCTTGGGGCATGAGAATTTCACATTACTTTATGAGTTGGGCGTAGGGTCTTATTTATAGACTATGCGAGATCCAACTCCTCTTCATCCTAACCAATCACAATCCTTTATGAAATCACATCTAAATCTGATTGATGGGAATAGAGTTCCTTGGATTCATCCTTAGATAGCACCTAAGATCAGTCAATGTTGGTTCTTAGTAGGAGTCTAATCAGAATTCAAAAAGGAGATGGAGTCCCTATCCAATAGAGATTCTTGGGCGCCTTAAACTTGGGCGCACGCCAATCATTGCCAGGTTCTGACAGGGAGACAAGCCCCCACCAGCTCTCCAATAGGTGCATGACATGTGGACAAAAGTCAAAGTGTCAATAGTCAACATTTGATCAGTCAAAGATCAACTTTTGACCAAAGTCAAAGGATGAGAAATGGTAGGTGATCAAAAATGGCAGGTATTATCTTACAAATTAAGACAACCCTTTTCTGATCTGGGCAGGCTTCAGTCAGACCAAGTGAAGGCCTCTGATCGAGCACAAACTACTTTGGCTCAGTCAAGACAACTATTTATGATAGTAAAAGAAGAATGTTAGGTTCAATCGAGTGCTAGCACGATTTTTTTGAACCTAATTGAATCTCATTCAGATCAATTGAACTGGATCAGTTCAATTGATGATCACCAGATTCAAACCCTTGTTTGTGTGATCCAGTTAGGTTCAGTTCTGTATGGTAATGGGATATGTCATGATCTCTATCATCGACATCATCGAAACTCCTTTCGATGGATCAGAACTCTTCTGATTCGAACAGCTAGAATGATCGATCATCTAAATCATTCTAATTGCTCCCAAAATCCACCAGTGACACCTAGCAGTATATGGTGGCAACCCATCAGAGCTGAATGCGAACCTCTTGGTGCAGCTACCTGTGTGATTAAGTTCTTCTATCTTGAGCCCCGATCAGATTAGGGTTAAGGTGAACTCGTCAAACCTTAGTTTCTGTCATATGATGTAATCATTCGATTCAAGTCCAATGTGAAAAACCTAAATAGAAACTCTTTCTATTATTTCACTCTGCCATGGCCATGGACTTCTGGACTTGATTCTCATGATCATCATAGGGCTGCTCCTCTACCACCGAGGTAGATAGATTCCATCTTGATGCAATCCAGTTCCTACAATGAACATGCTATAGCCAACATACACCTCAAGATTCCAAATGGCTAGGAGATCGAGTAATGGTGTAGTCAAACTATAACACCCTCAAGGTGAACTACCGATGCACCTCAGGTCAAAGAACCAGACACACCACTGCAGCATCGAGTCAGTCATTGACGAGAAGGTAGACTTCCTAATGACTACTCGAGGTGGTCACGCTCAGTGCCCTCGTTCTCTAACGAGTACCTATACTCTCGCTTGGTGTCTCCACACCGTAGACTCAAGACTCATCTACTAAAGAGAAGCGATTGTACACCAACCTTTCGGATCAATCACCATCCTCGTGATGATCCTATGGTCGGAAGCATTTTATGAGTTAATAATGATTATTCATGTCTTAAATTTTCAACTCTTGAAAATATGAATTATCATTACCATTAACTCAAAGGATGTATCACAGACACTAAATACACATATGTGATAGAAAATAACCCATTTTATTGATTTATAGTCAAAATTATAATTTTGCCCCTAGAAGTGTATTACAAGTGTCAGCCAATTCTGGCTTCTAGGGCACATATATCTAACAATCTCCACTTGTCCTAAAGCCAATTGGCTACAAAGTCTAAGTCTCATCTTCTCAAGGTGGGCTTCGATCTTCTACTGTCCCAACGGCTTTGTAAGTGGGTCTGCCACATTATCTACAGAGTTGACTCTCTTGACCTCGACGTAACCCTTCTCGAGGTAATCACGGATGAGGTGGTATCGCCGCTCAATGTGCTTGGATTTTTGGTGAGACCTTGGCTCCTTAGCAAGGGCTATGGCGCCATTATTGTTATCGCAGTACAGAGGAATGGCATCTGATGGCATTACTCCAATTTCTATAGCAAACTTCTTGTACCAGAATGCTTCCTTCGCAGCCTCTGATGCAGCGATATATTCTGCTTCCATGGTGGAATCTGCTATCATGGTTTGCTTGAAACTCTTTCAGCTGACAGCACCACCATTGCACACAAACAGACTCCCAGATGTCGACTTTCGATCATCTACATCGGACATGAAATCTCGAGTCTGTGTATCCCTGGACTTGGAGTTCTCCATTACCAAAGACCAACATCATATCCTTAGTTCTTCTTAAGTACTTAAGGATACATTTCACAGAAGTCCAGTGTTCTTCACCTGGATTTGACTGATATCTGCTTGTGACACTCACAGCATGGGCTATATCAGGTCGTGTACATAGCATGGCATACATGAGGCTCCCTATTGCAGAAGCATAAGGGATCTTGCTCATGCATTCTATTTCCTCAGGTGTGCTAGGGCACATCTTCTTGGAAAGATGAATACCATGTCTGAAGGGTATTAATCCCCTCTTAGAGTTTTCCATACTAAACCTCTTTAGTACACTTCCTCTATGTACATCTTCTGTGAAAGTCCTAGCATCCTATTCGGTCTATCCCTATAGACCTTAATTCCTAGAATAAAGGATGCTTCACCTAGGTCTTTCATGGAGAATTCCTTTGGACAACCATATTTTGACTATCGTCAACATGGGAATATCATTCCCAATAAGGAGGATGTCATCCACGTACAATACGAGGAAGACAACAGCGCTCCCACTGACCTTTTTGAAGACACATGGTTCCTCTTCATTTTTGATGAAACCAAACATTTTGATCACATCATTGAAATGAGTGTTCCAGCTCCGAGATGCTTGCTTAAGTCCATATATGGACCTTTGCAGCTTGCAAACCTTGTGATCAGTATCACTGGATGTGAAACCTAGCGGCTGTTCCATATAGATATCTTCCTCAAGATATCCATTTAAGAATGCCATTTTCACATCCATTTGCCATATTTCATAATCGAAATAGGCTACAACGGCAAGCAATGTGCGGATGGATTTTAGCATAGCCACTAAGAAAAGGTATCCTGATAGTCAATGCCTTCGCGTTGACTATAACCTTTTGCCACTAGTCTAGCCTTGAATGTCTCCACATTTCCATCTGCACCAATCTTTCTCTTGAAGATCCATTTACACCCAATAGGTACTATACCTTCTAGTGGATCTACCAAGGTCGAGACTTGGTTTGAGTGCATCGGAGTCAATTTCTGACTGCATTACCTCTTGGCATTTCTCAAAGTCGATATCTGATATCGTCTCGTTGTAGGTTTTGGGATCATCACCATGAGCACCATTACCTACGAGGAACATTTTCTCTACTTTCTCTGAAATAATACCTAAGTATCTTTCAGGGGGACGGAAAACTCTTTCGATCTATGAGGTGGAGGAGGTAGTGTTCTTATTGGCTCAACCTGATTTGGTTCCAATTGGTCCTTAGCTCATTGTACTTGTGAGACTTTCTCATCAAGCTTAATCTGCTTTCCAATGCCGCTATCTTGAATAAACTATTTTTTCAAGAAAGATGGCATGTCGACTCACAATCACATTGTGGTCTTCTAGAATGTAGAAATAGTATCCTAATGACTCTTTAGGATATCCTATGAATCGAGCTCTGAAGGACCTAAACTCTAACTTGTCCGCTTGTTGTCTTTTGACATGAGCCGGACAACCCCAAATTTTGAGATGACTCAGACTTGGTTTCTTACCGTGCCATATCTCATACGGTGTGGTAGGAACGAGTTTTAGAGGAACCCTATTCAGTAGATAAATTGAAGTTAATAATGAGTATCCCCAAAGAAAATCAGGAAGGTCTGTGAAGCTCATCATGGATCGAACCATATCCAATAGAGTCCGATTTCTCCATTCTGAAAATCCCGTTGAGTTGAGGTGTTCCTGGTGGAGTCCATTGAGAGACTATGCCATTTTTCTTTAGATAGTCTAGAAATTTTTGGCTAAGGTATTCACCTCCTCGATCTGATCGAAGAACCTTAATGGGTTTTCTAGTTTATTTTTCTACTTCATGTCTGAATTCTTTGAACTTTTCAAAAGCTTCAGACTTGTGTCTCATAAGATACACATACCCATACCTAGACAAATCATCGATAAAGGTAATGAAGTAGACAAAATTGTTAGATATATGTGCCCTAAAAGCTAGAATTGGTTGACACTTGTAATACACTTTTAGGGGCAAAATTATAATTTTAACTAAAATCAATAAAATGGGTTGTTTTCTATCACATATGTGCATTTAGTGTCTATGATACATCCTTTGAGTTAACGGTAATGATAATTCATATTTTCAAGAGTTGAAAATTTAAGACATGAATAATCATTATTAACTCATAAAATGCTTCCGACCATAGGATCATCACGAGGATGGTGATTGATCTGAAAGGTTGGTGTACAATCACTTCTCTTTAGTAGATGAGTCTTGAGTCTACGGTATGGAGACACCGAAGCGAGAGTACAGATACTCGTTAGAGAATAAGGGCACTGAGCGTGACCACCTCGAGTAGTCATTAAGAAGTCTACCTTCTCATCAATGACTGACTCGATGCTGTAGTGGTGTATCTAGTCCTTTGACCTGAGGTGCATCGATAGTTCACCTTGAGGGTGTTATAGTTTGACTACATCATAACTTGATCTCCTAGCCATAGGGAACCCTAAGGTGTATGTTGTCTATAGCATGTTCATTATAGGAACTGGATTGCATCAAGATGGAATCTATCTACCTCGGTGGTAGAGGAGCAGCCCTATGATGATCATGAGAATCAAGTAGCTGCACCAAGTGGTTTGCATTCAGCTTTTATGGGTTTCCACCATATATTGCTAGGTGTCGTTGGTGAATTTTGGGTGCAATTAGAATGACTTAGATGATCGATCATTCTAGCTGTTCGAATCAGAAGAGTTCTGATCCATCGAAAGGAGTTTTGATGATGTCGATGATAGAGATCATGACATATCTCATTACGATATAGAACTGAACCTAACTGGGTCACACAAATAAGGGTTTGAATCTGGTGATCATCAATTGAACTAATCCAGTTCAATTGATCTAAATGAGATTCAATTAGGTTCAAGAAAATCGTGCTAGCACTCGATTGAACCTAACATTCTTCTTTTACTATCATAAATAGTTGTCCTGACTGAGCCAAAGAAGTTTATGCTCATTTAGAGGCCTTCACCTGGTTTGATTGGAGCCTGTCTAGGTCAAAAAAGGGTAGTTTTTTTTTGTAAGATAATACCTATCATTTTTGGTCACCTGTCATTTCTCATCCTTTGACTTTGGTCGAAAGTTGACCTTTGACTGGTCAAATGTTGACCATTGACTCTTTGACTTCTGTCCACGTGTCATGCACCTATTGAAGAATAGGTGGGGGCCTGTCCCCCTACCAAAATCTAGAAAGGAGGAGGGCGCATGCCACCCTTGGCGTGTGCCCAAGCTGGAGGTGCCCAGGAAACCCTGTTGGACAGGGACTCCATCTCATTTTTGGATTCCGATTAGAGTTCTCCTAAGAACCAAGTTTGACTGATCTTAGGCGCCATCTAAGGAGGAATCCAAGGGACTCTATTCTCACTAATCTGATTTAGATTTGATTTCACAAAAGATTGTGATTAGTTGGGAAGAAGAGGAGTTGGATCAGAGATAGTCTATAAATAAGACCCTACGCCCAACTCAAATTATGATTGAAAAGGAATTTAAAATTCCCATGCCCAAGAATGCCTCTCCTCTCCTCCTCCATGCCAAAGCATCTTCTCCCTCTCCTCTCCACATCCAAAAGTATTTTGGGTTCTTGGTTGGTGCAATCCAGATGAGAGAAAGATGACTGAAAGCTATAAGGCTGTGCTGCTGCAAAGGACAACTGCTGATCTTCGAAAGATGTTTTGAAGATCCTCCAGAAAAGATCCAGATCTAATTTTTGGAGACATGATAGAGAAGAAGAGAATCTCCAGATCCAGTCTAAGTGGATATTGATAGAGGCTAGGCACTTGCATGGCTATATCTAGAACCTTCCGCTGCTTACACGATCATCAACGGGTAATAGGATTACCCTACATTAAGGTAAATTAAATTTTATTTAATTTATTTAGATTTTATTTTATTATTAGAATAATAAAGATTAGATCTAAAGCATCCCAAATCTAATTAGGATCAAAGAAAATTTTTTTTGAAATATATCTTTTGATCTGATCAGATCTGAACGAACCTAGTCCGGAAAATCAGGATTTTCCTTCAACTGGTATCAGAGCTAAGGTTCTAAAAGTATTTAGATCTAATTTTAAATTTATTCTAATTAGAAAATTAGTGATTTTATATGTCACATGAGATGTGATCAGATCTAAAATTAGAAAAAAAATTTAAAATTAAATGATTTAGATCTAAGATTAGAAAATATGCATGACTAGTTCTAAAATAGAATAGTTCTATAGAATAGTCTTGCATGTTTTCAATTTAATTTGATTAAATCATATTTTAGATCTATTTATTTACTATTTTTTGATATTATAATTATTATAATAATATCTAAAAAATAGTAAATAAAAATTATTTAATTTTAACATCATATGAGATATGATTGATGCATGTCTAGACTAGTTGTAGAATAGTTCTACATAGTTGTCTAGATTAGAGTTCTATTTTGATAAGATCAATTTAAATCTAATTTTTTAGATTATTATGAGATAATTTAGATCTGAAAATATGCATGATTCGATACATGAGATGTATGCAAAATATGCCATGATTAGATCTAATTTGTATATGAGATATATGATATAGATCTAAAACTATTTTGTAGTATTACATGTTCCTGATTAAGGCATTCCTCTTGGCCGTCCGGTCATAAGAATGAAGAAGGGTTTAAAGGCCCTCTCCTCCCATCCGATGGGGTGTTCTTATGATGTGTAGGGGTGCTGCACGTTCGTCCTTAATCAGAAACCCAAAACTTACTTTCTGCAAAACCCTAGATCCTGAAACCCTAGGATTTATTGTGCATATTTTATTTATGAACCCTACTTAATTAAGAATTAAGATTATGAAATATTAATTAGGTCTAAAATTGAGAATTTTAGATCTAAGACATATTCATAATACTGGGTTCGGGCTTGGGTAGCTCAATTAGGTCTAAGCGGTTGATCAAATCGAATCAAGAGTTGGCGTTACGAGATGGACAACAACATGCTATAAAATTATTGACGCTAACTAAGAAATCTGGTCACAACGAAAGCAAACCGATCAACAAAGAACTTAAACAGCTCAGCAAGAGATTAGAGTCGATTCGAGCCTAACCCTTAGGCTTTGGTACAATAAATACGAAGTCTAAGAATAGCATATAACAATCTGTTATAAAGGAGGAGCTACATACGCGAATGCACTCATTGACGAGCAATGGCATACCTTCCACGAGACACATATCACTGGACCTATATCAGACAACATCTAATCTAAGTGTGAAAATCCGAGCTAACCCATCCACCATAGTCAAATGTTATGACTTGACACTAGTTAAGAGACCATAACCAACTCCTAAAAAAATTAAGCCGAGGTCCCACATGGGAATACGGGCCCTCTCACTGTGATTTCCGATCGATACATTATCATTGCAACGAGCAAGATCAACCAGTCTATTAGATGGATCAAGGACAAAAATGGCTCAAATTTTGGAGATACTGAGAACACCAATAAAATCCAGCTGTGCAAGGGTCCTATTAACAAAGATAATCAATTCAATTAAACGTAGATTCATGAAATAGAGATCAATTTGGGTGCAACCAGAAAGAAATCATGACACAAAGATGTTCACTCATTGGCTAACCCATATCCAATAAACGTGGTATATGACTTTGTGAGACTGCAGCACCACTAAAGAATCATTAACGTGAGAATTTTCGCATTCTCACAGAGAATGTAGGACCAAAAAATAATGAAAGCAATTTAATTTAAACAATAAAATCCCCTAAATAATGGTAGTCATAATTACTAGACAACAGAAACTGAACTCTCTAAGGGAAAATCTGCGTCCAATCCATTAAGCACATATCCCGGACACACAAAACTACCGACATAATAAAGATGGCTCAAAACAAAAACATTGGATAAAAATAACCCCATGAGGGGGGACGGGGGAACCAGATCCCCACCTTACCAACCACCATCCACAATTAGAGAGCATCTTAAAAAAATGATAGACGAAGATAATAAGCCAGAATATACATAGGTGCTCGACGTCTGATGACTCCAGCTAACATGAAAATGGACTGCCCCAAAAATTGGCTCACCGCAGAATGTTTGAACAGAGTCACGCCAGCCATACAATCAGAAACGACTTTTTAAGGCAAGATGCGTATGCCAGCCAAACACACTGATGAGATTCAAGGACATGGAAGAGCTTGAGAGAGCCTCGGTGAATTAGACTTGGGAATCGTATAAACGATTATATCACAATCATGACTAATGCATATGGCATCATCATGAAATACCACAGGCATAACTCAAAAATCCTTGGCCGAAAGAACAAAACGGTCCACTAACTGAGCTCTATAAGTCTAAAGGCTCATCGTGCTATGGAACGAAACTGCTTCCAAAAAAAGCTATAGAAAAGAAAAAGAAGTCTGTGAGAAAGCAAAAATGTGGAGGGAGAAAGAAGAAAAAGGCAGAGCCAAGAAAAGCCCTTCAAAGGAAAGTGTCCATTGCAAACAACGAGCCACCGAAGCGAACTAACACACGTGGCCACATGAAAAAAAGTAATCCTTCGGAGAGGTCGTAATGACTAACCTACATCTTCGCATACCAGTGGTTGAACTCGGTTCATGCTCATCTTGCACTTCCATCAGGATCTAGTACAGCAGGAGCGAGGATAGATAATCCTATGTCATCGTAATGGAGCAAGAAGCGCAGCATGGAAACAACCCTCTCGGATACCACTAGTTTAACTTGTTGAAGACATATTAATGTGCCTCAGCTACAAAATTTATTTTCTACATGCTAGCAACTAAAGCTAGTGCAATTACCTCTTAAGGACCATGGAAACATCTATAAAAAAAAAAAAAATGCAAAGATTTCCTGTTAACGGCTTATCAGCACATATGGATGTATCATTCAACATCGAGCAAAACTGAAGCCCAAGACCTAGGATAGTCCCAAATGAAGATACATGCATCAGAAAAAGTCATATTAACAGAAAAGAATAAATCAACAAATAAGAAAAATGGCTATGATCCATTGAATCTAGTCATATCCAACTTAGAAATCTGTCTTCAAAGGCAAAATGACAAAACCCCTTGAGGACCAGGGAAACACAGATCTCCTCCCTATACAACCTGAATGACGCCATTGATCGGCCAGAGTAATTGTCACTTCATTATTACCGGAGATCTCTATAGTATGATCCTATAACACATTGAACTTTTGAAAAAATTTAAAAAGGAACACAAAAAAAAATAAACTAGGAAACCCATAAGCCTCGAATCAACGGAGGAAGGTAATACCTAGCCAAGAATCCTAAACAACTCAAGAAAATGGCATATCTCCATGACAACACCAGAAACACCTCAACTCAAGGAAGTCGAATGAGAAAATCAGACCAATGGATATGCCTATCCATGATACCAAGACCTTCCTAACACTTGGAATATAATGTTTAACTAATTACTACTAGAAGTCGTTCCCTCTAAAACCATTCCTATCCACACGATGAGATATCTTGTAGAAACCAAGTCTGAGTCATCATTAAATTGATTGGCCCACCATTCAAAAGACAATAATGACAAGGAGTTAGGACCTAGAGCTCGATTCATATATACTTAAGATCATTAGAAACATTCTACATTCTAGAAGACAAACGATTTTAATCGACAGCCATCTCTTGAAAAAAGTATCAAAAGCTGGCATTGAAAGCATATTAACTATAGAGAAAGTCTCATAATACAAACGACTAAGGACTCCATTAGACCAAAATCAGAATGAGCATACACACCTCCCGACCCGTAATTCAAAAAAGTCATTCCACCTGAAGAGATACTAGGTATATAGAGGAAGTAAGAAAGTTCCCGAGGTATGATGCCAATATGAACCCATAAAACCAAAAACGGCATATCAGTATTACGACCCTAAAGAATGGCTAAGGCATGCACAAAATGGACTCGCATGA
>QRFJ01000396.1:487944-694897 GCA_006176705.1 Cocos nucifera | reverse complement strand
AAGCCCAATCAATCTAGGTTAATCTAACTCAAGACTAAATCTTATTTGGCTTAAATCGGATCTTAATTAGCCCAAATTGGAAGCCGATTCGAATCCAATTCGAATCCAAGTGCTAGGGTTTGCTATATGTGCTAGCATATTCATCTTGCAAACATGGTCTAATCTAATTAGACCCTTAATCAATTCTCTTTGTGTGTGACCCATTGGGTTCCACATCTAACCAATAGTGAGTCAGGGTGTGATTTGACCTAATCTGGTTAGAACTCAACCAAACCGATTTAGGTCAAAACTAGCCAACCCAATTTGACTTAATTTAGAACACTTTCTAATTTAATGATCAAATTAAAATTTTAATTTGATCAAACCCACAAGACATGATTGACGTCTAGCAACATATCATGACTACTCGAAAGATGTAAAATTTTGATGAAAATACCAAAAATATCCTTCAGTGAAAATTACCATGCAACTAGATCCTTCGATCTTCCTGCATCCTGAATATGACTCTGGGTATGGAAATATGTCAATCCCAATATCATATTCATTTCTCTTTCAATCTTATGATGATGATTCATTTAATGAAACATTAGAAACCATTTCTAATTTTCATCATGCTTTGATCAAAGTCTTCCTGAATCATCATTTGTTTGAAGCAGGTAGGATGCTATTTCCTCTTACCAGGAGTGATCGATTCCATTGTTAACCTACTCACAATCCTTCATATATATAATCTACCATATCCAGATCATCCCATACATAACTGAGTCATGAATGAGTATGAACCAAAATATGGATTTATATATATAAGATTCTATGGTAGTTTCAGGTCAAAGGATTACATGCACAAATTCCACTATGAGAACCATCTATTGACATGTAGATAAGACTCCATTAGATATTCTCAATTTGGATCAATTCAGTGAACTCATTCTCTAATGAGCACCCACATTCTTGTATTAGTGTCATACACAAGTTATTGTGAGATCAATCACCCTCTCAATCGAGCATACAAAGAATGTGCTAGTCTTACCGAAAAACATTGATCCCTAACTCAATGTCCCATCGACTAGGAATATTTAAATTAGGGTTTTAAGATTTTAGGTCTCACTAGTATGATCTCATCATAATCCTAAAATCATAGCCCTAATTTATAGAGTTCATCATAATCTTAAATAAATAATAAGACACTGCATATGATGAAATAAATGTCTTTATTTATTAAAAATGTCATTACATGAGTCTTGGAAGACAAAGAACATCCCAAAAAATAAATTGGCTTGAGGGCATATTCCTTTCAATCTCCCACTTGCACTAAAGCCAATCGCCCTTATATTTTAATCCCATACAATCAAGGTGGCGATCAAATAGTTGCAGTGGTAAAGCCTTAGTGAATGGGTCTGCTATGTTGTTCTTTGTGTCCACTCATTCTATGACTACATCTTATCTTTCAATAATTTCTCGAACGAGATGGAAGCATCTCAGAATGTGTTTGGATTTATGATGAGACCTTGGTTCCTTTGCTTGAGCTAACAGCTCCAGTATTATCACAGTAAAGTGGTACTGGATTCTCAATTTCAGGAATAACACCTAATTCAGTGATGAACTTCTTCATCCAGACAGCTTCCTTGGCGGCTTCACTTACAGCTATGTATTCTGCTTCAGTGGTTGAGTCAGCTATAGTTGGCTGCTTAGTACTCTTCCAACTCACTGCTCCACCATTCAGAGTAAAGACATACCCTAAAATGGATTTGCTATCATCTGGGTCTGATTGAAAACTAGAGTCAGAATATGCTTCTAGTTTAAGATCAGAACCACCATATACTAGAAAAATATCTTTAGTCCTTCTTAAGTACTTAAGAATATTTTTCATAGCTTTCCAATGATCCTCTCCTGGATCAGCTTGAAATCTACTTGCAATGCCTAAAGCATAAGCAACATCAGGCCTTGTACATAACATGGCATACATTATTGATCCAACAGCCGAAGCATAAGGAATAGAACTCATTCTATTTCTCTCTTCAGGTGTCTTTGGAGACATCTTTTTTTAGAGAGATGTATGCCTTGACTCATGGGTAAATAACCTCTTTTACTCCCATCCATACTGAATCTTTTCAGTATTAAGTCAATGTACCTTGATTGGGACAAGCCTAGCATCCTCTTAGATCTATCTCTATAGATCTTTATTCCTAGTATATAGGATGCTTCTCCCAAATCTTTCATGAAAAACTTATTTGATAGCCATAATTTGACTGATTGTAACATTGGGATATCATTCCCAATGAGGAGTATGTCATCTACATACAGAACCAAGAAGACTATGGTTCTCCCACTAGTTTTCTTGTACACACATGGTTCATCCAACATTCTTGATAAAACCAAACTCTTTTACTTGTTTCATCAAAATGGATGTTCCAACTCCTTGATGCTTGCTTTAATCCATAAATGGATCTCTTAAGTTTGCATACCTGATTTGGTCTCTCATTTGACTCAAATCCTTCTGGCTGTGACATATAGACTTCCTCCTCAAGAAAACCATTAAGGAAGGCAGTCTTTACATCCATTTGCCATATTTCATAGTCGTGGTATGCTGCTATAGGCAAGCATAATCCGAATAGATTTGAGCATGGCAACAGGTGAAAATGTTTCATCATAATCAATCTCCTATTTTTGCCTAAAACCCTTAGCCACCAATCTGGCCTTATAGGTTTCAATTTGACCATCAGCTCCAATCTTTTTCTTAAAAATCCATTTGCATCCAATAGGATTTATATCCTCTGGTGCATCCACCAAAGTCCATACTTTGTTGGTGTGCATGGATTCCATTTCGGATTGCATGGCAGCCAGCCATTTGTAAGAGTCCTTACTTTTGACTGCTTCCGTATAGGTCAGAGGTTCGTCATTCTCAATGACTTGGGCTTCATTGTTCTCAATAATGAACCCATACCTCATAGGTGTATTTCGTACTCTTTTAGACCTACGGATAGGAGTTATGTGTTCTGGTTCTTTTATGTGATTATATTGGTTGAGAAATTTCTATTTGATTTTTCTTGAACTTCACTAAGTTCAATATTTCTGCCACTGCCCTTTTCTAGGATAAATTCTTTTTTTTCCATGAAAATGGCATGCCTACTTACAAATACCTTTTGTTTAGTAGGATGGTAGAATAAATATCCTATACTATTTCTAGGATATCCTATAAATAGACATCTGTCTGATCTAGCATCAAGTTTATGTCCAAAATTTTTTTTTGACATAAGCTGGACAACCCCATATCTTAAGATACTTAAGATTAGGTTTCTTACTTCTCCATATGTCATATGGAGTACTAGATACAGATTTAGAAGGTAACTCTATTCAAGATGTAAATTGCAGTCTCCAGAGCATGACCCCAGAAGGAAAATAGGTAAATTCAGTGAAGCACATCATGGACCGTACCATATCTAATAAGGTATGATTTTTTCTTTCGGCTACACCATTTAATTGCGGTGTATAAGGAGGTGTCCATTCAGAGAGAATCCCTTTAAATTTAAGATAGTCAAGAAACTCACTAGATAAGTATTCTCCTCTTCGATCAGATCGAAGGATTTTTATACATTGTCCAGTTTGTTTTTCGACCATACTTTGATACTCTTTAAATTTATCAAAGGCTTCTTGATTTGTGTTTCATAAGATACACATATCCAAACCTAGATAAATCATCAGTGAATGTAATAAAATAAGAGTATCCTCCTCTAGCTTGAGTTGTCATAGGACCACATACATCCATATGTACAAGTCCTAATAACTCATTTGTCCTTTCTCTATGTCCACTAAATGGAATTTTGGTCATTTTACCCATGAGGCATGATTCACAAGTTCCCAATGATTCATAATCAAAAGGATCAAAGAACTTTTCTTTGTATAACTTGTTAATCCTAGCCTTACTAATATGACCTAATCGACAATGCCAGAGTAAAGTATTATTTATGTCATCTCTCTTACATTTTCCATTTTCATCAATAAAAAATATATTATTATCCAAACATAGAGTTAACAAACCATTGCTAAGTATGCCAAAATAAATAATTTCATTAGAATATTTAATCGAGCAACCTTCGGTCGTTACATTAAGACTATAATCTTGTTTTAATAACAGGGGTATAGATATAATATTTCTAGTGATCTTAGGCATATAATAATAATTTGTAAGCTCTAAGATCTTTTCATAAGGTAACTTCAATATATTTGTCCCTACAGCTTCTGCGTGGATAGATTCTCCTCCAGCGCCATAAAGCTTGAAGTCACCTTTCTTCAAACTCTTAATTTTCTGTAGCCCCTGCAATGATTTGCAAATATGAAAACGACAGCCGATATCTAATACCCAAGAATTTGAAATAGAATAATTTAATGATAATATAGTATGTATCTCATATATACCTTTTGGTGCATTATTTGCCCCAGACTTCATGGTTGCAAGGTAAGACTTGCAATTCCTCTTCCAATGACCTGCTTTGCCATAGTGAAAATAGGTCGTTTGTTTGAAGACCTTCTTCCCCTTTCTCTTATTATTTATACTAGTTTTAGGATTCAACCTTCTCTTTGAACCATTTTTGCCTGCCTTCTTCTTGGAGATCCCTTCCATAAGAAGAAGAGGAGTCTTATCTTTCTTGGTATGGCTTTCTGCTGTCTTGAGAATATTTAATAGCTCAGGCAATGAAGAATTTAGTTTGTTCATGTGATAGTTCATGACAAACTGAGAAAATGATTCTAGGAGTGATTGCAGGATCAAATACTGACTTAACTCTCTATCCATTACAAAACCTAATTGACTTAATCGAATGATTAGGTTAATTACCATCAAAATATGATTTTGTACGAATGTTCCTTCTGTCATTCTTGCACAAAATAATTGCTTAGATATCTCATATCTAGCAGTCCTACTATGCTCTCCATAAAGCTCTTTCAGATTGAGCAATATGGATTGAGTGTCCATGCTATCATGCTGCCTCTGTAATTCATTATTCATAGAGACAAGTATGATGCATTTGACAGTAAGGGAATCATTTTGCCACATCTTGTATGTGGACTTATCTTCATCTGTGGCACCATTTCCTAATGGCTTAGGATCAGGGGTGTCAAGAATATAGGAGAGTTTTTCTTGACTGAGTACTATTTTAAGATTTCTCAATCAGTCAACATAATTTTGACCAGTCAATTTATTTGAATCTAAAATTGAATGTAATAAAAGTGCAAGCCATTTAATCTACATAATAAAAAATAATACATAAGCAAACAATTCATGATGACAAACGTAATTAAATTAAGAATTTAATTTAATTATGTCTCCCACTAAAAATCATAACCCTCTTATTGATTTTCTTAGTGAGAATAAGATCCTAATTCCTTATAAAAAATCTTGTGGTTGCACAACAAACTTGTTATAAGTTTAAAAGTAGGAAACTCTTTCCAATTGCATTTTATGCAACTCTCAAAATCTTTTACCTCTAAAACATTAATAGCCTTGTGTTAAATACAACAAACTTTAATGTTTTAGTTTAAGTAGAATCCTTCATTTCTATACAGTCAAAAATGAAATATAACTACTTTTGTGGTTACACAATAAAGTAGTATATTCAAAATGCTGTAAGCATCTCAATGCACTAGAATAATATTACATCTTTCTCCATGATAGATCTTGTGGTTACACAACAGAACTAATATGGTTCTAGACATAATAAGAAACTAGTATGAAGGAAGGCCTTAATGTAGTTAATATAATATTAAGCATTTCAATCTAGAATTAAATTAATCGAATTGATCAGGTAAATGGTAGAGAAATGGGAGTCCCCCCGTTGCTTTCCTTAGACACCAATAAATTGGCCAGGTTAGACAATGGAACTAATTAAAAAAGTCATATTTTCTTTACCAATCAAGAACCATTTTTCCTAGATACCGATTGATCAATTAGACATCCTAACTGATTCAGCGAAAGATTAATTACACTACAACTTAATATAATTTTTATAGAGGGATATAAATGGTCTCAATGCACATATTGATTTAAATCAAACTAAATGCATAATAGCATTAATTATGATAAAAAATATATATGTTAATTAACATGTATAATTATTCTAGGACAACCATCATTATATAGTGAATACTTTCCACTATATCAGGGCAACCTTTACAGAATAATATATACAACATAATCTCATTATGATAAGAAAAAGAATATGATCTCATCATATAAATTAAAACATGCTAAAAATATTATATCATATTTTTTATTTATGCTATTATACTATAAGCAAAGCATTATATGATTTAACCTAATAAGGCTTGCTCTGATACCACAGTTGGGTTTGGTGTATAGGGTGGAAGCATGGATTTCAAAACAAAAACATAAAATCATATAATCCAAACCCGAACCCTAGGACCACCTCATTAGTAATTAAATCATATAACATGCATTTGTAACATAAAAGAAAGTATTAGAACATACCTCTTATCGCTAAACCCTAAATTGACATTGATCGCCGATAGCAGTCCATCAGGATTTTCATCAGGTGCTCACGTGTTCACCCTCCAACATTGATCCACACAGAGACTTGATCAAGATACCAGCACATCTAATTTATATAATTAGAGTTTTAATAATAAGAACTTTAATTAAAAAAGGGCTAGACATTCTTTAGCCTTTATGTCACCTTCCTTGCCTCTCCTTATCTATCTTTCGTTTTCTTTTGTCTTCTTAATTTTTCTTCCTAATCTCTTAGTTTTAAGATGACTTCTTATCCTTATAATGATAAGATCTATACAAGAGAAAGAAAGAAAGAAAATTGGATAAAAAGAAACCCTTGTAAGAAAGAAAGATAATGTTCACCACTCTTGGACTCTTGGTGTGCACCCCTATTTATAATGTACATAGGGGTGTCAACAAAAAATCTCACGCCCCTTCCTCATCAAATTCTCATGCCCCATCAGCCAATCTCATGCCTCATCAATAAAAAATGAGAAATAGACTTAGTCTAAGAGGTGCCTTAAAGCAAAAGGACTCTTCAGACTAATTCTACGTAGTTTTTCCATGAAGAGTCGCGATGCTTCATCTTTGGCGCTATCCTTTTCATCCATTAGATCATGAAACAAAGCCATCCAATGGCTCTAAAAAGGGATGCCCATTCAGCAAGAAGGCATGAAGATAAACTTTGAATAGTCAAAGTTCCAAGAGACTTTGACTTAGTCCAAGAGACATCAAGGAGGAGTAGGCGGCATGGAGTCTTGGGCGGCAAGGGGTCTTGGGCGACAAAACACCCTAGGCAAAAAATTTAAATGGAAAAAGAAGTATTTCATCTATAGAAGGACTCTTTTGTGCCCCAAATTAGATGTCCATGCCAATTAAAAATTATTTACACGACATAACATATGGGAAAAGTCAAAGAAGGTAGGCGCCATCTTTTTCCATGCACCAAAGAGTCCTTTGCGCATGAAAGACTTCTCACACACAAGAGAGAGACTCTCTGGTGCATGGGATGTAGGTATGTGGTGCCCAATCTGAAGCCCAATCAATCTAGGTTAATCCAACTCAAGACCAAATCTTATTTGGCTCAAATTGGATCTTAATTAGCCCAAATCGGAAGCTGATTCAAATCCTGGTGCTAGGGTTTGCTATATGTGCTAGCATATTCATCTTGCAAAAATGGTCTAATCTAATTAGACCCTTAATCAATTCTCTTTGTGTGAGACCCATTGGATTCCACATCTAATCAGCAATGAGTCAGGATGTGATTTGACCTAATCTGGTTAGAACTCAGCCAACCGATTTAGGTCAAAACTAGCCAACCCAATTTGACTTAATTTAGAATACTTTCTAATTTAATGATCAAATTAAAATTTTAATTTAATCAAATCCACAAGACATGATTGACATCTAGCAATGTATCATGACTACCCAAAAGATGTGAAATTTTGATGGAAATACCAAAAATATCCTTCAGTAAAAATTGTCATGCAACTAGATCCTTCGATCTTCCTACATCCTGAATATGACTCTGGGTATGAAAATATGTCAATCCCAATATCATATTCATTACTCTTTCAATCTTATGATAATGATTCATTTAATGAAATATTAGAAACCATTTCTAATTTTCATCATGCTTTGATCAAATTCTTCCTAAATCATTATTTGTTTGAAGCAGGTAGGATGCTATTTTCTCTTACCAGGAGTGATCGATTTCTTGTTAACCTACTCACAATCTTCATATATATAATCTACCATATCCAGATCATCCCGTACATAACTAAGTCATGAATGAGTATGAACCAAAATATGAATTTATATATATAAGATTCTATGGTAGTTTCAGGTCAAAGGATTACATGCACAAATTCCACTATGAGAACCATCTATTGACATATAGATAAGACTCCATTAGATATTCTCAATTTGGATCAATTCAGTGAACTCATTCTCTAATGAGCACCCACATTCTTGTATTAGTGTTATACACAAGTTATTGTGAGATCAATCACCCTCTTAATCGAGCATACAAAGAATGTGCTAGTCTTACCGAAAAACATTGATCCCTAACTCAATGTCCCATCGACTAGGAATATTTAAATTAGGGTTTTAAGATTTTAGGTCTCACTAGTATGATCTCATCATAATCCTAAAACCATAGTCCTAATTTATAGAGTTCATCATAATCTTATATAAATAATAAGACACTGCATATGATGAAATAAATGCCTTTATTTATTAGAAATGTCATTACATGAATTTGGAAGACAAAGAACATCCCAAAAATAAATTGACTTGAGGACATATTCCTTTTAGAGACAAGGGTCAAAGCTCTCTCTTATGGGTGCATGACACATGGACAGAAGTCTAAGTATCAAAGGTCAACATTTGACCAAAGTCCAAAGACAAGATTTAGCAGGTGATGAAAAATGGCAAATGTTGTCTCAAATTTATCTCATAAGTTAAGACAATCCTTTTCTAACATGAACAAGCTTCGGTCAGATCAAGTAAAGATTTCTGAGTAAGCCTAAACACATTTGGCTCAGTCGAGACAACTTTTAATGATTGTTGAACGAGAATATCAGGCTCAATCGTGTGCTAGCATGATTTTCTTGAACCTAATTGAATCTTATTCAAATCAATTAAACTGGGTTAGCCCAATTGATGATGTCCAGAACCAAATTCTTGTTTGTATGACCCAGTTAGGTTTAGTTTCATATGGTAATAGGATATGTCATGATCTCTATCATCAACATCATCAAAATACCTTCCGATGGATCGGAACATTTCTAATTCAACCAACTAGTATGATCGATCATCCAAATCATTCTAATTGCTCCCAAAATCCATCAGTGACACCTAGCAGCATATGGTGGTAATTCATCAGAATTAAAAATGAACCTCTCAGTGTAGTTACCTGTGTGATTAAGTTACTCCATCTTCAATTCCGATCGGATTAGGGTTAAGGTGATCTCATCAAACCATAATTTTTATCATATTAGTTAATCATTCGATTCAAGTCCAATATGAAAATCCTAATAGAAACACTTTCTATTATTTTACTCTGCCATGGCCATGGACTCATGGACTTGATTCTCATGATCATCATTGGGCTGCTCCTCATCTACCGAGGTAGATAGATCTCTTATTGGTGCAATCCAATTCCTATAATGAACATGCTATAGCCAACATACACCTCAGAATTCTGAATGGCTAGGAGATTGAGTTATGGTATAGTCAAACTATAACACCCTCAAGGTGAACTATAGATGCACCTTAGGTTAAAGAACCAGACACACCACTGCAGCTTCGAGCCAATCATTGACAAGAAGGTAGACTTCTTGATGACTGCTCTAGGTGGTCACGCTCAGTGCCCTCATTCTCTAATGAGTACCTGTACTCTCGCTCTGATGTCTCTACACCGTAGACTCAAGACTCATCTATCCTAAAAAAGCGATCATACACCCATCTTTTGGATCAATCACCATCCTCATGATAATCCTACGATCGAAAGCATTTTATGAGTTAATAATAAAAATTCATGTCTTAAATTTTTAAGTCTTAAAAATATGAACTATCATTAGCATTAACTCAAGGGATGTATCACAGATACTTTCAAATATACTATGATAGAAAATAATCTATTTTATTATTTATAGTCAAAATTATAATTTTGCCTTTAGATGTGTATTACAAGTATTAGCCAATTCTGGCTTCTAGGGCATACATATCTAACATTGGTTGGCTCAGTCGCAGACTGAGCTGACCCAGTTGTGTACCATGCCAACAGTCTAAAAATACTTCTCTATATCATGATTTTTCTCTGAGACCTAGCTGATCCAGTCCTGGACTAAGCCGACCTAGTTCATAACTTAGCCGGCTCAGTCTTAGGGAGAGCCAGTCCAATTTCTGAACTTTGCTAGGAGAGCTAATTTTTCTTCTGGCTCGCTCCCATCTTTCCATTACCTATCTTCTCATATTTTCAATACTTGGGAGTGCCACTTCTGAGCTTACAACATTGTTATTTAGGACGACAACGTTTATCGAGTATAGATCATTGTATACCATACAGGTTGGTTGTACTTATAACCAAGGAGTATTGAGATACTGGTATGGCATGCAAGTGAGATGTATGGATACATCAACACTGAATGTGACCAACTTCGGAGCTTTTCTTCTATCAAGATTAGCTCCGAAGAATATGGGTATAAGTGTTCCTTAGACTTGAGACCACCATGGTGACTTGCAAAAAATTCACTGTACTTAGGTATCGGACTACCTAAATTTCTAATTTAGTGATGGAAGACTACTAGCTGCAGTCAAGTACTTGGCTTGTTGGTGTGTGAGTCAAGACAGGATTGATCTCTTCAAGCGTTGGAGCAAGTGCATCGCTGTATTTCAATTTAGCAAATCCTCGATCGGGGTAGTCTATATGATGGATGCTAAATTTTGAAATACAATATAGATGAATTTTAGGATTGATAGTAAATCCTAGATCATCCTTTTGAGCATCATGATCAAGAAGATGAATTATACGGTAACCATATTCTATAGGTTCATCATTGTTGCATTACGACTTTTCGATCAATTCGGATGTTGGGTACCATTGCTAGATGGTCACATCGATTGGTATAGAAAATTGACTCATGTGCTATCAGCTTAGGATTCGAACCTATGGGGTCACACACATAAGGAGTTCCTACCTGATCTGATGACTGATCATGAGTCTTGATGACCTAGGACATTATGGTCAAGAGTCCCGCTGGACTGGGACTCTATGACCAAGAGTTCCACTAGACTGAGACTCTAAGTTCTACTCATCTAGGACTCTCTGATTAGGAGTTTCACTGGTTTGAGACTCTAAGATCATGAGTTTAATTCATTTGGGACACTGGGTTCAAGAGTTCCACTAGATTGGGACTCTTCAGATGTTTCATGTTGATAGGACTCTGTTATCTGGTAACCTATCCAATTTGGACTTAGATATTTATAAAAAATTAATTAGTAATTTAATTACTGATTAGCTTAATTTTATTAAGTGATTATGATTTGATCAAGTCTGATTGAATTTGATTTGATTAGTTTTGATTGGATCAGGTCATGAGATGATCTAATCGCTACGGGAGTTTTGATCCTGATTTGATCAAGACCTAAATTTAATTAATTTTTAATTTGATTAAAATTTTATTAGATTAGGCTAAGCCTAATTTAGTTGGATTTAA
Organism: Cocos nucifera; assembly: GCA_006176705.1. Classification (NCBI taxonomy): domain Eukaryota; kingdom Viridiplantae; phylum Streptophyta; class Magnoliopsida; order Arecales; family Arecaceae; genus Cocos; species Cocos nucifera. Next base: position 683,173 of record QRFJ01000396.1, on the reverse strand, counting down.
CCTAGACTAATTGGGTCTAGATTAATTGGTTAGGTTGCAACCAACTAGGACCAAGTTAAATGATGTTTGAATTCAAACTCTCCCATGCACCCACCATTTTTGACTTTTTCACTCTTGTTCCATGCCCAAAAATTTTTGTAGAAAAATTTTGTCTTGGCCAGAAGGTTTCTACATCCCCTCTCTTATCTACTTTTGATCTGGTCCAAGGGTTGGACTGGTTCAAAGTATGTTGAGTTTTGAATTCAACTAAGTTTGTTGGAGGTTGGAACCAATCCTAACTTATCTTCTTCCCTCGCCCTTGCTTTTGTTTGTCAAATATTTTTTGGAGAAATGAAAATGTGGGCATGTAGAAGGAGAGTTCTTTTGCATGTTAAACACATAGAAGGAGGCGTTGGATAAAGATAAGAGACTCATTTGATTTTTGAAATCAAGTGAGTAGTTAAAACCTCCCAACCACTCAACCCTTATCATTTTTCATGTAATTTTTCCATGGTATTCACATCAATAAATTATCAGAATTTTTGTGTGTGCATAATATAGGGTTAGAATTATGTGGTAAAAATTTTAGAGTGATTAGGCATTAGTTTTAGGTGAAAAAAAATCTTGGAGTGATGGTGAGCAGGGACCTACAACACTTTACTTTTCCCTCATGCCTCTCTTCTCTGGAAAAGGTGAGATATGTCTACTTTCACTATTTCATTTCTTAATAAGGGGTTAACTATTTCATTTCTTAAAATAACCAAGTCGCCTTTCACTGAGAAAGGTAAGAGAACCAATGAGCTCTTAGATCTAGTACATACTAATGTATGTGGACCAATGAGCACAAGTGCTAGAGGTGGATATGTCTACTTCATCACTTTCATAGATGATCTATCCAGATATGGTTATGTCTATTTGATGAAACATAAGATGAATTCTTTTAAAATGTTCAAACTATTTTGAAGTGAAGTAGAAAATACCTTTCGAACTGACTGAGGAGGAGAATACCTTTCTGATGAGATTATCACATATCTAGGAGAGAATGAAATTCTCTCCCAATAGACACCTCTTGGAACACCACAGTATAATGGTGTGTCTAAAAGGAGGAATCGGACTCTGTTAGAGATGGTCTGGTCCATGATGGGATTTGCCAGCTTGCTGATATCCTTCTGGGGATATGCACTCGAATTGGTTTGTTATCTATTAAATAGGGTTCCAAGTAAGTCTGTAGTTAAAACTCTATATGAGATATGGATAGGGCGTAAGCCAGCATTTTCACACCTTAGGATTTGGGGGTGCCCGGCTTATGTCAAATGGTTAGTTATAGACAAACTTAGACCTAGGTCTGATAAGAGTACATTCATAGGATATCCAAAAGAGACCAAAGGATACTATTTCTATCATGCTGATGAACAAAAGGTGTTCATCAGCATTAAGACAACCTTTCTGGAAAATAAGTTCCTTGATGAAGGAACTGTTGCCTCTAAGGTTGAACTTAATGAAGTTCAACAGGTAGAAAATCTAACATAGAATGTTGAACCTAAGTCGGATTTGATCAGATCAGATTCAAAGCCTAGTGAACCCACACCATTAAGGTGATCCAGTAGAGTACCCCACCATCCGAATAGATACTATAGATTCTTGGTCCAGGATGGTGATCCCATTGAATTCGATGAGAACGATGAGAATCTGATCACTTATTTGGATGCAATGCAGAGATCCATCTCTGAGAAATGGCTAGAAGCCATGAGATCCGAAATAAATTTCATGAAAGTCAATGATGTATGGGCATTAGTTGATCCACCTGAAGGGGTTAAATCCATTGGGTGTAAATAGGTCTTCAAAAGAAAGAGGAGCATAGATAGAAAGGTGGAGACCTATAAAGTCCGTCTGGTTGCCAAAGGATATCGTCAACATTATGGTATTGACTATTACGAGATGTTCTCTCTTGTAGCAATACTCAAGTCCATTCAGATCATGCTTGCCATTGCTGTCCATTTGGACAATAAGATCTGGCAGATGGATTTGAAGATAGCTTTCCTAAATGAAGAGCTGATCGAAGAGGTGTATATGAAACAACCTGAAGGGATTACATCCACAGATGAGTCTAAGGTGTGCAAGCTTCAGAGATTCATTTATGGATTGAAACAGGCATCGCAAAGTTGGAACATGCATTTTTATAAAGTAATCAAAATGTATGGCTTCGTTAAGAATGGAGAAGAACCCTACATTTACAAATAGACAAATGGTCCAGTAGCGGTATTCCTTATTTTGTATATGGATGACATTCTCTTAATTGAGAATGATATCCCCACACTATAAGGAATAAAAGTCTGATTGTAATCACAGTTCTCCATGAAGGACTTAGGTAAAGCATCCTACATCCTAAGGATGAAGATCTATAGGGATATATCTAAAAGGATGCTTGGTATATCTCGGTCTATGTATATAGAAACAATGCTAAGGAGGTTTAGTATGGAGAATTCCAAAAAGGGCTATCTTCCGATAGGCCAAGAAATTTTTTTCTTTAAGAAAGATTGTCCGACAACTCCTGAAGTGAGAGAGCGTATGAGTAGAATTCCATATGCTTCGATAGTGGTATCTATTATGTATTGAATAACATGTACGAGACAAGACATGACATACTCACTAAGAGTAGTGAGTAGATACTAGTCTGACCCTAGAAAAAATCATTAGAAGGTGGTTAAAAGCATCCTTAAGTATTTAAGAAATACTAAGGACCAATGATTGGTTTATGGTGAGTCAAATTTGAAACTTATCGGATTTACAGACTTCAGCTTTCAATCTAACCATGGTGATAGTAAAAGTGTATCGGGGTATATCTTTACTCTAAATGGTGGCGCCATCTACTGAAAAAGTTTCAATCAGCATACAGTAGCTGACTCTGTTTGTGAAGCAGAGTACATGGAAACATCAAATGCAGCAAAGAAAGCTGTGTGGCTAAGAAAGTTTATCACCGAGCTCGGAGTAGCACCCTCTATTGATGGTCCAGTCCTACTCTACTATGAAAGCATTGGCGCCATAGCTCAAGCAAAGGAACCGAAGGCACACCAGCGAACAAATCATATTCTGTGCCGCTTTCATTTGGTCTATGAGATCGTGGATCGTGGTGATATCGATCTTCAGAAGATTGATGGAAAGGAGAACCTAGCCGACCCCTTCACTAAAGCCCTGGCGATCAAGGAGTTCGATAACCATAAGTCAAATATGGGTATTTGATACTGTGTTGAGTGGCTTTAGGATAAGTGGGAGCTATTGGAAATTATGTTCCAAAGCCAATCATCAGCCTGTTGATGATTGTGGTATTATAATTTATTTATTAATTAATGAAAAATATTTTGGCATCATTTTTCATCACAAGCTTACATCTTCTAATGAACTCTATGGTTGTGATGAAGTCCTTAGGACTATTTAGTTTTAATGAAGAGAGGATTTATCGATTAGTCCTTAAATTTATTTACGACCAAATGATAGGCTATTAATTAGGACGACAACATCTATCGAGCATAGGTCGCTATATGCCATATAGGTTGGTTGTCTTTTTAACCAAAATGCATGGAGATACTGGTATGGCATACAGATGAGATGTATGGGTACATTGTCTTTGAATGTGACCAACTTTGGAGCATTCTGCTATCGAGAATGTCTCTGATGGGATATAGGTATAAGTATCCTTTAGATCTGAGATCACCTCAGTGACTTAAAAGAAACTCACTATGCTTTGGTACCAAACTAACTAAATTTTTAATTTAGCAATGGAAGGCTTCTGGGTATAGTCAAGTACTTGCAAAGTTGGAGTGTGATCAAGATGGAATTGACCACTCCAAGAGTTGAAGAAGAATATATCACTGTATTTCAATATAGCAAAACCTTGGCCAGGATAATCCATAAGATGAATTTAGTATTTTGAAAAACAATGTAGACAACTTGATCAAAATTGATAGTTAAACTCTGATGTGTCCTACGAGCATTGTGGTCAAGGGGATGAATTATATGAAAATCATATCTGCATGGGTTCTAAGGATGGTGTTCTACACCTTCGACCTATCCGACTATCGGGTATCATTGCTAGATGATTACTTTGATTGGTATAGAAATTTATTTCTATGCTACCGACCTAGGTTTAGATCTATGAGGTCACACATATTAGAGCTTACGATCTGATCGGATGGTTGATCAATGATTAAGAATCATTCTAGGATTAAACAATCAATATGATTGGTGTTTAACCTAGTGCAAGTATTGTAGGAGAATCAATTAGCAATTGGATTACTAATTGGCTTAATTTGATTAAGCAAATAGGATAAGATTAAGTATAATTAAATATTATTTAATTAGATTTAGTTTGGTCTTGATTGGATCAAGTCCAATTGGTTTATTGGATAAGCCATGTGCAAGGAAGAACTAGTCTTAGTCTAACTACGATTCGGATTAACCCAATTATCTAATTTGATTAAAAAATAAATTAAAATTAAATCTAATTTAATCTAATTTAATTAAGTTCTTAAATGGGTTAAGACTTTATTTAATTGGATTAATTTAATCTTGATTTTATTTGGTTAAAAGATCTTTTTTGACCAAGTCAAAATAGGAGTCCTAGTGTGACTAGGACTCCCTATCTCCTTATGCCACCTTGATCCCAATGCCCTCGATACCTATTTTTTAGATATTTTTTATGAAAAATCTCTTTCTTCCTGATTTCCATGCCCTCTCTCTCCCTCCAAGTCATATTTGAAAGTTAGGTGGAAGACCAACTCAAAGATGGAATTGGTTTTGTTTAAGATTCTATGAGATAGAATCCTTATTGACCAAAACATCTTCCCTTGAGCGTTGCCCCCTCTTTTAGTTAATTCTTCTCTTATTCCATGAAAATAATCTCCTTTTTTATGCACCCTCCCTTACTGGTCCATGCAAAAAATTATGGAGGAGGCACCCAAGAGTTGGGCGCCCCAACAACATCCCATGTTTGGATATTCCTAGTCTAGAAATTTGACCTAACTTGGATTCTTCTTTTATCCTATTTATTGGATGAATTTTACTCTAATTTTTTCATAGAATATAGAGCTTTGGGAGTGGTTTGGGGTGTGCAAAAATTAAAGGAAGAGGGTCCTTGGGCATAGTGGTTCCATAGGCACCAAACTAGGTATCTAGGTGAGAGAAAAGAGAAGAAGAAGAGGATCTTCTTCTAGGACTATTTTATTTTCAATATCTCCTTCTTTCTTTTGAGTTTTTTTTAAAAGTGTCTCAGATCAGCAAACTCTCATCTTCCTTCTCATATTTTGGAGAGCCCAAATTTTAAAGAAGAGAGCATCAGATCGACCGTCGAAGAAGGATCAACATAGTACTAGCATGTTGTGCTGATTTCCTGCATCAGACTTTAGATCAAATATCGTAGGCTCATGTGGATGACTGCTAAAGGCTAGACATGTGTGTGGCTTGTGACTTCATCCTCAAGCCTAGATCAGCAAGTTAGAATATCTAAACTTTCTCAGATAATAGATCTCATCTATAAACTTCATACCTATATTTGATGTAGTGTAGATCTAGGTTGATTTAATCAACCATTTTCTTTCTTATTTGATTTTAATTTTTGATTTAATATCATATCTTAATCATGTAATAGATCTGAGATCTAAGTATTTAATAATTATTTAAATAAATTTTAGATTTATTTAAGTCTTTCACTGTAAGATCTTGAAAAAGTTTCAAAATTTACCTGTGAAATTCTAGATCTGGTTCCTTCAATTGGTATCAGAGCAAGATTCTTATTACATGATTTTTGTGCATGTCTAGATTATTTCTTAGATTAGATCTAATTTATAATCTAATTATTAAATATAAAATTAAAAAAAAAATATTTTAGACTACACGAACTGTCATAAGATTGTCCTATTGTAAGGTTTATCCCTTACAGTGAATAAGTTGTCCTAGTACGTGCTGGTCTAAAATATTGATCATAAAATTTTAGATTAGATCTAAGAAATTTTATGATCTGATTAAAAATATTTTAATCTGATTTCAATCATTATAAATATGTTAAATTTGATCTAGAAAGATTTATGATTGATTATTATTGAAACTGTTTCAGTTACATGAACCTGTTTAGATTAGATCTGAAGTAGTTTTATGTTTATTTTACTTGCATATTGATTATAAATCAAACATGTAACTTGGTTAATAGAACCATATTATAAAAATATTTTACAAATATAAAAATTATTTTTGAAAAGCCGAACCCCAACCCTCAGCCCAAAACTTAATTAAGAATTAAGAAGTTGATTGATTAGGATCTATGATTGTGAATTGAAGATCCTAAGACACAAATCATAACACATTGGGTTAAATGGGTTAGTGGGGATTAGGTCAATTAATTGGATTAGACCTAGGGTTAGATTAGAATGGACTTAATTAGAGAATTAACTAAATCTAATCAATTATTGTCTTAGATTAGGTCAAGGATTCTCTAGATCAATTACAATAGTTGTAGTTGGTCAAGTCCATGTCTTTAACAAGATCCAAGGTGGATTTGATTCTTAGCTATGTGGTCTAGCATGAACTATTAGGTTGATCTAATTGAAACTAATTAAATCAGTTGATGTCTAAGGTAAACCAGATCAGTGGTTTTTAATTGGCAATCTGCTTACCTAGCCATTTCTGATGGTGTCTAAGGCAAGCCTGGCAGACCCTTCCACTGATCGAACTTACCTGGCCTCTTATTGAGATTATGTTTTGATCAGATTGGTTGACTATTCAAGCTAACCCATGTCAGCTAGGTAAATCAGTTTGACTGATTTAGGTGCTCCTAGACCAGCCTATTAATGGTCTCCCTTAAGCTGACTTAGTGAAGTTAGTGGGAGGCTCATGACAAGTTGGTTAATCTAACCTACTCACTTCTATAAATAAATCTTCTAAAACTATTAGATCCCTAAAATAAAATAGTTATATGATAACTGGATCATAGCCTCCCATTAAAGTGGATGATAATGGGTCCATCACTTGGATAACTAGTGGAGGCCTAAAGGCCTGGTGCTTATCGGTTGATAGAATTATCATTCATTATATGATCTCTTGGATACATCTTTCTAAATGGTGGTCTGGTGGGCCAATAAAAGTTGGGCCTGATCATTCTTTGATTGGATGGGCCAAGTATGGTCATGTTAATGGTTGGACCTAACTGAACTCTTTTCTGAGAAGGCCAAAGCCAACTGATCAGGGCCTGGGATAAAATTTAATTACTAAAAATTATTTAGAAAAATAATTGATTATGAACCTATCCTTAGATGTACATGGGTGGGCCAACCAAAGCTAGGCTTGTGTATAGTCTATGTGGATTCTAGTACCTACTAAGAAATTAGGGTAATTCCTCAAATTAGAGGTAGAGGCTATCAATTTGAACAAAATAGTGGAAGAAACATTTTGATTAAAGTTCAAATCTTTAGGTTTAATGAATCAATTACTAATTAGATTTTGATTTTTCTTTGTGCAGACATGGCCACTTCCCTATCGCTCCGATCATTATTAGATAATGATAAGTTGATGGGACCAACTTCGGTAGCTGGTTTCGAAAGTTGAAAATTGTCCTAGAGCATGAATGGATCCTATATGTGCTGATGTATCCTGCACTTGAAGAGCTAGCTGCCAATGCACATGGCTCAATCAGAGACATTTATCAAAAGTGGCTCAATGATCGAACCATGGTGTGCTGCATTATGCTGGCTGTGATGAGCGATGAGTTCAGTCGCAAGTTTGAGACAGCTCAGTCAAACAAAATGCTCCAAGCGTTACATGATTCTTTTGGCACACTCGATGACGTTGAGAGGCACAAGACTAATTGTGCCATCTTCAATGTCAGAATGTGGGATGGTGCCTCTATCATTGATCATGTATTGTATATGATCGAGCTGATAGAGTGCTTAAGCAAGCTCGGCTTTTCCTTGCACAAACAATTTAGGAAAGATGCAATACTGAACTCACTACCCAAGTCTTATCTCCCATTCCTTATACATTATAGAATGTCAAAGCCTGTAGTGGACTACCATGGGTTACTGGGGTTACTTCAAAACTTTGAGAAGGATCACCAACTCCATAAGGAGTCGGTGAACTTAGTGGAAGGGTCATCTTCTCGTTCTTGATCCTTTGGGAAAGAAAAGAAGAACAAGAAGAAGAAAGCCAAGAAGGTGCATGTTCATGCTAGGACACCTATGCAGGCTCAGACCCCAAAGATCAAGCACGATAAGAGTCAAGCCGAATGCTTCTTTTGCAAGAAGTGGGGGCACTGGAAGAGCAACTACCCTCAGTACATTGCCTCCCTAGATCTGAATAGGTAGAGAAAGAAGCAAGTTGTTGCTGGGCAAGATATTTATATGATAACTCCTTGCAATATCTCTATTTGTGATATTACTGACTGGGTATTGGATACCGATAGCCCTTACCATATTTGCAATTCGTTGCAGGGGTTGCAGGTCAATAGAAGATTCGAGCAAGATGAGAGATTCCTGAATGTTGGAGATGGAAGATCAGTTTCAGTTCCAGCTTTAGAAATTTTGAAACTTATATTTGAACCCCATACCATTATTCTTAGTGATTGTCATTCCTGTCCTAGTTTCTTTTTAAATATCATTTTTGTAGTCCTTTTGGCCATGTACAATTATAAAATTTCAATAAAGAAACGAGTTTGTAATGTCATTATGAATGGTGTTCCTACTTTCTATGGATAATTGAACAATGGTGTATATATGTTATCACAACCTGTTAATATAGTATATTCTATTGGCAAACACCTTAGATTAGATGGTGTATCAGACATCTACTTATGACACTATAGACTAGGTTATATAAACAAGAACAGGATAAATATGTTGACTCAGGATGGAATCCTCAAAGTTAATGATTGTGAATCACTTCTAACCTGTGAGTCCCATCTTCTTGATAAAATGATCAAGTCATCTTTCACTGAAAAAGATGAGAAAGCCAATGAGCTCTTAGTGAAGGGAAATCCTGATTTCCCGATCCAGGTTCGTTCAGATCTGATCAGATCAAAAGATATATTTCAAAAAATTTTTCTTTGATCTATATTAGATCTGGGATATTTCAGATCTAATTAATATTATTTTAATAAATAAAATAAACAAAGATAAATTAAATCAAATTTAATTTACCTAATTTGGGTAATCCTATTACCCTGTCGATGATCCTGTACGCAGCGGAAGGTTCTGGATCTAGCCACGCATGTGCCTGGCTTCTACCGATATCCACTCAGGGCTTGGATCTGGAGATCCTCTTCTTCTCTATCACATGTCTCCAAAAATCAGATCTGGATCTGATCTGGAGGATCTTCAAAACTCCTTTTGAAGATCAGCAGTCGTCCTTTGCAGCAGCGCAGCCTTCTTGCTTTTGATCGCCTTTCTCTTGATCTGAATCGCACCAACAAAAATCCAAAACTCCTTTTGGACGTGGAGAGCAAGGGGAGAAGAGTGGTTTGGCATGGAGAAGGAGGGGAGAGGCAGCCTTGGGGCATATGGGAAATCTTATCAATCAATCTCATATCAATCTGAGTTGGGCGCAGGGTCTTATTTATAGACTAAGTTGTGATCCAACTCCTCTTCTTCCCAACCAATCACAACCCTTTGTGAAATCAGATCTAAATCTGATTGGTGGGAATAGAGTCCCCTGGATTCCTCCTTAGAGGGTGCCTAAGACCAGTCAAAGTTGGTTCTTAGAAGAACTCTAATTGGAATCCAAAAAGGAGATGGAGTCCTTGTCCAACAAGGACTCCTAGGCGCCTCCAACTTGGGCACACGCCTAGGGTGGCGTGCGCCCTTCTCCTTGCCAGGTTCTGGCAGGGGGACAGGCCCCCACCAGCTCTCCAATAGGTGCATGACATGTGGTCAAAAGTCAAAGTGTCAATGGTCAACATTTGACCAGTCAAAGGTAGACTTTTGACCAAAGTCAAAGAACAAGAAATGGCAGGTGACCAAAAATGGCAGGTAATGTCTTACAAAATAAGACAACCTTTTCTGACTTGGACAACCTCCAGTCAGACCGTATGAAGGCCTCTGATTGAGCACAAACTCCTTTGGCTCAGTCAGGACAACTTATTTATGATAGTAAAAGAAGAACGTTAGGTTCAATCGAGTGCTAGCACGATTTCCTTGAACCTAATTGAATCTCATTCAGATCAATTGAACTAGATCAGTTCAATTGATGATCACCAGATTCAAACCCTTGTTTGTGTGACCCAGTTAGGTTCAGTTCTGTATGGTAATGGGATATGTCATGATCTCTATCATCGACATCATCGAAACTCCTTTCGATGGATCAGAACTCTTCTGATTCGAACAGCTAGAATGATCGATCATCTAAATCATTCTAATTGCTCCCAAAATCCACCAGTGACACCTAGCAGTATATGGTGGCAACCCATCAGAGCTGAATGCGAACCTCTTGGTGCAGCTACCTGTGTGATTAAGTTCTTCTATCTTGAGCCCCGATCAGATTAGGGTTAAGGTGAACTCGTCAAACCCTAGTCTCTGTCATATGATGTAATCATTCGATTCGAGTCCAATGTGAAAATCTAAATAGAAACTCTTTCTATTATTTCACTCTACCATGGCCATGGGCTTTCTGGACTTGATTCTCATGATCATCATAGGGCTGCTCCTCTACCACCGAGGTAGATAGATTCCATCTTGATGCAATCCAGTTCCTACAATGAACATGCTATAGCCAACATACACCTCAGGGTTCCATATGGCTAGGAGACCGAGTAATGGTGTAGTCAAACTATAACACCCTCAAGGTGAACTGCCGATGCATCCTCAGGTCAAAGAACCAGACACACTACTGCAGCATCGAGTCAGTCATTGACGAGAAGGTAGACTCCCTAATGACTACTCGAGGTGGTCACGCTCAGTGCCCTCGTTCTCTAACGAGTACCTGTACTCTCGCTCCGGTGTCTCCACACCGTAGACTCAAGACTCATCTACTAAAGAGAAGCGATTGTACACCAACCTTCCGGATCAATCACCATCCTCGTGATGATCCTATGGTCGGGAGCATTTTATGAGTTAATAATGATTATTCATGTCTTAAATTTTCAACTCTTGAAAATATGAATTATCATTACCATTAACTCAAAGGATGTATCACAGACACTAAATACACATATGTGATAGAAAATAACCCATTTTATTGATATTAGTCAAAATTATAATTTTGCCCCTAGAAGTGTATTACAAGTGTCAGCCAATTCTGGCTTCTAGGGCACATATATCTAACAATCTCCCACTTGTCCTAAAGCCAATTGGCTACAAGTCTAAGTCCCATCTTCTCAAGGTGGGCTTCGATCTTCTGCTGGCCCAACGGCTTTGTAAGTGGGTCTGCCACATTATCTGTGGAGTTGACTCTCTTGACCTCGAACGTAACCTTTCTCAAGGTAATCGCGGATGAGATGGTATCACCGTTTGCTTGGAACTCTTCCAGCACAAATTGCACACAAACAGTCTGCCAGATGTCGACTTTCGATCATCTATATCGGACATGAAGTCCGAGTCTGTGTATCCCTGGACTTGGAGTTCTCCGTTACCAAAGACCAACATCATATCCTTAGTTCTTCTCAAGTACTTAAGGATACATTTCACAGAAGTCCAGTGTTCTTCACCTGGATTTGACTGATATCTGCTTGTGACACTCACAGCATGGGCTATATCAGGTCGTGTACATAGCATGGCATACATGAGGCTCCCTATTGCAGAAGCATAAGGGATCTTGCTCATGCGTTCTATTTCCTCAGGTGTGCTGGGGCACATCTTCTTGGAAAGATGAATACCATGTCTGAAGGGTATTAATCCCCTCTTAGAGTTTTCCATACTAAACCTCTTTAGTACTTCCTCTATGTACATCTTCTGTGAAAGTCCTAGCATCCTATTCGGTCTATCCCTATAGACCTTAATTCCTAGAATAAAGGATGCTTCACCTAGGTCTTTCATGGAGAATTCCTTGGACAACCATATTTGACTGATGTCAACATGGGAATATCATTCCCAATAAGGAGGATGTCATCCACGTACAATACGAGGAAGACAACAGCGCTCCCACTGACCTTTTTGAAAACACATGGTTCCTCTTCATTTTTGATGAAACCAAACTTTTTGATCACATCATTGAAACGAGTGTTCCAGCTCCGAGATGCTTGCTTAAGTCCATATATGGACCTTTGCAGCTTGCAAACCTTGTGATCAGTATCACTGGATGTGAAACCTAGCGGCTGTTCCATATAGATATCTTCCTCAAGATATCCATTTAGGAATGCCGTTTTCACGTCCATTTGCCATATTTCATAATCGAAATAGGCTGCAACAGCAAGCAATGTGCGGATGGATTTTAGCATAGCTACTGGGGAAAAGGTATCCTGATAGTCAATGCCTTCGCACGTTGACTATAACCTTTTGCCACTAGTCTAGCCTTGAATGTCTCCACATTCCCATCTGCACCAATCTTTCTCTTGAAGATCCATTTACACCCAATAGGTACTATACCTTCTGGTGGATCTACCAAGGTCCAGACTTGGTTTGAGTGCATCGAGTCAATTTCTGACTGCATTGCCTCTAGCCATTTCTCGGAGTCGATATCTGATATCGCCTCGTTGTAGGTTTTGGGATCATCACCATGAGCACCATTACCTATGAGGAACATTTCCTCTACTTCCTCTGAAATAATACCTAAGTATCTTTCAGGGGGACGGAAAACTCTTTCCGATCTACGAGGTGGAGGAGGTAGTGTTCTTATTGGCTCAACCTGATTTGGTTCCACTTGGTCCTTAGCTCGTTCTGCTTGTGAGACTTTCTCATCAAGCTTAATCTGCTTTCCAATGCCGCTATCTTGAATAAACTATTTTTCAAGAAATATGGCATGTCGACTCACAATCACATTGTGGTCTTCTGGAATGTAGAAATAGTATCCTAATGACTCTTTAGGATATCCTATGAATCGAGCTCTAAAGGACCTAAACTCTAACTTGTCCGCTTGTTGTCTTTTGACATGAGCCGGACAACCCCAAATTCTGAGATGACTCAGACTTGGTTTCTTACCGTGCCATATCTCATACGGTGTGGTAGGAACGGTTTTAGAGGGAACCCTATTCAGTAGAATAGATTGAAGTTAACAATGAGTGTCCCCAAAGAAAATCAGGGAGGTCTGTGAAGCTCATCATGGATCGAACCATATCCAATAGAGTCCGATTTCTCCGTTCTGAAACCCCGTTGAGTTGAGGTGTTCCTGGTGGAGTCCATTGAGAGACTATGCCATTTTCCTTTAGATAGTCTAGGAATTCCCGGCTAAGGTATTCACCTCCTCGATCTGATCGAAGAACCTTAATGGGTTTTTCAGTTTGTTTTTCTACTTCATGTCTGAATTCTTTGAACTTTTCAAAAGCTTCAGACTTGTGTCTCATAAGATACACATACCCATACCTAGACAGATCATCGGTAAAGATAATGAAGTAAATAAAATTGCCTCTAGCCGGCACATCAAATGGGCCGCACACATCAGTATGTACTAGGGCAAGGAGATCTGTGGCCCTCTCCCCATGTCCAACAAAAGGGAGTTTGGTCATTTTGCCTTGAAGGCAGGATTCGCAAGTTGGATATGACTCGGAAGTCAATGGACTCAATAGCCCATTTTTCTCCAATTTGTTGATCCTATCTTCTGCTATATGACCTAATCTCAAGTACCATAGATATCTTCATTTGGACTATGCCTAGGTCATTTGAAATTCACATTTTGCTCGAATAACGAGCATACCTCCATAAGGACCTTCCTTCTTGCCTTTAAGGTAAACTCGTCAAACCCTAGTCTCTGTCATATGATGTAATCATTCGATTTGAGTCCAATGTGAAAATCTAAATAGAAACTCTTTCTATTATTTCACTCTACCATGGCCATGGATTTCTGGGCTTGATTCACATGATTATCATAGGGCTGCTCCTCTACCACCGAGGTAGATAGATTCCATCTTGATGCCATGCAGTTCCTACAATGAACATGCTATAGCCAACATACACCTCAGGATACCCATATGGTTAGGAGACCGAGTAATGGTGTAGTCAAACTATAACATCCTCAAGGTCAACTGCCGATGCACCTCAGGTCAAAGAACTAGACACACTACTGCAGCATCGAGTCAGTCATTGACGAGAAGGTAGACTCCCTAATGACTACTCGAGGTGGTCACACTCAGTGCCCTCGTTCTCTAACGAGTATCTTTATTCTTGCTTTGGTGTCTTCACACCGTAGACTCAAGACTCATCTACTAAAGAAAAGCGAGTACACCAACCTTCCGGATCAGTCACCATCCTCGTGATGATCCTATGGTCGGGAGCAATTTATGAGTTAATAATGATTATTCATGTCTTAAATTTTCAACTCTTGAAAATATGAATTATCATTACCATTAACTCAAAGGATGTATCACAGACACTAAATACACATATGTGATAGAAAATAACCCATTTTATTGATATTAGTCAAAATTATAATTTTGCCCCTAGAAGTGTGTTACAAGTGTCAGCTAATTCTGGCTTCTAGGGCACATATATCTAAAAGGTCGAATTGGACTCTGTTAGACATGGTCCAATCCATGATAGAATTTGCCAGCTTGTCGATATCCTTCTATGGATATGCACTCAAATCAGCTTGTTATCTATTAAATAGGGTTCTAAGTAAGTCTGTAGTTAAAACCCCATATAAGATATGGATAGGGCGTAAGTCAACACTTTCACACCTTAGGGTTTGGAGGTGTCCGACTTATGTCAAACAGTTAGTTACAGACAAACTTGGACCTACGTCTGATAAGTGTACATTCATAGGATACCCAAAAGAGATCAAAGGATACTATTTCTACCATGCTGATGAACAAAAGGTATTCGTCAGCCTTAAGGCAACCTTTTTGAAAAAGGAGTTCCTTGATGAAGGAACTGTTGCCTCTAAGGTTGAACTTGATAAAGTTCAATAGGTAGAATGTCCGACATAAAATGTTGAACCTAAGTTAAAGTTGATCAGATCAGATCCGAAGCCTAGTGAACCCGCACCATTAAGGCAATCCGACAGAGTACCCTACCATCCAGATAGATATTATGATTCTTGATCCAGGATGCTGATCCTATTGAACTCAATAAGAACGATGAGGATCCGATCACTTATATGGATGCGATGCAGAGATCTAACTCTGAGAAATGGCTAGAAGACATGAGATCTGAAATGAATTCCATGAAGGTCAATGATGTATGGACATTAGTTGATCCACCTGAAGGGGTTAAATCCATTGGATGTAAATGGGTCTTCAAAAGGAAGAGGGGTGCAGACAAAAATGTGGAGATCTATAAAGCCCGTTTGGTTGCCAAGGGGTATCGTCAACGTTATAGTATTGACTATGATGAGACGTTCTCTCTTGTAGCAATGCTCAAGTCCATTCAGATCATGCTTGCCATTGCTATCCATCTAGACTATGAGATCTGGCAGATGGATGTGAAGACAGCTTTTCTAAATGGAGAGCTGACCAAAGAGGTGTATATGAAACAACCTGAAGGATTCACATCCACAGATGAGTCTAAGGTGTGCAAGCTTCAGAGATCCATTTATGGATTGAAGCAGGCATCTCGAAGTTGGAACATACATTTTGATAAAGTGATCAAAATATATGGCTTCATTAAGAATGGAGAAGAACCTTGCATTCATAAATGGGCAAATGGTCCAGCAGTTGTATTCCTTATTTTGTACGTGGATGATATTCTCTTAATCAGAAATGATATCCCTGCACTACATGGAATAAAAGTCTGGTTGTCATCACAGTTCTCCATGAAGGACTTGGGGGAAGCATCCTACATCCTAGAGATAAAGATCTATAGGGATAGATCTAAAAGGATGCTTGGTATATCTTATTCCACGTACATAAAATTATACTGAAGAGGTTCAACATGGAGAATTTCAAATAGGGCTATCTTTCGATAGGTCAAGGAATTTCTCTCTCTAAGAAGGATTGTCTGACAACTTCTAAAAAGAGAGAGCATATGAGTAGAGTTTCATATGCTTCGGCAGTGGGGTCTATTATGTATACAATGATATGTATGAGATCAGACATAGCATACTCACTAGGAGTAGTGAGTAGATACTAGTCTGACCCTAGAGAAAATCATTAAAAGGTGGTTAAAACCATCCTTAAGTATTTGAGAAATACTAAGGTTCAATGGTTGGTTTATGTTGAGTCAGATCTGAAGCTTGTGGGGTTTACAGACTCCAGCTTTCAATCTGACCATGATGATAGTAAAAGTTTATCGGGGTATATCTTTACTCTAAATGGTGGAGCCATCTGCTGAAAAAGTTTCAAGCAGCATACAGTAGTTGACTCTATTTGTGAAGCAAAGTACATGGCAGCATCAGATGTAGCAAAGAAAGTTGTGTGGCTAAGGAAGTTCATCATTGAGCTCGGAGTAGCACCCTCCATTGATGGTCCAATCTTGCTCTACTATGACAGCAATGGTACCATAGATCAAGCAAAGGAACCGAAGGCACATCAGTGAACAAGGTACATTCTACGCCGCTTTCATTTGGTCCGTGAGATCATGGATCGTGGTGATGTCGATCTGTAGAATATCGATGGAAAGAAGAACCTAGCCGACCCCTTCATTAAAGCCCTGGCAATCAAGGAGTTTGACAACTATATATCGAAGATGGGTATTAGATACTATGCCGAGTGGCTTTAGGATAAGTGGGAGTTGTTGGAAATTATGTTCCAAAGCCAATCGTCAGTCTGTTGATGGTTGAGATATTATAATTGATTTATTAATTAATGAAAAATATTTTGACATCTTTTTTCATCATAAGTTTACATCTTCTATTGAACTCCATTGCTATGTTGAGGTCCTTAGGACTATTTAGTTTTCATGAAGAGATGATTTATCGATTAGTCCTTAATTTTGTTCACGACCAAATGATAGACTATTAATTAGGACGAAAGTGTTTATCGAGCACAGGTCGCTATAAGCTATATAGGTTGGTTGTCCTCCTAACAAAGATATGTGGAGACACTGGTATGGCATATAAGTGAGATGTATGGGTACATCATCATTGAACGTGACCAACTTCAAAGTATTTTGCTATCAAAAATATTTCTATTGGGATATAGGTATAAGTATCCCTTAGACCTGAGATTACCTTAGTGACTTGCAAGCAACTCACTATGCTTTAGTATCGGACTAACTAAATTTTTAATTCAACAATGGAAGGCTTCTAGGCATAGTCAAGTACTTGCGAAGTCGAAGTGTGATCAAGATCAAATTAACCACTCCAAGAGTTGGAGAAGAATGTATCACTGTATTTCAATATAGCAAAACCTTGGCTAGGATAATCCATCAGATGGATTTGGTATTTTGAAATACAATGTGGACAACCTAATCAAAGTTGATAGTTGAACTCTGATGTGTCCTATGAGCATTATGGTCAAGGGGATGAATTATATGAAAACTATATCTGCATGGGTTCTAAGGATGGTGTTTTACACCTTCGACCTATCCGGTCGTCGGATACCATTGCTAAATGGTCACTTTGATTGATACAAAAATTTATTTCTATGCTATCGATTTAGGTTTGGATCTATGAGGTCACACACATTAGAACTTATGATCTGATCGGATGGTTGATCAACGATTAAGAATCATTTTAGGATTAAACAATCAATACGATTGGTGTTTAACCTAATGCAAGTATTGTAGGAGGATCAATTAGCAATTGAATTACTAATTGGCTTAATTTGATTAAGCCAATAGGCGGAGATTAAGTCTAATTAAATATGATTTAATTAGATTTAGTTTGGACTTGATTGGATCAAGTACAATTGGTTTATTGGATAAGCCAAGTGCATGGAAGAACTATTTCTAGTCTAACTAGGACTTGGATTAATCCAATTTTCTAATTTGATTAGAAAATAAATTAAAATTAAATCTAATTTAATCTAATTTAATTAATTTCATAAATAAATTAGAATCTTATTTAATTGGATTGGTGTAATCTTGATTTTATTTATTTAAAAGTTCTTGTTTGACCAAGTGAAAATAGGAGTCCTAGTGTGACTAGGACTCCCTATCTCCTTGTACCACCTTGGTTCCAATGCCTCCCATACCCTCCCATACCTATTTTTTAGGTATTTTTTATGGAAAATCCCTTTCTTCCTGATTTTCATGCCCCCTCTCTCCCCCCAAGTCATATTTGAAAATTAGGTGGAAGACCAACTCAAAGGAGGAATTGGTTTTGTTTAGGATTCTATGAGATAGAATCCTTATTGACCAAAACATCTTCCCTTTAGTGCCGCTCTCTCTTTTAATTAATTCTTCTCTTATTCTATGAAAATAACCTCCTTTTCTATGCACCCTCCCTTGCTGGTCTACTTCAAAAATTATGGAGGAAGTGCCCAAAAGTTGGGTGCCCCAACAACTTTCCATGTTTGGATATTCCTAGTCTAGGAATTTGACCTAAGTTGGACACTTCTTTTTTTCTAATTTATTAGATAAATTTTATTCTAATTTTTTCATGAAATATAGAACTTTGGGAGTAGTTTGGGGTGTGCAAAAATTAGAGGAAAGGGTCCTTGGGTGTGGAGGTTCCATAGGCACCAATCTAAGTGTCTAAGTGAGAGAAAAGAGAAGAAAAAGAGGGTCTTCTTCTAGGGCTGTTTTATTTTCAATCCCTCCTCCTCTCTTTTGAGTTTTTTCTTAAGAGAGTCTTAGATCAGCAAACTCTCATCTTTCTTCTCATATTTTGAAGACTCTAAATTTTGAAGAAGAGAGCATCGAATCGACCGTCGAAGAAGGATCAGCACAGTACTAGCATGCTATGCTGATTTTCTACATCGAACTTCAGATCAGAGATCGTAGGCTCGTGTGGATGACTCCTAGAGGCTGCATGTGTGTGCAACTCATGACTTCATTCTTAAGTCTGGATCAGCAAGTTAGAATGTCTAAACTTGCTCAGGTAATAGATCTGATCTATGAACTTCATACCTGCATTTGATGTAGTATAGATCTAGGTTGATTTGATCAATCTTTTTTTTTTCTATTTGATTTTAATTTTTGATTTAATATCATTCCTTAATCATGTAATAGATCTGAGATCTTGGTGTTTACATGATTATTTAAATAAATTTTAGATTTATTTAAGTCTTTCGCTGTAAGATCTTGAAAAAGTTTCAAGATTTACCTGTGAAACTCTAGATCTGATTCCTTCACTTGCATCATAGTCTAGGATTCTTCTGAGCTTGGGTGTTGCAGAACTTCAAAAAAGACCTCTTTTGGCAATTCACTTGAAGCCAGAGTAGCTAATTTGGAGAGAAGGTTGGCCCTAGTATTTTTTGCTCTGGAGATCTACTAAATGTCAAAGCTACTAAAGGCCAAAGTTAGGTTTCTTACTTTTTCTAAGTACTTCTTCATACTTTTCTCCCAAGCTTCATAATTATCATTGACTTACCCCACCATCAACTAAGAATCACAATAGACTTTCACATGATTTGCTTCAAACACTTTTGCTTTTCTCAACCCAGCAATCAGTGCCTCATATTCAGCTCCGTTGTTTATTGCAGGAAACTTGAAGCGTAGTGCATACTCAGCAATAACTCCTTCTGGACTAATTAGAATCAAGCTTGCATCTGCTCTTGAAGCATTAGATGAACCATCTGCATATACATCCTAGAAGTTTTTAGGAAGGTCCACTCTTTCTTCAATGAGGTTCATCTAGGAATTGAAAGCACAAACTTCTTGCTATTCAGATTCGATGGGATTCGCAATGGGGCATTCTACCATGAAGTCAGCCAATATTGGAGCTTTAATGGATAGCCATGGATGAAAATTAAAGTCAAACTAAGTAAGCTCAATCATCCATTTGGCTATTCTCCTAGAGGTATCGGGTCAATGGAGAACTACTTTGATAGGCTGATCAATGAGAAGTATGATTGTATGCCCCTAGAAATAAGGTTGAAGCTTTTGAGCTGAACAGAGGATAAGTTAGTTTTTCTAATTTTGAATATCTTATTTTAGCATCCCTCAGAACTTGACTTATGTAGTAGATAAGCCTTTGGATTTTTGCCTCCTCTCTGATCAGGATAGCCCCAATTGTTGCAAGTGACACCACCAGATACAAGAAAAGTTCTTCACTAGGCTTGAGTTTGGCAAGAAGAGGAGGTGAGCCAAGATAGTTCTTTAATTTCTCAAAAGCTTGCTAGTACTCAGGAGTCTAGCAAAAGTTCTTTGGCTGCTTGAGCACTTAAAAGAAGAGCATACAATACTCGATCGACCTCAAAACAAATTGACTTAGGGACGCAACCTTCTCTATCAAGCATTGGACCTCTTTTATTATTTTTGGTACAATTATTTCTTAAATGGCTCTGATCTTCTTGGAATTTGCTTCAATACCATGCCTTGATACCATAAATCTCAAGAACTTTCCAAGGTTACTTCGAAGGCACACTTGGTTGGATTCGGCTTCATCTTATACTTTCGAAGTGTATTGAAGGTTTTCTCGAGGTTGGCAATATGATTTATCGTAGATCAACTTTTGATTAGCATATCATCCACATAGACCTTCATATTACGATCGATCTACTCTTTGAAGATTTTGTTCATCAGGCATTAATAAGTTGCACCTGTATTTTTTAGTCCAAAGGGCATAATCCTGTAATAATAAAAACCACGGTTAGTAATAAAAGTAGTTTTTTTCTCATCCTCTAGTGCCATCTGGATTTGATTATAACCAAAAAAGGCATCCATGAAAGTGAGAAGCTCATGGCCTAAAGTGGTTGTTAGATATATGTGCCCTAGAAGCCAGAATTGGCTGACACTTGTAATGCACTTCTAAGGGCAAAATTATAATTTTGACTATAAATAATAAAGTGGGTTATTTTCTATCACATAAGTGTATTTAGTCTCTATAATACATCCCTTGATTTAATGGTAATGATAATTCATATTTTCAAGAGTTGAAAATTTAAGACATGAATAATCATTATTAACTCATAAAATGCTCCCGACCATAGGATCATCACGAGGATGGTGATTGATCCGGAAGGTTGGGTACAATCGCTTCTCTTTAGTAGATGAGTCTTGAGTCTACGGTGTGGAGACACCGGAGCGAGAGTACAGGTACTCGTTAGAGAACGAGGGCACTGAGCGTGACCACCTCGAGTAGTCATTAGGGAGTCTACCTTCTCGTCAATGACTGACTCGATGCTGCAGTAGTGTGTCTGGTTCTTTGACCTGAGATGCATCGGCAGTTCACCTTGAGGGTGTTATAGTTTGACTACACCATTACTCGGTCTCCTAGCCATATGGAACCCTGAGGTGTATGTTGGCTATAGCATGTTCATTGTAGGAACTGGATTGCATCAAGATGGAATCTATCTACCTCGGTGGTAGAGGAGCAGCCCTATGATGATCATGAGAATCAAGTCCAGAAGCCATGGCCATGGTAGAGTGAAATAATAGAAAGAGTTTCTATTTAGATTTTCACATTGGACTCGAATCGAATGATTACATCATATGACAGAGACTAGGGTTTGACGAGTTCACCTTAACCCTAATCTGATCGGGGCTCAAGATAGAAGAACTTAATCACACAGGTAGCTGCACCAAGAGGTTCGCATTCAGCTCTGATGGGTTGCCACCATATACTGCTAGGTGTCACTGGTGGATTTTGGGAGCAATTAGAATGATTTAGATGATCGATCATTCTAGCTGTTCGAATCAGAAGAGTTCTGATCCATCGAAAGGAGTTTCGATGATGTCGATGATAGAGATCATGACATATCCCATTACCATACAGAACTGAACCTAACTGGGTCACACAAACAAGGGTTTGAATCTGGTGATCATCAATTGAACTGATCTAGTTCAATTGATCTGAATGAGATTCAATTAGGTTCAAGGAAATCGTGCTAGCACTCGATTGAACCTAACGTTCTTCTTTTACTATCATAAATAAGTTGTCCTGACTGAGCCAAAGGAGTTTGTGCTCAATCAGAGGCCTTCATATGGTCTGACTGGAGGTTGTCCAAGTCAGAATAGGTTGTCTTATTTGTAAGACATTACCTGCCATTTTTGGTCACACCTGCCATTTCTTGTTCTTTGACTTTGGTCAAAAAGTCTACCTTTGACTGGTCAAACGTTGACCATTGACCCTTTGACTTTTGACCACATGTCATGCACCTATTGGAGAGCTGGTGGGGGCCTGTCCCCCTGCCAGAACCTGGCAAGGAGAAGGGCGCACGCCACCCTAGGGTGGCGTGAGCCCAAGTAGGAGGCGCCTAGGAGTCCTTGTTGGACAAGGACTCCACCTCCCTTTTGGATTCCAATTAGAGTTCTACTAAGAAATCCAGTTTGACTGGTCTTAGGCACCCTCTAAGGAGGAATCCAGGGGTCTCTCTATTCCACCAATCAGATTTAGATCTGATTTCACAAAGGGTTGTGATTGGTTGAGAGGAAGAGGAGTTGGATCACAAGAGGTCTATAAATAAGACCCTGCGCCCAACCCTTCAAGAATGCAATTCCAAGCCCCACCCCAAGGCTGCCTCTCCCCTCCTTCTCCATGCCATAGTCTCTTCTCCCCTTGCTCTCCACGTCCAAAAGAGTTTTGGGACTTAGGTTGGTGCGATTCAGATCAAGGAAAGGCGATCAAAAGCAAGAAGGCTGCGCTGCTGCAAAAGGACGACTGCAGATCTTCAAAAGAGTTTTGAAGATCCTCCAGATCAGATCCAGATCTAATTTTTGGAGGTGTGATAGAGAAGAAGAGGATCTCCAGATCCAACCCGAGTGGATACCGGTAGAGGCCAGGCGCTTGCGTGGCTAGATCCAGAACCTTCCGCTGCAATCAGGATCATCTACAGGGTAATAGGATTACCCAAATCAGGTAAATTAAATTTGATTTAATTTATCTTATTTTTATTTTATTTATTAAAATAATAAGAATCAGATCTGAAAATATCAAGATCTGATTAGGATCAAGAGAAAAATTTTTGAAATATATCTCTTGATCTAATCAGATCTGAACGAACCTGGACCGAGAAATCAGGATTTCCCTTCAACTGGTATCAGAGCCATGGTTCTAAAATTGTTTAGATCTGATTTTAATTTTATTTTAATTAGAAAAAATAAGTGATTTCAGATGTCACATGAGATGTGATCAGATCTGAAATCAAAAAAATAGAAAAATTAAAATTAAATGAATTTGGATCTAAGAACATGAAGATATGCATGACTAGTTCTAGAATAGAATAGTTCTATAGAATAGTCTTGCATGCATGTCTTTTTTTAATTTGATTAAATCATATTTTAGATCTTCTTATTTACTATTTTTTGATATTATAAGTGTTATAATAACATCTGATAAAAATAGCAAATAAAAATTATTTAATTTTAAATATCATATGAGATATGATAGATGCATGTCTAGACTAGTTGTAGAATAGTTCTACATAATTATCTAGATTAGAATTTATTTTGATTAGATCAATTTAAATCTAATTTTTTAGATTATTATGAGATAATTTAGATCTGAAAACATGCATGATTATGATACATGAGATGTATGCAAAATATGCCATGATTAGATCTAAATTTGTATATGAGATATATGATATAGATCTATAACTGTTTTGTAGATTTACATGTTTCTGATTAAGGCGTTCCTCTTGGCCGTCCGGTCATAAGAACGAAGAAGGGTTTAAAGGCCCTCTCTTCCCATTCGATGGGGTGTTCTTATGATGTGTAGGGGTGCTGCGTGTTCGTCCTTAATCAGAAACCCAAAACTTACTTTCTGCAAAACCCTAGATCCTGAAACCCTAGGATTTATTGTGCATATTTTGTTTATGAACCCAACTTAATTAAGAATTAAGTTTATGGAATATTAATTAGGTCTAAAATTGAGAATTTCAGATCTAAGACATATTCATAATACTGGGTTCGGGCTTGGGTAGCTCAATTAGGTCTAAGCGGTTGATCAAACCGAATCAAGAGTTGGTTAGATGGGATCAACAATGCTTAAATTGACCAGCCTAATAGGATTAAGTCTGGGTCAAGATCGAGTCACGATCAAGCAAGACCTAATTAGGCTCAGAGGTTAGAGTCTGGATTGTAGGCTAACCCAATTGGTTCTGACTCAACAATTTGGTGTCTAAGGTAAGTTTGGCACATACGACCGACTGGTTTTTAATTGGAAGCTACTCGACCTGAATGCGTTCTTGTACGAGTTAATGGCATATTCCTTCCACCGGTCTCACTTACCTGGCCATATCTGTTGACACAGTTCTGATCTGAGGTGGTCAATAATCCGAGCTAACCCATGCCACTAGGTTAGTCATAATTGTTATGACTAAGCCAAGTCTAGTTTAATGAGACCTGAATCAAT
Organism: Cocos nucifera; assembly: GCA_006176705.1. NCBI lineage: Eukaryota > Viridiplantae > Streptophyta > Magnoliopsida > Arecales > Arecaceae > Cocos > Cocos nucifera. The sequence continues at coordinate 658,735 of QRFJ01000396.1, read as the reverse complement.
TCTCCCTAAGAAAAGATTAAGTCTGAGGTCTTCCACCATTGTAGATGTGCGGGCCCTTCCCGGGGTTGATTGTTCTCGGCTGGATACAGTGGCTCAGTTGCACCGGGAAAAGATGCAACCATGTCTATTAGGCATTGGATGCTATGGGCTGGAGGATGAGTTGGGGCTCAATATTTTGGATACGGTGAGAGACTCAATTAGGAACCCAGTCTATGCAAATGGTGGGTCTGACTTAACTAAGGAGTGGATCAATATTCCGGATACGGTGAGATTCATGAATTAGAGACCAAGTTTGGGTGCACCATGATTAGAGAATCATTGAACAAGAGTTGTTCACTCATTGGCTAACCCATCACCAATAACTGTTAGGTGAGGTGATGAGTCAGTTGGTGAGACCGCACCACCCACTAGAAATCATTAATCGTGGAGATTTTCGCATCTCTACAGAGGGAGTGTAGGGATCCGAGAAAATAGTGGGAGCTAATTTGTTTAAAAATAAAATTTCCTAAATAAATTGGTCAAGTCAAAATTACAGTATCTAACTAGAATCTTTGACTCTCTACAGGAAAATGTCTGCGTCCAACCCACTTGGCACGTATCCTGGACACACATAGACTGACTGGACCCAATTATAAAGATTGGCTCAGGAACTACAAAATTATTTTGGGTTCAGAGAAGTTAACACCATGTTTTGGACCAGGACCCTCCCACCTTACCAGCTCGTCCATCCACTGAACAGAGAGCGTCTCTGGAAAAATGGATTGACGAAGATAATAAGGCCAGATACTTACATGTTGGGCTCGATGTCTGATGAGCTCCAGCGCCAACATGAAGATATCGGGACTGCTCGCCAAATGTTGGCTCACCTGCAGGAGATGTTTGGTGAACAGAGTCGCGCAGCCAAATATCAAGTCACGAAATGACTTTTTAAGGCTAAGATGCGTGATGGGCAGTCAGTCCAAGATCACTGTCTGACAATGATCAAGGACATGGAAGAGCTTGAGAAGCTCGGTGTGAAGTTGGACTTGGATCTGCAGAACGATATTATTCTGCAATCCTTGACTGATGCATATGGGCAATTCATCATGAATTACCACATGCATAAACTTCAAAATTCCTTGGCCGAGTTAATGAATATGCTGGTTACCGCTGAGCTTTCTATGAAAGGTTCTAAAGGCTCAGTTCTTGCTATGGAACGGACTTCTTCCAAAAGAAAGTCTTATGGAAAGAAAAAGAAGTCTGTGAAAAAGCAAAAGGTGGAAGGATCAAAGAAGAAGAAGGCAGAACCGAAGAAGAAGGCCGATGGCAAAGGAAAGTGTTTCCATTGCAACAGCGACGGCCATTGGAAAGCGGAACTGCCCTACTTACCTGGCCACCCTGAAGAACAAGAAGGAAGGTCCTTCTGGAGGTATGCTCGTTATTGAGTCTAACCTTACGGTTTCTTCTGCATCCAGTTGGGTGCTTGACTCTGGTTCTAGTGCTCATCTGTGCACTTCTATGCAGGGTCTTGAGGATAGCAGGAGGCTGAGGGATGGAGACATGATCCTACGCATCGGTAATGGAGCAAGAGTTGCTGCAGTAGCCGTGGGAACATACCCTCTTCGATTACCATCTGGTTTAGACTTAGTTTTGAAAAGACTGTTATTATGTGCCTGCAGCTAGCAGGAATTTGATTTCTGTTTCATGCTTAGCACAAGAAGGCTTATGTGATTACCTTTCTTTAAGGACCATTGTAACATTCTTTATGAAAGAAATAAAATTGCAAATGGTTTCCTTATTAATGGTCTTTATCAGCTACATATTGATGTACCTATTTTTAACTATCGAGCAAAACGTGAATGCCAAACGACCTAGGGATAGTCCAAACGATAGATATCTATGGCACCTGAGATTAGGTCATATAGCAGAAGATAGGATTAACAAATTGGAGAAAAATGGGCTATTGAGTCCATTGACTTTCGAGTCATATCCAACTTGTGAATCTTGTCTTCAAGGCAAAATGACTAAACTCCCTTTTGTTGGACATGGGGAGAGGGCCACAGATCTCCTTGCCCTAGTACATACTGATGTGTGCGGCCCATTTGATGTGCCGGCTAGAGGCAATTTTGTCTACTTCATTACCTTTACCGATGATCTGTCTAGGTATGGGTATGTGTATCTTATGAGACACAAGTCTGAAGCTTTTGAAAAGTTCAAAGAATTCAGACATGAAGTAGAAAAACAAACTGAAAATCCCATTAAGGTTCTTCGATCAGATCGAGGAGGTGAATACCTTAGCCGGGAAAATTCCTAGACTATCTCAAGGAAAATGGCATAGTCTCTCAATGGACTCCACCAGGAACACCTCAACTCAACGGGGTTTCAGAATGGAGAAATCGGACTCTATTGGATATGGTTCGATCCATGATGAGCTTCACAGACCTTCCTGATTTTCTTTGGGGACACTCATTGTTAACTTCAATATATCTACTGAATAGGGTTCCCTCTAAAACCGTTCCTACCACACCGTATGAGATATGGCATGGTAAGAAACCAAGTCTGAGTCATCTCAGAATTTGGGGTTGTCCGGCTCATGTCAAAAGACAACAAGCGGACAAGTTAGAGTTTAGGTCCTTTAGAGCTCGATTCATAGGATATCCTAAAGAGTCATTAGGATACTATTTCTACATTCCAGAAGACCACAATGTGATTGTGAGTCGACATGCCATCTTTCTTGAAAAATAGTTTATTCAAGATAGCGGCATTGGAAAGCAGATTAAGCTTGATGAGAAAGTCTCACAAGCAGAAATGAGCTAAGGACCAAATGGAACCAAATCAGGTTGAGCCAATCCAAGAACACTACCTCCTCCACCTCGTAGATCGAAAAGAGTTTTTTATCCTCCCTGAAAGATACTTAGGTATTATTTCAGAGGATGTAGAGAAAATGTTCCTCATAGGTAATGGTGCTCATGGTGATGATCCCAAAATCCTACAACGAGGCGATATCAGATATCGACTCCGAGAAATGGCTTAGAGGCAATGAAGTCAGAAATTGACTCGATGCACTCAAACCAAGTCTGGACCTTGGTAGATCCACCAGAAGGTATAGTACCTATTGGGTGTAAATGGATCTTCAAGAGAAAGATTGGTGCAGATGGGAATGTGGAGACATTCAAGGCTAGACTAGTGGCAAAAGGTTATAGTCAACGTGAAGGCATTGACTATCAGGATACCTTTTCCCAGTAGCTATGCTAAAATCCATCCGCACATTGCTTGCTATTGCAGCCTATTTCGATTATGAAATATGGCAAATGGACGTGAAAATAGGCATTCTTAAATGGATATCTTGAGGAAGATATCTATATGGAACAGCCGCTAGGTTTCACATCCAGTGATACTGATCACAAGGTTTGCAAGCTGCAAAGGTCCATATATGGACTTAAGCAAGCATCTCGGAGCTGGAACACTCATTTTAATGATGTGATCAAAATGTTTGGTTTCATCAAAAATGAAGAGGAACCATGTGTCTTCAAAAAGGTCAGTGGGAGCGCTGTTGTCTTTCCTCGTATTGTACGTGGATGACATCCTCCTTATTGGGAATGATATTCCCATGTTGACCATAGTTAAAATGTGGTTGTCTAAAGGAATTCTCCATGAAAGACCTAGGTGAAAAGCATCCTTTATTCTAGGAATTAAGGTCTATAGAGGATAGACCGAATAGGATGCTAGGACTTTCACAGAAGATGTACATAGAGAAAGTACTAAAGAGGTTTAGTATGGAAAACTCTAAGAGAGGTTTAGTATCCTTCAGGCATGGCATTCATCATTCCAAGAAGATGTGCCCTAGCACACCTGAGGAAATAGAAAGCATGAGCAAGATCCCTGATGCTTCAGCAATAGGGAGCCTCATGTATGCCATGTTATGTACACGACCTGATATAGCATATGCCGTGAGTGTCACAAGCAGATATCAGTCGAATCCAAGTGAAAAACACTAGACTTCTATGAAATGTATCCTTAAGTACTCGAGAAGAACTAAGGATACGTTGTTAGTATTTGATAATGGAGAACTCCAAGTATAGGGGTATACAGACTCGAACTTTAAGTCCGATGTAGATGATCGAAAGTTGACATCTGGCAGTCTATTTTTATGCAATGGTGGAGCTGTCAGTTGAAAAAGTTTGAAACAGACAATGATAGTAGATTCCACCAAGGAAGCAGAATATATCGCCGTGTTTGAAGCTACGAAGGAAGCATTCTGGTATAAGAAGTTTGTCGCAGAGATAGAAGTGATGCCATCAAATGCCATTCCTCTGTACCGCGATAACAATGGTGCCATAGCCCTTGCTAAGGAGCCGAGGTCTCACCAAAAATCTAAGCACATCGAGCGGTGATACCACCTCATTCGTGATTACCTCGAGAAGGATTATAATGAGATCAAGTGAGTCGAATCCACAGACAATGTGGTAGATCCGCTTACAAAGCCATTGAGCCAGTAGAAGATCGAAGTCCACCTTGAGAAGATGGGACTTAGATTTGTAGCCAATTGGCTTTAGGTCAAGTGGAAGTTTGTTAGATATGAGTGCCCTAGAAGCCAGAATTGGTTGACACTTGTAATACACTTCTAAGGGGCAAAATTATAATTTTGACTATAAATAATAAAATGGGTTATTTTCTATCACATATGTGTATTTAGTGTCTGTGATACATCCTTTGAGTTAATGGTAATGATAATTCATATTTTCAAGAGTTGAAAATTTAAGACATGAATAATCATTATTAACTCATAAAATGCTCCTGACCATAGGATCATCATGAGGATGGTGATTGATCCGAAAGGTTAGGTGTACAATCGCTTCTTTTTAGTAGATGAGTCTTGAGTCTATGGTGTAGGAGACATCCGGAGCGAGAGTATAGGTACTCGTTAGAGAATGAGGGCACTGAGCGTGACCACCTCGAGTAGTCATTAGAAAGTCTACCTTCTCGTCGAATGACTGACTCGATGCTGCAGTGGTGTGTCTGGTTCTTTGACCTGAGGTGCATCGGTAGTTCACCTTGAGGGTGTTATAGTTTGACTACACCATGACTCGGTCTCCTAGCCATATCGGAACCCTGAGGTGTATGTTGGCTATAGCATGTTCATTGTAGGAACTGGATTGCACCAAGATGGAATCTATCTACCTCGGTGGATGAGGAGCAGCCCTATGATGATCATGAGAATCAAGTCCATAAGCCCATGGCCATGGCAGAGAGTGAAATAATAGAAAGAGTTTCTATTTAAGGTTTTTTCACATCGGACTTGAATCGAATGATTAAATCATATGATAGAAACTAGGGTTTGACGAGTTCACCTTAACCCTAATCTGATCGGGGCTCAAGATAGAAGAACTTAATCACACAAGTAGCTGCACCACCGAGAGGTTCATTTTTAGTTTTGATGGGTTGCCACCATATACTGCTAGGTGTCACTGGTGGATTTTGGGAGCAATTAGAATGATTTAGATGATCGATCATTCTAGTTGTCTGAATCAGAAGAGTTCTGATCCATCGAAAGGAGTTTCGATGATGTCGATGATAGAGATCATGACATATCCCATTACCATACAGAACTGAACCTAACTGGGTCACACAAACAAGGGTTTGGAATCTGGATGATCATCAATTGGAACTGACCCAGTTCAATTGATTTGAATAAGATTCAATTAGGTTCAAGGAAATCATGCTAGCACACGATTGATCCTAACATTCTCCTTTTTCTATCATAAAAGTTGCTCGACTAAGCCAAATGAGTTTGTGCTCACTCAGGTACCTTTACCTAGTCTAGCTGGAGCTTGTCCAAGTCAAAAAAGGGTTGTCTTAATTTATGAGATAAATTTGAGACAACACCTGCCATTTTTCATCACCTGCTAATTCTTGTACTTTGACTTGGTCAAATGTTGACCTTTGACCCTTGGACATCTGCCCATGTGTCATGCACTTATTAGAGAGTAGATAGGGGCTTGTCCTCTCTCTAAAAATTGGAAAGAAGGGGGCGCACGCCTAAGATGGCTTGCGCCCATGGATAGGGATGCTGAGTCCCATACAGATGGGACTCTAGGTTGCTTCTTGGTTTCTACTTAGGTGGCCCTTGGGTATCTACTTTGACCAATCTTAGGTGCCTTCTAAGAATGAACCTATGGGTCTCTCATCTAATTGGATCAGCTGATGTCATCCCACCAATCAGATTTAGATTTGATTGCATGAAGCAACGTGATTGGCCGGGGTGATGCAACACTGCATGGTGCAGTAGAGTCTATAGAAAGACCCTGTCTGCGCCCACTTTTAAGAACTCCCCTTCCACGCTTTGCCCCAAGGCTGCCCCTCTCCCTTCTCCACACCACCATCTAGCCCTCTCCCTCCTCTCCACGCCCAAGGAAGTTCAGCCTTCAGATTAGTGCGAGTCAGGCAAGGAAAGGCTGACAAAAAAGGAAGAAGGCAGCACTACTTCAGAGATGATAGGTGATCTTCAGAAGAAGTATTGAAAATTCTCCAAATCAGATCTAGATCTAATTTTTGGAAAAAAGAAAGGGAAGGAGAAGATCTCCAGATCTTGCTTGAGTGGATACCGATAGAGGCCAGGCGCTTGCATGGCTAGATCCAGAACCTCAGGGCTTCAGCAGGATCATCAACGAGTAATCAGATTACCCAAAATCAAGGTCAAATTAATTCAAAATTAATTTAATTTTATTTTCTTATTTATCAAATCATAAAATCATATATGAAAAGTATCAGATCTGATTAGGATCTAAGAGAAAATTTTTGAAATATGCCTCTCGATCCAATCAGATCTGAATGAATTTGACCCAGGAAATTAAGATTTTCCTTCAGTGGTGTCCACCAGTTGATCAATTCTGGGTAGAGAGTAACTATCTTTCAAGTAAGTTCTTATTTAAATTTGTAAAATCTATGCACGTCCTTCATTTACCATTTGCCTTTCTGATGAGGATGACATTTGCAATTCAATCCAGATGGAACACTTTTTAAATGAAATTGGCTTTAAGAAGCTTGTCAACTTCATCTTTGATGGCCTTTTGCCTTTCTGGTGCAAAGCAATGCTTCTTTTGCTTCACTAGTCGATGTTTGAGATCCATCGGTAAATAATGTTCCATTACTTCTGCATCAATTCTTAGCATATCTGTAGGTACCTAGGCAAAGACATTGACATTCTTTTATGAGGAGATGATGAGCTACTTTCCGACTCCCTCTTCTAGGCTAGAGTTGTTTTGAATAGTATGATCTTCATTTTCATCATTTAAAGATATTGTAATAAAATCATTGATTGGTTTTCCCTGCTCCTCAATCAGGTCATCTCAGGCATCAAGTCCATATACTAGACAAGGATCTGCTTGCTTTCCTTCTTGTAAGGCAATGGTATAATAATGTCGTGCTAATGCTTGATCTTCCCTAACTTCTCTAACCCCATGACTTATTGAGAACTTCATCTTCAAGTAATAGGTTGAAACCACGACCCTAAGTATATTCAAACTAGGTCGGCCATGGATTGTATTATAAGCTGAAAGAGTCCTTACTACTAAAAAATCAACTTGGGCCTTGGATTGCTTTAGATACTGACCTGTCATAATAGACAAAGTTATTATTCCTTCAACCGGTACTACATTGCGTGTGAATCCTACTAATGAAAAATTTATTGATCCCATGTGATCATCAGATATAGATATTTTAGAGGATACATCATAAAATAAAATATTTACAGAGCTTTCATTATCAATCAAAATACGGCATACATCATAATCAGCAATACTTAAAGTAATTATAATTGCAAGATTGTGCAAAAATTGGACCGCCTATGCATCTTATCCAATGAATGTGATGGGCTCCTCAGTCCTCTACCTCTTTGCTGGCTTTGTAGATCTACTAGCTTCTTCTTGCCAATATCTCTTACTAATGGTATTCATGATTTCAAGTGGGGGCCGATCTCCCTGTGGCTCATCCCTCTGGGGTGGTTTTGGCTATGGCAGAGCTCTTGACTGATCTTTCCTTCTTTCCAGCTAACATCAGAGGAATAAGTCCAAGCAGCATCTTCTAATTAGCTCCTCGATCTTGTCTTAGAGCTGGATGCATTCTTCAATATCATGACCATGGTCATGATGGTAGAGACAGTACTTGTTGAGGTTGCACTTGGCTAGATGAGTCTTTATTCTCTCCGACCTTGGTAACTGCTCCTTTTTTTTCATCAGCACTTGAGCCTTGAGAGCATCAAGAGGAGCATATTTATGGAACCATAAGGGAGGGAAGTTCTATCGTGCCCTCTGATCAAGGTTCTCTATCGATGAGCTCATGGAGGAGTCCGAGCGCTTTTGTGCTCAAGTGGGGTTCTGGAGCATGGTCGAGCTTCGCTTGGCTTCTTAAGGATCATGGGCCTACTAGATTCACCCACCTGCTACTCTTCTGTGGCCTCTTCATCTTTCAATTTGAAGGCCTCTTCTGCTTGTGAGAAGCCTTCAGTTCGGGCCAGCATGTCTACAAAATTTTTGGGATATTTTTTCTCCAAAGAGAAGAAAATTTCATTCTTCTAGAGGCCGTCCTTTAGCATGGCCATAGCAATAGATTGATCCAACTTTTAGACCTCTCGAGGAGCAGTACTAAAGCGACTGATATAAGCTTGGATCGATTCTTCTTCCTTCTACTTAATATTGATGAGGAAGTTCGAACCTCATCATTGATGCCGAGTACTAAAAAAATAAGCAATAAGCTGGTGGCTTAACTGATCAAAAGAAAAGATGATACCCGATTTGAGGCTCGAGTACCAGTTTCTTATTGCTTTGTTCAGAGTGGAGGAAAATGTTAGATATGTGTGCTCTAGAAGTTAGAATTGGATGACACTTGTAATACACTTCTAAGGGCAAAATTATAATTTTGACTATAAATAATAAAATGGATTATTTTCTATCACATATGTATATTTAGTATCTATGAAATATCCCTTGAGTTAATGGTAATAATAATTCTTATTTTCAAGAGTTGAAAATTTAGGACAAGAATTTTCATTATTAACTCATAAAGTGCTCCTGACCGTAGGATCATCACGAGGATGGTGATTGATCTGGAAGGTTAGTGTACAATCGCTTCTTCGAGGTAGATGAGTCTTGAGTCTATGGTGTAGAGACATCCAGAGCGAGAGTATAGGTACTCATTGGAGAATGAGGGCACCGAGCGTGACCACCTCGAGTAGTCATAAGGAAGTCTACCTTCTCGTATCATTGACTAACTCGAAAGCTGCAGTGGTGTGTCTGGTTCTTTGACCTAAGGTGCATCGATAGTTCATCCTTGAGGGTGTTATAGTTTGACTACACCATGACTCGGTCTCCTTAGCCATTTGAAATCCTGAGGTGTATGTTGGCTATAGCATGTTCATTGTAGGAATTGGATTGCACCAAGATGGAATCTATCTACCTCGGTGGATGAGGAGCAGCCTATGATGATCATGAGAATCAAGTCCATAAGCCCATGGCCATGGCAGAGAGTGAAATAATAGAAAGAGTTTCTATTAAGAATTTTCACATTGGACTTGAATCGAAATGATTAAATCATATGATAGAAATTAGGGTTTGACGAGTTCACCTTAACCCTAATCTGATCGAGGCTCAAGATAGAAGAACTTAATCACACAAGTAGCTGCACCGAGAGGTTCAATTTTAGTTTTCTTGGGTTGCCACCATATACTGCTAAGTATCATTGGTGGATTTTGGGAAGCAATTAGAATGATTTAGATGATCGATCATTCTAGTTGTCTGAATCAGAAGAGTTCTGATCCATCGAAAGGAGTTTCGATGATGTCGATGATAGAGATCATGACATATCCCATTACCATATAGAACTTGAACCTAACTAGGATCACACAAATAAGGGTTTGGAATCTGGATGATCATCAATTGGAACTAACTCTAGTTCAATTGATTTGAATTAAATTCAATTAGGTTCAAGAAAATCATGCTAGCACACGATTGAACCTAACATTCTTCTTTTTCTATCATAAAAAGTTGTCTAGACTGAGCCAAATGAGTTTGTGCTCACTCAGGTACCTTTACCTAATCTGACTGGAGGTTGTCCAGGTCAGAAAAGGATTGTCTTAATTTATGAGATAAATTTGAGACAACACCTGCTATTTTTCGTCACCTGCTAATTTTTATCCTTTGACTTTGGTCAAACGTTGACCTTTGATCCTTGGACATCTGCCCATGTGTTATGCACTTATTAAAAAATAGATAGGGGCTTGTCCCCTTATTAAATTTTGAAAAGGAAGGGGTGCATGGCTAGGATGGCGTGCACCCATGGATAGGGACGCTTGGAGTCCCATACAGATGGGACTCTAGGTTGCTTCTTGGATTCAAACTAGGTGACCCTCACCTATAGACTTTGACCAATCTTAGGTGCCTTCTAAGGATGAATCTATGGATCTCTCATCTGATTGGATTAGGTGATGTCATCCCATCAATCTGATTTAGATCTGATTACACGAAGCAATGTGATTGGCTGGGGTGATGTGGCATTGCGAGGCGCAGCAGGGTCTATATAAAGACCAGTCTGCACCAAACTTTGACAAAACTTTCTCCTAGCCATGCCCCAAGGCTGCCCCTCTCCCTCCTCCATACCACTTTTTTGATCCTCTCTCTCCTCTCTATGCCCAAGGAAAGTTGGGCTTCAGATTAGTGCGATTCAAGCAAGAAAAGGCTGACGAGAAAGGAAGAAGGCAGCACTGCTGCAAAGACGACAACAGATTTTTGAAAGGAGTTTCGAAGATCCTTCAAATCAGATCCAGATCTGATTTTCTGAGATGTGATAAAGAAGGAGAAAATCTCTAGATCCAGTCTAAGTGGATATCGGTAGAGGTCAGGCGCTTACGTGACTAGATCTAGAACCTCAGGCTATCAGCAGGATCATCAATGGGTAATCGGATTACCCATGTCAAGGCAAAACTAATTTAGATTTAATTTAATTTAATTTTCTTATTTATCAAATTATAAAATTAGATCTAAAAAATATTAGATTTGATTTGGATCTAAGAAGAAATTTTTGTAATAGGCCTCTTGATTCAATCAGATTTGAACCAATCTGACATCAAAAAATACGATTTTCCCCTTCAACTGGTATCAGAGTCAGGTTTCCAGTAAAATTTATTTAGATCTGATTTAATCTGATAAATTAGTGATTTTAGATATTACATGAGATGTGATTAGGTCTGAAATCAAAAAATTAAAAAATTAAAATTAATTAATCTAGATCTAATATGTATGAGATACATAACTAGACTAGGATTTGAATTGTTCTATGTGTAGTCTCATATAATCATATTTTTTATTTGATTAAATGTAATTTTGAGATCTATTTATTTACTATTTTTTGATCATATAAATGTTATAATCAGATCTAAAAATAAAAAATAAATTAAATTTAATTTATTCATATGAGATATGATAGTTGCATGTTTAGACTAGTTATAGAATAGCCTACAAAAGGGTCTAGATTAAATTTTATTTGATCTGATTAAATTTAAATATAATTTTTTAGATGATTATCAGATAATTTAGATCTAAAAAACATGCATGATATAATGTATACAAAATATATTTTAATTAGATCAGTTTTCTTATATGAGATATATGCTTAGATCTAATTAGTTTTGTAGATTAGTTATATTTTTTATTAAGGCATTGCCCTTGGCCGTCCAGTCATAAGAATAAAGTAGGGTTTAAAGATCCTCTCATCCCATTCAATGGGATATTTTTATGATGTGTAGGGGTGCTGTGCATTCATCCTTAATCAATAATTAAAAACTTACTTTCTGCAAAACTCTAGATCTTGAAATCCTAGGATTTTATTTGCATGTTTTATTTATAAACCCTAAACTTAATTAAGAATTAAGATTATGAAATATATTAGGTCTAAAATTAAAAATATTCAGATCCATGACTTTCATAAATTTGGGTTCGGGCTTGGGTAGCTCAATTAGGTCTAAGCGGTTGATCAAATCGAATCAAGAGTTGGTTAGATGGGATCAACAATGCTTAAATTGACCAGCCTAATAGGATTAAGTCTGGGTCAAGATCGAGTCACATAAGTGATCGATCAAGCTAAGACCTAATTAGGCTCAGTGGTTAGAGTCTGGATTGTAGGCTAACCCAATTGGTTCTGGCTCAACAATTTGGTGTCTAAGGTAAGTTTGGCAGATACGATCCGACTGGTTTTTAATTGGGAGCTACTCGACTCGAATGCATTCTTATCGAGTTAATGGCATATCCCTTCCACCGGTCTCACTTACCTGGCCATATTTGTTGACTCAGTTCTGATCTGAGGTGGTCAATAATCCGAGCTAACCCATGCCACTAGGTTAGTCATAATGGTTATGACTAAGTCAAGTCTAGTTTAATGAGACCTAAATCAAATCTTTCCTAAGAAAAGATTAAGTCTAAGATCTTCCACCATTGTAGATGTGCGGGCCCTTCCCAGGGTTGATTGTTCTTGGCTGGTTACAGTGGCTCAGTTGCACCAAAAGATGCAACCATGTCTATTAGGCATTGGATGCTACATGGGCTGGAGGATGAATTGGGCTCAATATTTCGGATACGGTGAGAGACTCAATTAGGAATCCAATCTATGCAAATGGTGGGTCTGACTTAGCTAAGCAGTGGATCAATATTTCAGACATGATGAGATTCATGAATTAGAGACCAAGTTTGGGTGCACCATGATTAGAGAATCATTGAACAAGAGTTGTTCACTCATTGGCTAACCCATCACCAATAACTATTAGGTGAGGTGATGAGTCAGTTGGTGGGACCGCACCACCCACTAGAAATCAGTAATCATGGAGATTTTTGCATCTCTATAGAGAAAGTGTAGGGATCCAAGAAAATAGTGGGAGCTAATTTGTTTAAAAATAAAATTCCTAAATAAATTGGTTAAGTCTTAATTACAATATCTAACTAGAAACTTTGACTCTCTACAGAAAAATGTCTGCATCTAACCCACTACCACGAATCCTGGACACCCATAGACTAACCAGACCAAATTATAAGGATTGGCTCCAAAACTTTAAAATCATTTTGGATTCCAAGAAGTTAATGGATCAGGACCCTCCTACCTTACCAGCTCATCCATCCGCTGAGCAGAGAGCATCTTTGGATAAGTGGACAGACGATGATAACAAGGCCAGATACTACATTGGGCTCGATGTCTGATGAACTTCAGCGCTAATATGAAGATATCAGAATTGCTCGCCAAATGTTGGCTTACCTATAGGAGATGTTTGGTGAATAGAGTCGCACAGCCAAGTGTCATGTCACTAAATGACTGTTCAAGGATAAGATGCGTGATGGGCAATCAGTCAAAGATCATTGTCTGATGATGATCAAGGACATGAAAGAGCTTGAGAAGTTCGAAGTGAGGTTGGACTTGGATCTATAGAATGATATAATTCTACAATCTTTCACTGATGCATATGGGCAGTTCATCATGAACTACCATATGCATAAACTTCAAAACTCCTTGACCGAACTTATGAGCATGCTGGTTACCACTGAGCTTTCCATGAAAGGTTCTAAAGGCTCAGTACTTGCTATGTAACGGACTTTTTCTAAGAGAAAGTCTTTTGGAAAGAAATCTATGAAAAAGCAGAAGATGGAAGGAGGAAAGAGGAAAAAGATAGAGCTAAAGAAGAAGACCGCTGATAAAAAAAAGTATTTTCATTGCAACAATGATGGCCACTGAAAGCGAAACTGCCCTACTTATCTGGCCATCCTAAAGAAGGAGGCAGGTCCTTCTGGAGGTATGCTCGTTATTGAGTCTAACCTTATGATTTTTCTGCATCCAGTTGGGTGCTTGACTCTGGTTCTAGTGCTCACTTATGCACTTCTATATAGGATCTTGAGGATAGCAGGAGGCTGAGGGATGGTGAGACATGATCCTACGCATATCGGTAAATGGAGCAAGAGTTGCTGCAGTGGCCGTGGGAACATACCCTCTTCGACTTACCATCTGGTTTAGACTTAGTATTAAAAGACTGTTATTATGTGCCTGCAGCAAGCAGGAATTTGATTTCTATTTCATTGCCTTAGCATTAAGAAGGCTATGTAATTAGTTTTCTTAAGGACCATTGTAACATTCTTTATGAAAGAAATAAAATTGCAAGTGGTTTCCTTATTAATGGTCTTTATCAGTTACATGTTGATATATCTATTTTTTAATTTCGAGCAAAATGTGAATGCCAAAAAAGCAAAACGACCCAAGGATAGTCCAAATGATTGATATCTATGGCACCTAAGACTAGGTCATATAGCAGAAGATAGGATTAACAAATTGAAAAAAATCGATCTATTGAGTCCGTTGACTTTCGAGTAATATCCAATTTATGAATCTTGTCTTCATGGCAAAATGACTGAGCTCCCTTTTGTAGGATATGGGGAAAGGGCCATGGATCTTCTTGCCCTAGTACATACTGATGTATGCGGCCCATTTGATGTACCGGCTAGAGGCAATTTTGTCTACTTCATAACCATTACCGATGATTTATCTAGGTATGGGTATGTGTATCTTATGAGACATAAGTCTGAAGCTTTTGAAAAGTTCAAAGAATTCAGACATGAAGTAGAAAAACAAACTGGAAAACCCATTAAGGTTCTTCGATCAGATCGAGGAGGTGAATACCTTAGTCCGGAATTCCTAGACTATCTCAAGAAAAATGGCATAGTCTCTCAATGGACTCCACCAGGAACACCTCAACTCAACGGGATTTCAGAATGGAGAAATCGGATCCTATTGGATATGGTTCGATCCATGATGAGCTTCACAGACCTTCCTTGATTTTCTTTGGGGACACTGTTTGTTAACTTCAATATATTACTGAATAGGGTTCCTTCTAAAACCGTTCCTACCACACCGTATGAGATATGGCATGGTAAGAAACCAAGTCTGAGTCATCTCAGAATTTGGGGTTGTCCAGGCTTCATGTCAAAAGACAACAAGCCGGACAAGTTAGACTTTAGGTCCTTTAGAGCTTGATTCATAAGGATATCCTAAAGAGTCATTAGGATATTATTTCTACATTCCAGAAGATCCACAATGTGATTGTGAGTCGACATGCCATCTTTCTTGAAAAATAGTTTATTCAAGATAGCGGCATTGGAAAGCAGATTAAGCTTGATGAGAAAGTCTCACAAGAGCAACGAGCTAAGGACCAAATGGAACCAAATCAGGTTGAGCCAATAAGAACACTACACTACTTCCTCCACCTCGTAGATCGAAAAGAGTTTTCCATCCCCCTGAGAGATACTTAGGTACTTATTTCAGAGGATGTAGAGAAAATGTTCCTCGTAGGTAATGGTGCTCATGGTGATGATCCCAAAACCTACAACGAGGCGATATCAGATATCGACTCCGAGAAATGGCTTAGAGGCAATGAAGTCAGAAATTGACTCGATGCACTCAAACCAAGTCTGGACCTTGGTAGATCCACCAGAAGGTATAGTACCTATTGGGTGTAAATGGATCTTCAAGAGAAAGATTGGTGCAGATGGGAATGTGGAGACATTCAAGGCTAGACTTAGTGGCAAAAGGTTATAGTCAACGAAGGCATTGACTATCAGGATACCTTTTCGCCAGTAGCTATGCTAAAATCCATCCGCACATTGCTTGCTATTGCAGCCTATTTCGATTATGAAATATGGCAAATGGACGTGAAAATAGGCATTCTTAAATGGATATCTTGAGGAAGATATCTATATGGAACAGCCGCTAGGTTTCACATCCAGTGATACTGATCACAAGGTATTGCAAGCTGCAAAGGTCCATATATGGACTTAAGCAAGCATCTCGGAGCTGGAACACTCATTTTAATGATGTGATCAAATTATTTGGTTTCATCAAAAATGAAGAGGAACCATGTGTTTTCAAAAAGATCAGTGGGAGCGCTGTTGTCTTCCTCGTATTGTACGTGGATGACATCCTCCTTATTGGGAATGATATTTCCATATTGACCATAGTTAAAATATGGTTGTCTAAGGAATTCTCCATGAAAGACCTAGGAGAAGCATCCTTTATTCTAGAGAATTAAGGTCTATAGAGGATAGACCGAATAGGATGCTAGGACTTTCACAGAAGATGTACATAGAGGAAGTACTAAAGAGGTTTAGTATGGAAAACTCTAAGAGGGGATTAATACCCTTCAGACATGGTATTCATCTTTCCAAGAAGATGTGCCCTAGCACACCTGAGGAAATAGAATGCATGAGCAAGATCCCTTATGCTTCTGCAATAGGGAGCCTCATGTATGCCATGCTTATGTACACGACCTGATATAGCCCATGCTGTGAGTGTCACAAGCAGATATCAGTCAAATCCAGGTGAAGAACACTGGACTTCTGTGAAATGTATCCTTAAGTACTTGAGAAGAACTAAGGATATGTTGTTGGTCTTTGGTAATGGAGAACTCCAAGTCCAGGGGTATACAGACTCGGATTTTATGTCCGATATAGATGATCGAAAGTCGACATCTGGAAGTCTGTTTGTGTGCAATGGTGGAGCTGTCAGTTGAAAAAGTTTAAGTAGATAGTGATAGCAGATTCCACCATGAAAGCAGAATACATCACTGCATCAAAGGCTGCAAAGGAAGCATTCTGGTATAAGAAGTTTGCCGCAGAGATCGGAGTGATGCCATCAGATGCTATTTCTCTATACTGCAATAATAATGGCACCATAGCCCTTGCTAAGTAGCCGAGGTCTCACCAAAAATCTAAGCACATCGAGCAGCGATACCACCTCATCCGTGATTACCTCAAGAAGGATTACATCGAGATCAAGAGAGTCGACTCCTAGACAATGCGGCAGACCTGCTTACAAAGCCGATGGGCTAGCAGAAGATCGAAGCCCACCTTGAGAAGATGGGACATAGATTTGTAGCCAATTGACTTTAGGTCAAGTGGGAGTTTGTTAGATATGTGTGCCGTAGAAGTCAGAATTGGCTGACACTTGTAATACACTTCTAAGGATAAAATTATAATTTTGACTATAAAAAATAAAATGGATTATTTTCTATCATATATCTATTTAGTGTCTGTGATACATCCCTTGAGTTAATGATAATGATAATTCTTATTTTTAAGAGTTAAAATTTTAAGACAAGAATTTTCATTATTAACTCATAAAATGCTCCTGACTGTAGGATCATCATAAGGATGGTGATTGATCTAGAAGGTTAGTCTATAATCACTTCTTCATAGTAGATGAGTCTTGAGACTATGGTGTAGAGACACCGGAGCAAGAGTATAGGTACTCGTAAAGAATGAGGGCACCAAGTGTGACCACCTCGAGTAGTCATAATGAAGTCTACCTTCTCGTCGATGACTGACTCAAAGCTACAGTGGTGTGTCTGATTCTTTGACCTATGTGTTAGATATATGTGCCCTAGAAGCCAGAATTGGCTGACACTTGTAATACACTTCTAGGGGCAAAATTGTAATTTTGACTATAATTAATGAAATGGGTTATTTTCTATCACACCTGTGTATTTAGTGTCTGTGATACATCCTTTGAGTTAATGGTAATGATAATTCATATTTTCAAGAGTTGAAAATTTAAGACATGAATAATCATTATTAACTCATAAACAGCTCCCGACCATAGGATCATCACGAGGATGGTGATTGATCCGGAAGGTTGGTGTACGATCGCTTCTCTTTAGTAGATGAGTCTTGAGTCTACGGTGTGGAGACACCGGAGCGAGAGTACAGGTACTCGTTAGAGAACGAGGGCACTGAGCGTGACCACCTCGAGTAGTCATTAGGAAGTCTACCTTCTCGTCAATGACTGACTCGATGCTGCAGTAGTGTGTCTGGTTCTTTGACCTGAGATGCATCGGCAGTTCACCTTGAGGGTGTTATAGTTTGACTACACCATTACTCGGTCTCCTAGCCATATGGAACCCTGAGGTGTATGTTGGCTATGACATGTTCATTGTAGGAACTGGATTGCATCAAGATGGGATCTATCTACCTCGGTGGTAGAGGAGCAGCCCTATGATGATCATGAGAATCAAGTCCAGAAATCCATGGCCATGGTAGAGTGAAATAATAGAAAGAGTTTCTATTTAGATTTTCACATTGGACTCGAATCGAATGATTACATCATATGACAGAGACTAGGGTTTGACGAGTTCACCTTAACCCTAATCTGATCGGGGCTCAAGATAGAAGAACTGAATCACACAGGTAGCTGCACCAAGAGGTTCGCATTCAGCTCTGATGGGTTGCCACCATATACTGCTAGGTGTCACTGGTGGATTTTGGGAGCAATTAGAATGATTTAGATGATCGATCATTCTAGCTGTTCGAATCAGAAGAGTTCTGATCCATCGAAAGGAGTTTCGATGATGTCTATGATAGAGATCATGACATATCCCATTACCATACAGAACTGAACCTAACTGGGTCACACAAACAAGGGTTTGAATCTGGTGATCATCAATTGAACTGATCTAGTTCAATTGATCTGAATGAGATTCAATTAGGTTCAAGGAAATCGTGCTAGCACTCGATTGAACCTAACGTTCTTCTTTTACTATCATAAATAAGTTGTCCTGACTGAGCCAAAGGAGTTTGTGCTCAATCAGAGGCCTTCATACGGTCTGACTGGAGGTTGTCCAAGTCAGAATAGGTTGTCTTATTTGTAAGACATTACCTGCCATTTTTGGTCACCTGCCATTTCTTGTTCTTTGACTTTGGTCAAAAGTCTACCTTTGACTGGTCAAACATTGACCATTCACCCTTTGACTTTTGACCACATGTCATGCACCTATTGGAGAGCTGGTGGGGGCTTGTCCCCCTGCCAGAACCTGGCAAGGAGAAGGGCGCACGCCAAGGGTGGCGTGAGCCCAAGTAGGAGGCGCCTAGGAGTCCTTGTTGGACAAGGACTCCACCTCCCTTTAGGATTCCAATTAGAGTTCTACTAAGAATCCAGTTTGACTGGTCTTAGGCGCCCTCTAAGGAGGAATCCAGGGGTCTCTATTCCAACCAATCAGATTTAGATCTGATTTCACAAAGGGTTGTGATTGGTTGAGAGGAAGAGGAGTTGGATCACAAGAGGTCTATAAATAAGACCCTGCGCCCAACCCTAATCCTAAGTGAATTCAAATGAGATTTCCCACACCCCAAGGCTGCCTCTCCCCTCTTTCTCCATGCCATAGTCTCTTCTCCCCTTGCTCTCCACGTCCAAAAGGGTTTTGGACTTAGTTTGGTGTGATTCAGATCAAGGAAAGGCGATCAAAAGCAAGAAGGCTGCGCTGCTGCAAAAGGACGACTGCAGATCTTCAAAAGAGTTTTGAAGATCCTCCAGATCAGATCCAGATCTGATTTTTGGAGGTGTGATAGAGAAGAAGAGGTTCTCCAGATCCAACCCGAGTGGATACCGGTAGAGGCCAGGCGCTTGCGTGGCTAAGATCCAGAACCTTCTGCTGCAATCAGGATCATCTACAAGGTAATAGGATTACCCAAATCAGGTAAATTGAATTTGATTTAATTTATCTTGTTTTATTTTATTTATTAAAATAATAAGAATCAGATCTGAAATATATCAAGATCTGATTGAGATCAAGAGAAATTTTTGAAATATATCTCTTGATCTAATCAGATCTGGACGAACCTGGACCGGGAAATCAGGATTTCCCTTCAACACTAAGGTGCATCGGCAGGTCACCTTGAGGGTGTTATAGTTTGACTACACCATGACTCGATCTCCTAGCCATTCAGAATCCTGAGGTGTATGTTGGCTATAGCATATTCATTATAGAAATTGGATTGCACCAAGATGGAATCTATCTACCTCGGTGGATGAGCAGCCCTATGATGATCATGAGAATCAGGTCAATAAGCCCATGGCCATGGTAGAGAGTGAAATAATAGAAAGAGTTTCTATTAAGGTTTTCACATCGGGCTTGAATCAAATGATTAAATCATTAGATAGAAATTAAGGTTTGACGAGTTCACCTTAATCCTAATCTGATCGAAGCTCAAGATAGAAGAACTTAATCACATAAGTAGCTGCACCAAGAGGTTCATTTTTAGTTTTGATGGGTTGCCACCATATACTGCTAGGTGTCACTGATGGATTTTGGAAGTAATTAGAATGATTGAGATGATCGATCATTCCAGTTGTCTGAATCAAAAGAGTTCTGATCCATCAAAAGGAGTTTCAATGATGTCGATGATAGGAATCACGATATATCCCATTATCATATAAAACTAAATCTAACTAGATCACACAAACAAGAGTTTGGATCTGGATATCATCAATTGGATTAACCCAGTTCAAATGATTTGAATTAGATTCAATTAGGTTCAAGAAAATCGTGCTAGCACACGATTAAACCTAATATTCTTTTTTTTCTATCATTAAAAGTTGTCTCGACTGAGCCAAATGAGTTTGTGCTCACTCAGGTACCTTTACCTGGTCTGATTGAAACTTGTCTAGGTCAGAAAAGGGTTGTCTTAATTTATGAGATAAATTTCAGACAACACCTGCCATTTTTCGTCACCTGTTAATTTTTGTCCTTTGACTTTAGTCAAACATTGACCTTTGACCCTTGGACATCTGCCCATGTGTCATGCACTTATTGAAGAGTAGATAGGGGCTTGTCCCCTTACTGAATTTTGGAAAGAAAGGGGCACACACCTAGGATGGCCTGTGCCCATGGATAGGGATGCCTGGAGTCCCATTCAGATGGGACTCCAGGTTGCTTCTTGGATTCAAACTAGGTGACCCTCACCTATAGACTTTGATTAGTCTTAGGTGTCATCTAAGGATGAATCTATGGGTCTCTCAACTGATTGGATCCGGTGATGTCATCCCACCAATCAGATTTAGATCTGATTGCATGAAGCAATGTGATGGCCGGGGTGATGTGGCATTGCGTGGCGCAGTAGGGTCTATATAAAGACCTGTCTGCGCCCAACTTTGATAGATCTTTCTCCTAGCCAAACCCCAAGGCTGCCCCTCTCCCTTCTCCATGCCATCTTTTTGATCATTTCTCTCCTCTCCATGCTCAAAGAAAGTTGGGCTTCAGATTAGTGTGATTCAAGAAAGAAAAGGCTGACGAGAAAGGAAGAAAGCAGAACTGCTGCAGAGACGATAGCAGATCTTCGAAAGGAGTTTTGAAGATCCTCCAAATTAGATTCAGATCTAATTTTTGGAGATATAATAAAAAAGGGGAAGATCTCTAAATCTAGCTTGCGTGGATACTGATAGAGGCCAGGCGCTTGCGTGGCTAGATTCAGAACCTCAGGCTATCAGCAGGATCATCAACGGGTAATCGGATTTTCCATATCAAGGTAAAACTAATTTAGATTTAATTTAATTTAATTTTTTTATTTATCGGATCATAAAATTAGATCTGAAAAATGTCATATCTAATTTGGATCTAAGAGTAAATTTTTGAAATATACCTCTTGATCCAATCAGATTTGAATGAACCTGACATGGGAAAATCTGATTTTCTCCTTTAGAAAAAGCTTGGCACAGAATGGCGTCAGGCATGCCATGGAGCAGCATCGTAGTTCTAAAAGCTTCGAGGTGGTCAACTAGATCAATGGTCCCGTCATAACTTTTAAACTGAGAAAGTTTGATGTTCGATGGGATGGGCTTGTACATGATGCAAGTAGAGAAAGGAGG
Source organism: Cocos nucifera (assembly GCA_006176705.1). Lineage (NCBI taxonomy): Eukaryota > Viridiplantae > Streptophyta > Magnoliopsida > Arecales > Arecaceae > Cocos > Cocos nucifera. The sequence continues at coordinate 637,042 of QRFJ01000396.1, read as the reverse complement.
GTTAGTGCAAATATTGTCGTGGCAAGTGGGGCTAACATGGTCGAGTTCATCGATTCGTCGATTCATTTTCTAAAGCTTTTGATTGAGAATATCATCTCGATCATGGATCTTAAAGCGCGATTGGCTAGAGGGGGTTATGATTCCCTAGGGGTGGAATCATGATCCGAACAAGTGCTTTCCGCTCTCTACTTCCCTTTCTCGAGGGTCACCGGCCAACTCCCCCAAGTGGGTCTTCCTGGCACCAGATCTCGACATTCTAGCAAGGGTCTTTCCAATTGAACTGGTGCGGGGGCTGCTGCATAGCCAATGCTGCTTCAGTAAGGCTCTTAACCTGCTGCATTAATAGGTTGAATTGCTCCAGATTCACCATAGCTGCTAGTGGGGGTTGTGGTAAAGAAAAAACTAGATTCTTCTATCATAGGTTCCATCTGATTAGATTAGATTTGCAATAGAATATTTTAAGATTTTTTCAATGATTAGGTCAGATCTAAGATTTCTTAGATTTAATTAGATTGATCTAAAATTAGAAGTAAAAATAAATTAAAAATAGTCATATCTAATATCACCTGATCGGATGAACCATTCATCCTACAGCAATGATCTATTGTTGCCGAGGTTCTGACTTTTGCCACGCACGTGCCTGACCTCTACCAAAGTCTACTCAAGTTAGATCTAGATGCCGTCTCCTACTGGATCTAATCTCCAAAGATTAGATCTGAAGTTGTTCCATAGAGCCTTCGAACTGATTTTCGAGGGTAGCACCTTCATCTCTCGATTTGGGAACTAGTCATGCAGCCTTTGGAGGACCAGGGATGAACCTTTGATCTCTGATTTTCACCCAACCCCTTAAGCATGGAGAAGAGGAAGAGATCTGGAATATGAGGTGTCTAGATGGTGGGAGAGGCAGGGCTTCACCATAGAGAAATTGTCATATGCAAATAGTTTGCATAGGATCTTATTTATAGACCTACTATAGAGTCCCTTGGCATATAACTTTGAATAGGTTAAAGACAACATGCAGAAGGACTCTCCATCTGATCTCCACACCCACAACCCTTTTTCTTAGATTTTTTTCACACAAAATACTAAGAAAAATGGCATGGAGATGGAAGGATAAGAATGTTTTAGGCACAAACAATTATCTCTCTTGGATTTGAATCAAATTCAAATCCTTTGACCCATTCAAATTCTATTCAAATGGGAATCCTCTCTTATCCATATGCGGTGCATGGCCAAGGGGGGAACGTGCACGCCCTATTCCTCATGGGAATACCTAAGGGTGTGCATCCCTAGAAAATCTCCAAGGGCTGCACGCCACCTCTTCCTTCTTTCCTGCATATGGGTCAACTCTTGACCCTTATCTTGTTCCCATTATATAGGATTTAAGACACACCCTTTTTAAGTCCCATCCAATGGAATTAGGACAAATCCTAATCATGTTAGGATAATCTTTGATCAGACTAGGACTAGATTCAGATCAAGATAAATCCATATAGAGTTTTCGAGGGAGGCTTGTCCAAATTTCATGTCATGATTTTAGGACAAACACTAATTTGATTAAGACAACCCTTGTCCTATTCTCATCTTATAGAATTTAGGACAAGCCTTGATCAAACTAGGACAAGGTCAAGTCAGATCAAGATAAATCCCTATAGAGTTCTCAGGAGAGGCTTGTTTAAATTTCATCTCATGATTTTAGGATAAGCCTTGAGCTCATCAAAACAAGCATTATTTTGATAAGGATAAGCTCCAGCCAATCTTGGACAAATCCATACAAGGCTTTCGGATGAGCGAAATCCAATTTAGCTCAGTCAAGATGAATCAGAAAGACTATAGAAGGAGAATGATAGGCTTAATCATATGCTAGTACGATTTTCTTAAACTTAATCAACTCTAATTCAAATCAATCGAACTAGGTTAGCCTAATTGACGACATCCAGATCCAAATTCTTGTTTGTGTGATCTAGTTAGGTTCAATTCTATATGATAATAGGATATATTTCGATCTCCATTATCGACATCATCAAAACATCTTTCAATGGATCAAAACTCTTCTAATTTATCCAATTAGAATCATCGATCATCAAGATAATTCTAATTGATCCCAAAATCCACTAGTAATACCTAACAGTATATGATGGCAACATATCAGAACCAAATAATGAACCTCATGGTGCAGCTATCTATGTAATTGGGTTCTTCTATCATGAGCCTCGATAGGATTAGGATTAAGGTGAACTCGTCAAACCCAACACCCATCATGTGAACGAAACATTCAATTTAAGTCCGATGTGAAATTCTAATAGAAACTTCTTTCTATTATTTCACACTACCATCACCATGGGTTTTAGGACTCGATTTCATAATCATCATAGTGTTAGATATGTGTGCCCTAGAAGCCAGATTTGCTAACACTTGTAATACACTTCTAAGGACAAAATTATAATTTTGACTATAAATAATAAAATGGATTATTTTCTATCATAATGTGTATTTAAAAATATCTGTGATACATTCCTTGAGTTAATGGCAATGATAGCTCATATTTTCAAGAGTTAAAAATTTAAGAAATGAATTTTCATTACTAACTCATAAAATGCTTCCAACCGTAGGATCATCATGAGGATGGTCATTGATTCGAAAGGTTGATGTACGATCACTTCTTTAGGATAGATGAGTCTTGAGTTTATGGTATAGAGATATCGAAGAGAGAGTATAGATACTCGTTAGAGAAGGAGGGCATTTAGCCTGACCACCTTGAGCAGTCATGAGGAAGTCTACCGTCTCGTCGATGACTGGCTCGAAGGTACAGTGGTGTGTTTGGTTCTTTAACTTGAGGTGCATCGGTAGTTCACCTTGAGGGTGTTATAGTTTGACTACACTATAACTCGATCTCCTAGCCATTCAAAATCCTGAGGTGTATGTTGGCTATAGCATGTTCATTATAGGAATTGGATTGCACAAATAGGAGATCTATCTACCTCGGTAGAAGAGGAGCAGCCCTATGATGATCATGAGAATCAAGTCCATAAGCCCATGGCTATGGTAGAGTGAAATAATAGAAAGAGTTTCTATTAAGATTTTCACATTGGATTTGAATTGAATGATTAATTCATATGATGGAAATTAGGGTTTAACGAGATCACCTTAACCCTAATCTGATTGGGGCTCAACATAGAGAAACTTAATCACACAGGTAACTGCAGCGAGAGGTTCACTTAATCACACAGGTAACTTAATCACACAGGTAACTACAATTAGAATGATTTGCATGATCGATCATACTAGTTATCTGAATCAAAAAAGTTCTGATCCATCGAAAGATGTTTTGATGATGTCGATGATAGAGATCACGATATATCCCATTATCATATGGAACTGAACCTAACTAGGTCATGCAAATAAGAGTTTGGATCTGGATATCATCAATTAGATTAACCCAGTTTAATTGATTTGAATAAAATTCAATTAGGTTCAAGAAAATCATGCTAGTACACGATTGAGCCTAATGTTCTCCTTTAACAATTATTAAAACTTATCTCAACTGAGCCAAATATATTTTGGCTCACTCAAAAATCTTTATTTGGTCTGACTAGAGATTGTCTAGGTCAGAAAAATATTGTCTTAATTTATGAGATAAATTTGAGACAATACCTGCTATTTTTCATCACCTGCTACATCTTGTCTTTGGACTTTGGTCAAATGTTGACCTTTGACACTTAGACATCTGCCCATGTGCCATGCACCCATAGGAGAGAACCTTAGCCCTTGTTCCCCTACTAAAAAGTACACAGACAAGGGGCACCTGCCTAGGGAGGCATGTGCCCCATGCGGATAAGGTTTGGAGTCCCATGCAGATGGGACTCCAGTTGCTTTAGGGAATCAACCTAGATGGCGCCAATAAGACTTATTTGACCCAATCTTGACGCCATCTAAGGAGAGTTTTAAGGGACTCTAATCTGATTGGATCAAATGATGTCATCCCACCAATCAGATTTAGATCTGATTGCACAAAGGGCTATGATTGGTCGGGATGATGTTGCACTGCATGGTGCAGCAGAATCTATATAAACCTTATCTACACCTAAAATTGAGAGCTTCTACTTTAGCCCATGCCACCCTCTAGTCCTCTCTCTCCTCTCCATGCCCAAGAGGTTTTGGGCATGAGTTAGGTACGATCCAAGCAAGCAAAAGGCGATAGAAAAGAAAGAAGATAGCATTGCAGCAAGAGATAATAGTTATTCTTTAAAAGAGTTTTTGAAGACCTTTAAGATCAGATCCAGATCTGATTTTTGAAGGATTGATTGAAAAGAAGAAGATCTTCAGATCCTGTCTGAGTGGATATCGATAGAGGCTAGGCGCTTGTGTGGCTACGTCTAGAACCTCAGGCAAATATCAAGATCATCATAAGATAATTAGATTATCCAAAATAAAAGTATAATTAAATTAGATTTAATTTAATTTCTATTTTATTTATTTTATAAGATCAATAAAATCAGATCTAAAGAGTCTCAAATCTGATTAGGATCTTAGAAAAATTTTTTTGAAATATTTCTCTTGATCCAATCAGATCTGAACGAACTTGATCCGAGAAATAAGATTTTTCCCTTCACATAGGACCACTCCTCTACTGAGATTGATAGATCCCATCTTGGTGCGATTCAATTCCTACAATGAACATGCTATGGCCAATATATACCTCAGGATTTTGAATGACTAGGAGATCGAGTTATGGTATAGTCAAACTATAACATCCTCAAGGTAAACTATCGATGCACCTTAGGTCAAAGAATCAGACACATGCTATAGCATCGAGCTGGTCATCAATAAGAAGGTAGAATCCCTTATGACTGCTCGAGGTGGTCATGCTCAGTGCCTTCATTCTCAACGAGTACCTATAGTCTCATTTTGATGTCTCCACACCATAGACTCAAGACTCATCTATCATAGAAAAGTGATCATACATCGATTTTTCAGATTGATCACCATCCTCATGATGATCCTATGATCAAAAGCAATTTATGAGTTAATTATGACAACACGTGTCTTAAATTCTCAACTTTTGAGAATATGTGTTATCATTCCCATTAACTTAAAAGATGTATCATAGACACTTTAGTATATAAAATTATAAAATAATTTATTTATTTATTAATTTTAAGTCAAAATTATGCAAATGCTCCTAAAAATTATTTTATAAGTGTAAGTCAATCTAGCTTCTAGAACGCACATCTAACATGCAATGCTAACGATAAAGTTAGAATAGGTTGCTTCGATTGTGATCTAGCAGCAGAGGAGGTGGATTGCCAGGTTAAAATTCTCTTAGGCGGCATCTTAGCAAATCACAAGAAAGATTAGAGAAGAAAGAATTATAGAATTGGAGAGGAGAGGAAGAAGATGAACTCGACTAGATACTTCTTTAAGAACAAAGGCTCAGCATCCCTTCCTCTAGTGCCAATCCTGTTGGTATAAAAAATAGTGCTAATGTTGGAGTTTGCTGGAGATGGTGAAGATAAGGTCATCGATGAGATCTATAAGGCAAAGTCCTAACACGAGGTGGGTGGCTCTGATAGGATCCTCCAACGATCAAGTTAGTTTTTTGACCAACAAGAATGGAGTACTCAAGAGAATTTAGAGCAGGAAGGAGAGCTTAGAGAAAAAAATATCTAGAGGATCCCTTATATAGGTGAAGCCTGTAATAGAATAAAAATGACAGTCATAACAGAATGTTAGTAGATTGCTTGAGCCACATGAAGTTTATTATGGAGAGTGGGCTATCATTTATTTCGAGTTATAGGTGATTGAGTTTTGTTTGTTAGAGTTCGGATGTAGCTTCTACACTTATTAGAAGGCCGCATGTTAGGATAAAGAACTTTGAGCTAGGTGGGCCAAACTTGGAGATCGATATGTGAGTGAAAGATGGTGAATCTGGTGCTTGGTTAGAATCTATTAGTGCTATCTTTAATAGCTTTAAGAAGTTCAACCAACTTCGAGAGTTCATCCATCTTCGAAGTCGGTCAAAGATTGAAAGTTTTTCAAGCTGGAGGCTAGAAAGGAGAAACTTGTCAGATTCTCTGAAGGAGTTTAGCTGAGTTTAAGACCGATGGGTGAATATTTTATTTTTTAGAAGCTCTACAGCCTTCAAAATTGGCCTGGAGTTTGGATCAATGGAGTGTCGTGACTCTTGTGAGGTGGCTATTATTCTGGATTGAGAATCGGATTCATGCTGATGACAAGATCCTTTCACTGTTCAAATTCATCCGGTTAACATGCATGGTGCAAGCTGGCTAGATCTATAATTATCAGGAAGAGATGAAGAAATTCAGCCACATAAGGGTTTTGCCATTATCTATAGAGTAAAGGAGTTCGGTTGGGATAGGTTATGATGAGGAAAATTCAACTAGTCGAGGTTCTTGCTACAAAATTAATATGCTGTGTGCCATAAAGGGATTCAGCCACACTCAAGGTCCATCGTAGATGAAATCAGTAAATGTTAAGCTTCAACCTTTGACTGGGCTCCACCATCATTAGGACTAGAATCAGTCATCATGCCCTTTGCTGTTCAAGTTTGGCCAGATGAAATTCGTCATGCCTTGAAAGAGTTTTGTGATTGCTGAGAAAGGGGGAATTGTTTCTACTAAGAAGTTCATCTAGCATACACGACTTGAAGATCAACTCCTTTGAGCTAAACTATTTCTATTAAAGTTCTACCACAACTGTTGTAACACCGGATGAGGTCATATCTAACTCAGTCATCTTATTGGACTTTAGCTAGGATTGTTTTATCCCAAATAGTATAATTTATATTTTAATATAATATAATTAATTTTTTATTTGTGATTATCATATTATCTTTAGTTTTTTATTATGATAGATATTAGAAACCATAATTAATTGTGATTAATTAAAATATATTTTAAAAAATATTATTATGGATTACATAAAAAAATAATTATTATCGATGGCATTAACAATTGTTGAAGGCATCGTTAATACTTATTAACGATGGCATTAGAGACAAAAAAAAAGCCATCGCTAATATTTTTTAATTTTTTTTAAAATTTTATTTAAAAATAAGAAAATAGATAGTGATGAAATTTAGCTGTCATAAATGCCATCACTAATAACTATTATTAGCGATGGCTAGAGTTCCCATCGCTAATAGTGGCAATTAGCGATAGGATTATTCTGACCACCAATTAGCAATGGTGTTCTATCACTAATATTATTACCGACAGCAAAACCACTATTAGCAATGGTAATTAGCCATCACTAATAGTCAAATTTCTTATAGTATAATAATAAAATCTTATGATTATGGAAAATATATTAGGGATCTGATATAGTATAATATAATAGTAAAATCCCATGAACTAGTACATATGTTAAATGTGAATATGACAACCAGATCCCAATATGTGGCAGCTATGACATCAAAGATTGTACATATTATAATGGGTGAGATTGATGATTCTGACAACTTTAATACTCCCCCTCAATCAACTTGTCTAGTAGATAAAAAATTTGGTCACAACCCAAAGCCTTGGTAAAGTTGTTGGCACACTGGTTATCATTTTGAAAGAACTTAATCTGGATTATGGCTTCCAAAAGCTTTCCTTGAACAACATGGTAGTCTATTTTGATGTGTTTTTTCTAGTTATAGAATATAGGGTTGGCAACAATGTGAAGTGCTATTTGATTATCATAATAGAGAGACATATAAATGTTAAGGATGGTGAATAGTGAAATCAGAGTGTAGAGTTTTGAGAAAGATTAATTCACAGGTGGCATAGGATATTGATCAATATTTAGCCTCAGTGATGGAGCGAGAGATAGTACTTTATTTCCTGATGTGCTACGAGATAAGGTTATCATCAAGAAAGCTATATTAACCTTTGATAAAATGATACATGATGGAACAACTTGCCCAATTAGCATCAAAGTAGGCACAAGGATGAAAGTTGTTCGAAGTAGGCATTGCTAGAAATTAGAAGTTGATTGATTTATGCAGTAGAAGAATAAAATAAAATTTTAGATTAATAGGTAGTAGATAAAAATAAAATATTAGATTATATTATATGAGATCTCATCTCAAATCAACCCCAATCTCTCACAGTTATTAAGATTATAACTAAAGAAAAAGCAAGATCATATCTTCACCTTTGTACGGATAGATCTACACTTCAATTTGATGATCGTGGATGTCTTCTTGATTTTTTTAGAAGCCGCATATGCGTCCAACCTCTATAAATATCTACATAAGGCTATCATCTAATGAGAGCATCCGATCTTATCGGGGTGCTAGCTCCCTTGCTGAAAATCCTTCTCAAGAATTTTAGCCTTTCTTTTCCTCAGAACATGCTCCGTGCAAGAATAGATCAAGAATTTTTCTTGATCATTTCTTTATTTTCTTATCAAGAAAATCTAGCATGCAGTCCTTTTTGATTTTCTTCAAAAGAAAATCTAGCACGTAGCCTCTCTTTTCTTTTCTTTCTCCCTTTGCTGAAAACCTTTCTTGGCCATCCAACCCTTGGACGTGAGCACTAGAGGCATCCAACCACTTTGGACATCTAAGAGAGAGAGAGAGGACCTGAGATGAGGTAAGAGTGTTGCTTCTAGGTGTCCAAGACTCCTTTTGATGTGAGATAGAGAGGGGGCATTAAAAGGCAGTATCCAATAGTTGGAGCGCACATCATTTTTAGCATGAGAACTCTTCTCACATGAAATCCCAAGGTGTAGAACAATATGGGGCATGAGATATGAGGTGCTCTCTACTTTTGGATGTGCGATCTAATCTCTTTGGTAGAGTCCTTCTGCAAGTTAATCACCTTTTTATAGATAGAGTCCCAAATGGCTTAGACTTTGACCAAATCAAAATCCTTATCTTATAAGGAGTCCAATTGTCTTTGGGTTTTGGATTTCTATAAACCCTAATTGGTTTGAGCTATTTTGACATCACCATGGCATCATCTAGCTCTGATACCAATTGTTGTTCCATGGTACCGCTCTAACGCCATGTTGCAAAAAATTCATAATCTTTAGCATGGACCTGGAGAGACCTTTGACGTTCTCTAAGGCAGCATACCATAGATCTATCACTTAGATCTATGCTGGGGCGCCTCCCTCCTTGGGCTTGAGGAGTTGCCCTCTCTCTCTAGAGCTTCTTCAGGAACCTAGGGCAACAACACTAGAGAGAAGAGAGAAGAGAGATTAAGCGAGAAAAGATGTGTATTCCAATCTTCTTTGAAAATCTCAATACAATCTATGTATTTATATATAGCCATTAGGCCAGACCAAAAACTTCCTTGGCTAACCCAATACATAAAATCACTCACCGAGCCCATGTACCCCCATATCTCCCATACTCTCATCCCCTAGATCTAAACCTAACCCATACATGAGTTAGCCCCCTTATGACCTCTAAAATTAGGCCTTAAGACCCCTAGGATAAGTTCCTATCCTAGCCTCAAACTGACCCTTTGCAAAGCTCTGCCCATGCACTAAGTCGGCTCAGTCTCAGCACTGAATCGGCTAACTTGAAACTGGGTCGCCTCAGTTTCAGACTAAGCAGACCCAATTGTGTGCTGTGCCTGCATTTTTGAATGCGCTCCTCTCTGTTTGGCCTATCCACTAAGACTTAACCGATCCAGTTTCAGACTGAACGGGCTAACCTGCAAAAAATGCTCTACTTATAGTCTTCATTCCTCGACTTTGGTTCCTTACTCCATCTTGTATTCCAAGTCTCCAAAGCACCAACTAAGCTCCTCAAGGTCCTCAACACCTGGATCTCGAGCCCATGGAGGGCTACACACCACCTCCATCCTAGGATAACTTCTATCCTAGCCCTAGAACCATACTTATCCTAGAATCTTGGAGTCAACATCCTAACTCCTCCTATGGCCTCCCAAGGCTTGGGAGCACCACACCATCTATAATCTTTAACTTGGTGCACTCAAGCCTTGGCACACCTGGCAACATCCTCCTGCATGATATTGCTATCTCTGCATGTCCTGACAGCTCCTTGTGTTCACCTTGCCACTGCCATCTTGCTTTAGCTTTTGAGCTCTCTTTGAGGCGTTTAAGATGACTGCCTCCACTGCTGAAGATCTTGGCTTGCTCCTCTGCACTATCTTTGGAGTTGTAGATATCCTTCTGCTTGGCAGCCGCATCACTTTTTTGGACTTCCCTAGAGAGAACCATAGTATTCCTATACCGACACTCGCTGCAAACCTTAACATGATCTTCTTAGAATTATGCCTATGCTCCTATACACGTCACTCCATCTGAAACTATACATCACCGATGTTGGTGCGAGGATATTGATCCTCCTGCACTCCACTCTAAACTCATGTCACATCTCCACCAGTGAAGCCATCTCAGTCCAGTGCTCCACCTAAAATCAAAGTCCATCTAATGTCGCAGAAGCTGACTCTATCATCGAGTCTCTTAAGGCCAACCACCCAATGTTGCACTACTGAGCCAGCTGCTGCACCTTGATCACTGTCGCTATCCCTTCAAACCCTCTAAACTTCATGGCCCTTTTTGAAGCTGTCTCGGATACCTTCACAACCCATGGGCACCTCCAAAACTCAAGAGCTTATCCAACTCTTCTGAATTCAGTGACTAAATCCTAAAAAATTTCATCCTAGCACTTTTCATCTTTTGCCCCTACACTAGCCATTACTTCAGTTATGCTCGGAGGAACTACAGCTCTAATCCTATCCTAGGCTCAGATCCACCTATCTAATCCTGAGTCTCTTGGGATTCCATGGCTCTCCTTAAGACCTACTCCCAGTCTCCCTGAGATGCCTCCTGATACTCTCTACTAAGATACCTACCTCGGCTACTGCACCACCAAGCCTCTCTTAGTCCCATGCCTCCAGGGAAGCACTACTGTAGCACTCCAGTGCTCCCTGTCTCATCTCGACATCATCGTCCATAGGTATTCAGATCCTCTCTTGCTGCACATAAACCATCCTCAATCTGAACTATGACTCTTCCTGGTGCTCCTACAGAAGAAACCTGATCCACTATCAACCATCCAGCCCTGACCTATTGGACCTCTATAGATCATCCATCTCCATCACCCCCAAGACTTCGTAAATCCATGCACTAGTTGGACCACTGAATACATCCCCGACTACTTTTCTACCTTCCTAAAATTGAAGGACGTATAGTCGCTTCTCTAGCCTTCCTTCGACCATTATCCCTTAGAAAATCTTTCTTCAACCATCAACTATCCAACACTGCCCATCTTCCTAGAGAACTCTGATGCTCTCTACTGAGATACCTTCCTCGACTGCTGCACTATCGAGCCTCTCTCAGTCTTGCATCTCTAGGAAAGCACCACTGTAGCACTCTAGCATTTTCTGCCTGTCACCATCATACACCCTAGCCTTTCCACCAATACCAATTAGCAAATCATGCATCCAAACCTTCCATCCTAAGAAAAATCCTTCCTGTTAATCCTCGCAACCTCTACGTTCAACCCGCTACTCCTGGTTGGCCAAACCATAGCAATAACAAAGGTAGATCTAAGACATACCATGGAGTACTTGTGCAGATTTTTAATTTCATCCTGTATGACTTCTCCTTCTCTTTCATGCACCATCAAGCTCTGATACCAAATATTGTGACATCACCATTGCATCACGTATCTTTGATACCAAATATTGTGACATCACCATGGCATCACCTAGCTCTGATATAAATTATTGTTCCATTATACTACTCTAATGCCATATCGTGAAAAACCCAAGATCTTTTGCATGGATCTAGAGAGACCTTTGATGTTCTCTGAGGCAGCAAACCATAGATCCACCATCTAGATCTATGCTGGGGTACCTTCCTCCTTGGGCTTAATGGAGGTTCCCCCTCTCTCTCAAGCTTCTTCAGGAACCTAGGGTAACAACACTAGAGAAAAGAGAGAAGAGAGATTAAGAAAGAAAAGATCTATATTCCAATCTTCTATGAAAATCCTAATATTATCTATGTATTTATACATAGCCATTAGACTAGACAAAAAGCTCCCATAGCTTACCCAGTATATGAAATCACTCACCGAGCCCATGTACACTCATATCTCCCATGCTCTCATCCTCTGGATCTAAACCTGACTCATACATGAGTTAGCCTCTTAAGACCTCTTAAACCAGGCCTTAAGACCCCTAGGATAAATGAAGGAACCAGATCTAGAATTTCATGGATAGATCTTAAAATTTTTTCAAGATCTGTTAGCAAAAAACTTAAATAAATCAAATATTTATTTAAATAAATATGAAATCACCATAGATCTAAGATTTATTATATGATCAAGGCATGATATTAAATCAAAAATAAAAAAATACAAAGGAAAGATTAACATGTTGATCTCATCAACATGGTACAATACTATATCTAGTGTAGCCATAGAATAATAGATTAGATCTGATACCTGAGCAAGTTAGATGTTCTAACTTACTGATCTAAGCTTGAGGATGAAGTCACAAGCCACAAATGCATCTGACCTTTAGGAGTCATCCACACAAGCCCACGAACATGATCTGAGATCCTGATGCAGAAAATTAGCACGGCATGCTAGTACTATGCTGATCTCTCTTTGATGATTGATTCGATGCTTTTTTCTTCAAAACTTGGACTCTCCAAAATATCTAAAGAAAGAAGAGAGATTTTAGATCTGAGATGCTCTTAAAGAAATCTTAAAAGGAGGAGGAGAAGAGAAAATCAAAACAGCCCTAAAAGAGGACCTTCTTCTTCTTCTCTTTTCTATCACCTAGACACCTAGTTTGGTGTCTATGAAATCCCCATGCCCAGAGGTTCTCACTCCCTAATTTTTTCAGACCTCAAAGCTCTCTTAATGGTCTATATTTCATAGAAAAACTAGGCCAAAATTTATCCAAAATTTATAAAAAAAGAAGAGTCATTGTCTAGGTCAAAAATTAGACAAGGAAGGACTAGTTTTGGCAAGAGGTTGGGGTGCCCAACTTTTGGATGCCCCTCCTCTAATATTTTTGATGAATCGAGCAAGAATACATGGAAAAAATTCCTTCTTTCTCACATGAAATAAGTAAGAAAAAATAGGAAAGAGGCAGCACACATAGAAGGTGGTGTTTTGGTTTATAAGAATTTAATCTCATAGAATCCTAGATCCAAAACAAACTTCTTCTTTTGACTTGGTCAACCACCAAATTACCATATGAGAAAGAGAGGGAGAAAGGAGGCTTGTGTGAAGATCAAGGAATAGAGAATTTTCATGAAAAATTCTTTAAAAATAGGCATAAGGGGCATGGAGGGCTAAGGTGGCGCAAGGTGGAATCCTAGTCTCACTAGGATTTCATCTATGACTTGGTCAAACATGGTTTCTAAAACAAAATTAAATCAAAATCAAGTCAATCAAATTAAATTAGGTTCTAATCTAATTAAAAATTAAATTAAATTAAATTAAATTTTAATTTAATTTTTTAATCAAATTAAAAGATTGGGTTGACCCAAGTCCTAGTTGAACTACGACTAGTTTTTTCTTGCACTTGGCTTATCTAATAAGCCAATTGGACTTGATCCAATCAAGCCCAAATCAAATCTATTTAAATCATATTTAATTAGACTTAATCTCAATCTTTTGGCTTAATCAAATTAAGTTAATTATCAATCAAATAGCTAATCAATCCTCCTACAATGCTTGCTCTAAGTTAAACATCAATTATATTGATTATTTATCCGTAGAACGATTCTCAATCATTGATCAACCATTCGATCAAATTGTGAGCTTTAATGTGTGTGATCTTATAGGTCCAAAGCCAGTAGCATAAGAATAGATTTCTATACCAATCGAAGTAACCATCTAGAAATGATACTCGACAGTCGGATAGGTCGAATGTGTAGAACAACGTCCTTAGAACCCATGCAGATGTAGTTTCCATATAATTCATTCCCTTGACCAAAATGCTCATAGGATACTTTAGAGTTCAACTATCAACTTTGATCAGGTTGTCCATATTATATTTCAAAATATCAAATCCATATGATGAATTATCCTGGCCAAGGTTTTGCTATATTGAAATATAGTAATACATTTTTCTCCAACTCTTGGAGTGGTCAATTCCATCTTGATCACACTTTGACTTTGCAAGTACTTGACTATGCCCAAAAGCCTTTCATTACTGAATTAGAAATTTAGTTAGTCTAGTACCAAAGCATAATGAGTTGCTTGCAAGTCACTAAGGCATTCTCAGATCTAAGGGATACTTATACCTATATCCCATTAGAGACATTCTCGACAACAGAAGGCTCTAGAGTTGGTCACGTTCAGTGATGATGTACCAATATATCTCACCTATATGCCATATCAATGTCTCCACACTTCTTGGTTAAGAGGACAATCAACCTACATGGTATACAATGATCTATGCTCGATAGATGCTGTCATCCTAATTAACAACTTATCATTTGGTTGTGAATAGATTTAAGGACTAATCGATAAATTCTCTCTTCATTAAAGTTAAATAGTGCTAAGAACTTCATCACAATAATGGAGTTCGTTAGAAGATGAATTTTTTATGATGAAAAAATATCAAAAATATATTTTATTTATTAATGAATCATTTGTAGATATAATGAAGCTCAACTATCAACAGTCTGATGATTGGCTTTGGAACATATTTTTCAATAACTCTCACTTATCCTAAAGTCACTCGGCATAGCATCTAAAACCCATCTTCGACTTATGGTTGTCAAACTCCTTCATCGCCAGGCTTTAGTGAAGGGATCGGCCAGGTCCTTCTTTCAATCAATCTTATGAAGGTCGACGTCACCTCTACCCATGATCTCCCAGACCAGATGAAAGTGGTGTAGATGTTAGATATGTGTGCCCTAGAAGCTAGAATTGGCGAACACTTGTAATACACTTCTAGAGGCAAAATTATAATTTTGACTATAAATAATAAGATGGGTTATTTTCTATCACAAATGTATATTTAGTGTCTTTGATACATCCCTTGAGTTAATGGTAATAATAATTCTTATTTTAAAAAGTTGAAAATTTAAGACAAGAATTTTCATTATTAACTCATAAAATGCTCCTGACCGTAGGATCATCATGAGGATAGTGATTGATCTAGACGGTTGGTGTACAATCGCTTCTTCATAATAGATGAGTCTTGAGTCTACGATGTAAAGACATCAGAATGAGAGTACAGATACTCGTTAGAGAACGAGGGCACTGAGCACGACCACCTTGAATAGTCATAAGAAAGTTTACCTTCTCATTGATGATTGACTCAAAGCTACAGTGGTGTATCTGATTCTTTGACTAAAGGTGCATCGGTAGTTCACCCTGAGGGTGTTATAGTTTGACTACACCATGACTCGATCTCCTAGCCATTCAAAATCTTGAGATATATGTTGCCTATAGCATGTTCATTGTAGGAATTGGATTGCACCAAGAAGGAATCTATCTACCTCGGTGGATGAGGAGCAGCCCTATGATAATCATGAGAATCAAGTCCATAAGCCCATGGCCATGGTAGAGTGAAATAATAGATAGAGTTTCTATTAATGTTTTCACATCGGACTTGAATCTAATGATTAAATCATATGATAGAAATTAGGGTTTGGCGAGTTCACCTTAAGCCTAATCTGATCGAGGCTCAAGATAGAAGAACTTAATCACACAAGTAGCTGCACCAAGAGGTTCATTTTCAATTTTGATGGGTTGCCACCATATACTGCTAGGTGTCATTGATGGATTTTGGGAGCAATTAGAATGATTTAGATGATCGATCATTCTAGTTGTCTGAATTAGAAGAGTTCTGATCCATCGAAAGGAGTTTTGATGATGTCGATGGTAGAGACTGTGACATATCCCATTACCATATAGAACTTAACCTAACTGGATCACACAAATAATAGTTTGAATCTAGAGATCATCAATTGGACTAACCCAGTTCAATTGATTTGAATTAGATTCAATTAGGTTCAAGAAAATCGTGCTAGCACATGATTGAGCCTAACGTTCTCCTTCTACTATCATTAAAAGTTATCTCGACTAAGCCAAATGTTTTTATGCTCACTCAGGTATCTTTACTTGGTCTGACTGAAGTTTGTCTAGGTTAAAAAATGGTTGTCTTAATTTATGAGATAAATTTGAGACAACCCTGACATTTTTCGTCACCTACTAATTCTTATCTTTTGACTTTAGTCAAATGTTGACCTTTGACCCTTGGACATCTACCCATGTGTCATGCACCTATTGGAGAGCAGATTGGGGCTTGTCCCCTTACTAGATTTTGGAAAGAAGGGGATGCATGCATAGGGAGGTGTGTGCCCATGGATAGGGATGACTGGAGTCCCATACGGATGGGACTCCAGGTTGCTTCTTGGTTTCTACGTAGGTGGCCCATAACTATAGACTTTGACCAATCTTAGTCACCATCTAAGGATAAATTAGTGGGGCTCTCATTTGATTGGATCAGTTGATGTTATCCCACCAATCAGATTTAGATCTAATTGTATGATGCAACATGATTGGCCGGGATGATGTGGCACTGCATGGCGCAGTAGGGTCTATATAAACCCTATCTGAGCCAAACTTTTACAGACTTCTTTCCTAGCCCATGCCCTAAGGCTGCCACTCTTCCTCCTCCATGCCATCTTCTAGTCCTCTCTCTCCTCTCCAGGCCCAAGGAAAGTTGGGCTCTAGTTTGGTGCGATCCAAGCAAATTTTTGGAGAGATGATAAAAAAAGAGAAGATCTCCAGATCCAGCCTGAGTGGGTACTGGTAGAGGCCAGGTGCTTGCATGGCTAGATCCAGAATCTCAGGCAATCAACAGGATCATCAAAGGATAATCTGATTACCCGACATCAAGATATAAATTAAATTAGACTTAATTTATTTTTATTTTATTTATTAGATCTATAAAATTAGATCTAAAATATCTCAAATTTGATCTAGATACATGAGAGATATTTTTAAAATATCTCTCTTGATTCGATCAGATCTGAACGAATCTGATTCGAAAAATCAGGATTTCTCCTTCAACTGATATCAAAGCTAGGTTCTAAAAATTATCTAAATTTAATTTTAATTTATTTTGATCTAATAATTTGATGATTTTAGATCTTGCATGAGATGTAATTAGATCTAATATCAAAAAAATTAAAATTAAATAATATAGATCTAAGTTCTATAATATAAATGACTAGTTGTAAAATAGAATAGTTCTATACATAATCTTGCATAATCATGATTTATTTTGATTAAATTATGATTTTAGATCTATTTATTTTTTATTTTTTGATGATTATAAATATTATAATAAGATCTAAAAAATAAAAAGTAAAATTATTTAATTTTTAGATCATATAAGATATGATGAATGCATGTTTAGACTAGTTATAGAATAGTTCTACATAATTATCTAGATTAGAATTTATTTTGATGTGATCAATTTAAATCTAATTTTTTAGATAAATATGAGATAATTTAGATCTAAAAAAACATGCAGGATAAGATACATGAGATGTATGCAAAATATGTATTAAGTTAGATAAATTTTATATATGAGATATATGATGTAGATCTAACTAGTTTTGTAGATTTATATTTCTAATTAAGGCATTTTCCTTGGCCATTCGATCATAAGAATAAAGTAGGATTTAAATACCCTCTCCTTCCATTCGATGGGATGTTCTTATGATGTGTAGGGATGCTGCGCGTTCGTCCTTAATCAGAAATCAAGAACTTACTTTTTGCAAAACCCTAGATCCTAAAATCCTAGGATTTTATTTATATGCTTTGTTTGTGAATCCTAACTTAATTAAGAATTAAGATTATGAAATATTAATTAGATCTAAAATTGAGAATTTTAGATCTAAGACATATTCATAATATTGGGTTCAGGCTTGGATGGCTCATTTAGATCTAAGCGGTTGATCAAATCGAATCAAGAGTTGGTTCGATGGGATCGATAGTGTTTAAATTGATCAGCCTAAGAGGATTAAGTCTAGGTCAAGATTGAGTCACATGAGTGATCGATCAAGCTATGACCTAATTAGGCTCAGTGGTTAGAGTTTGGATTGTAGGCTAATCCGATTGGTTTTGGCTCAACAATTTGGTATCTAAGGTAAGTTTGGCAGATACGACTGACTAGTTTTTAATTGAGAGCTACTTAACTCGAATGCGTTCTTCTCGAGTTAATGGCATATCCCTTCCACTGGTCTCACTTATCTAGCCATATTTGTTGGCTCAGTTCTGATCTGAGGTGGTCAATAATCCGAGCTAACCCATGCCACTAGATTAGTCATAATGGTTATGACTATGTCAAGTCTAGTTTGATGAGACCTAAATCAAACCTTCCTAAGAAAAGATTAAGTCTAAGGTCTTCCACCTTTGTAGATGTGTGGGCCCTTCCCGGGGTTGATTGTTCTTGGCTGGTTATAGTGGTTTAGTTGCACCAGGAAGATGCAATCATGTCTATTAGGCATTGGATGCTACAGGTTGGAGAATGGATTGGGTTCAATATTCTAGATACAGTGAGAGACTTAATTAGAAATCCAATCTATGCAAATGGTGGGTCTGACTTAACTAAGGAGTGGATCAATATTCTAGGCACGATGAGATTCATGAATTAGAGATCAAGTTTGGGTGCACCATAATTAGAGAATCATTAAACAAGAGTTGTTCACTCATTGGCTAACCCATCACCAATAACTGTTAGGTGAGCTGATGAGTCAGTTGGTGGGATCACACCATCCACTAGAAATCATTAATCATGAAGATTTTCGCATCTCTATAGAGGAAGTGTAGGTATCCAGAAAAATAGTGGGAGCTAATTTATTTAAAAATTAAAATCATAAATAAATTGGTTAGGTCTGAATTACAATATCTAACTACAAACTTTTACTCTCTATAGAAAAATATCTGCATCTAACCCACTAGCACGAATCCTAGATACCCATAGACTGATCGAACCCAATTACAAGGATTAGCTTTGAAACTTCAAAATCATTTTGGGTTCTGAGAAGTTAACTCATGTATTAGACCAGGACCCTCCCACCTTATCAGCTCGTCCATCTGCTGAATAGAGAGCGTCTCTTAAAAAATAGATGGATGAAGATAACAAGGCTAGATATTATATGTTGGGCTCGATGTCTGATGAACTTCAATGCCAACATGAAGATACCAGGACTGCCCATCAAATGTTGGGTCACCTATAAGAGATTTTTGGTGAACTGAATCACGCAGCCAAGTATCAAGTCACTAAAACACTATTCAAGGCTAGAATGCGTGACGGACAGTCAGTCCAAGATCATTATCTGATGATGATCAAAAACTTAGAAGAGTTTGAAAAGCTCAGAGTGAGGTTGGACTTTGATCTGCAGAATGATATAATTCTGCAATCCTTGATTGATGCATATGGACAGTTCATCATGAACTATTATATGCATAGACTTTAAAATTCCCTGGCCAAACTTATGAACATGCTGGTTACTACTGAGCTTTCTATAAAAGGTTCTAAAGACTTAGTGCTTGCTATGGAATAGACTTCTTTCAAGAGAAAATCTTTTGAAAAGAAGAAGAAGTCTATGAAAAAGCTGAAGATGGAAGGAGGAAAGAAGAAAAAGGTAGAGCTAAAAAAGAAGGTTGCTGACAAAGAAAAGTATTTTTATTGCAACAATGACGACCACTGAAAGTGGAACTGCCCTACTTACTTGGCAACCCTGAAGAATAAGAAGAAGGCAGATCCTTCTGGAGGAATGCTCATTATTGAGTCTAACCTTACGGTTTTTTCTGGATCCAGTTGGATGCTTGACTCTAGTTCTAGTACTCATTTGTGCACTTTCATGCAGAATCTTGAGGATAGCAGGAGGCTGAGGGATGATAAGATGATCTTGCGCATCAAAAATGGGGCAAGAGTTGCTGCCATGATCATGGAAATATGCCCTCTTTGACTACCATCTGATTTAGACTTAGTGTTAAAAGACTGTTATTATGTACCTGCAGCAAGCAAAAATTTGATTTCTATTTCTTACCTTGCATTAGAAGGCTATGTAATTAGTTTTCTCTAGGACCATTGTAACATTCTTTATGAAAGAAATAAAATTGCAAGTTGTTTCCTTATTAATGGTCTTTACCAGTTACATATTGATGTATCTATTTTTAATGTTGAGCAAAATGTGAATACTATGAAATGACCTAGGGATAGTCCAAATGATAGATATCTATGGCACCTAAGATAGGTCATATAGCAGAAGATAGGGTTAACAAATTAGAGAAAATCGGGCTATTGAGTCCATTGACTTTCGAGTCATATCCAATTTGTGAATCTTGTCTTCATAGCAAAATGACTAAGCTCCCTTTTGTAGGACATGGGGAAAGGGCCATGGATCTTCTTGCCCTAGTACACACTGATGTGTGCGGCCCATTTGATGTGCCGACTAGAGGCAACTTTGTCTACTTCATAATCTTTATCGATGATTTATCTAGGTATGGGTATGTGTATCTTATGAGACACAAGTATGAAGCTTTTGAAAAGTTCAAGAAATTCAGATATGAAGTAGAAAAGTAAATAGAAAAACCCATTAAGGTTCTTCGATCAGATCGAGGAGATGAATACCTTAGTCGAGATTTCTGGACTATCTCAAGGAAAATGGAATAGTCTCTCAATGGACTCCACCTGGAATACCTCAACTCAATGAGATTTTAGAACGGAAAAATCGGACTCTATTAGATATGTTCCGATCTATGATGAGCTTCACAGACCTTCTTGATTTTCTTTGGGGACACTGTTTGTTAACTGTAATATACTTACTGAATAGGGTTCATTCTAAAATCATTCCTACCACACTATATGAGATATGGCATGATAAGAAATCAAGACTGAGTCATTTCAAAATTTGGGATTGTCTGGCTCATGTCAAAAGACAACAAGCGGACAAGTTAGACTTCAGGTCCTTTAGAGCTCGATTTATAGGATATCCTAAAGAGTCATTAGGATATTATTTCTACATTCTAGAAAATCATAATGTGATTGTGAGTTGACATGCCATCTTTCTTGAAAAATAATTTATTCAAGATGGCGGCATTGGAAAGCAGATCAAGCTTGATGAGAAAGTCTCACAAGAGCAACGAGCTAAGGACCAAATGGAACCAAATTAGGTTACGCCAATCAAATCACTACCTCCTTCACCTCGTAGATCAAAAAGAGATTCCCATCCCCTTGAGAGATACTTAGGTACTATTTCAGAGAAAGTAGAGGAAATGTTCCTCATAGGTAATGGGGTTCATGATGATGATCCCAAAACCTATAACAAGACGACATCGGATATTGACTCCGAGAAATGATTAGAGGCAATGAAGTTAGAAATTGATTCGATGCACTCAAACCAAGTTTGGACCTTGGTAGATCCACCAGAAGGTATAGTACCTATTGGGTGTAAATGGATTTACAAGAGAAAGATTGGTGCAGATGGGAATGTGGAGATATTCAAAGCTAGATTAGTGGCAAAAGGCATTGACTATCAAGATACCTTTTCGCCAGTAGCTATGCTAAAATCCATTTCCACATTGCTTGCTATTGCAGCCTATTTCGATTATGAAATATGGCAAATGAACATAAAAATGACATTCTTAAATGGATATCTTGAGGAAGATATCTATATGGAACAGCCCCTAGGTTTCACATCCAATGATGATGATCATAGGGTATGCAAGCTGCAAAGGTCCATATATGGACATAAGCAAGCATCTCGGAGCTGGAATACTCATTTTAATAATGTGATCAAATTGTTTGGTTTCATCAAGAACGAAGAGGAGTCATGTGTCTTCAAAAAGGTTAGTGGGAGAGTTGTTGTCTTCCTCATATTGTACGTGGATGACAACCTCCTTATTGGAAATGATGTTCTCATGTTGACCACAGTTAAAATGTGGTTATCTAAAGAATTCTCCATGAAAGATCTAGGAGAAGCATCCTTTATTCCGAAAATTAAGGTCTATAGAGAAAGATCGAATAGAATACTAGGACTCTCATAGAAGATGTACACAGAGGAAGTGCTAAAGAGGTTTAGCATGGAAAACTCTAAGAGGGGTTTGGTACCCTTCAGACATAGCATTCATCTTTCCAAGAAGATGTGCCCTAGCACACCTAAGAAAATAGAATGCATGAGCAAGATCCCTTATGCTTCAACAATAGGGAGCCTCATGTATGCCATGTTATGTACGCGACCTAATATAGCCCATGCTGTGAGTGTCATGAGCAGATATCAGTCGAATCCAGATGAAGAACACTGGACTTTTATGAAATGTATCCTTAAGTACTTGAGAAGAACTAAGGATATGTTGTTGGTCTTTGGTAATGGAGAACTTCAAGTCCAGGGGTATATAGACTCAAATTTTATATTCGATGTAGATGATCAAAAGTCGACATCTGAAAGTCTATTTGTGTGCAATGGTGGAGCTATCAATTGAAAAAATTCCAAGCAGACTATGATAGTAGATTCCACCATGGAAGTAGAATATATTGCTGCATCAGAAGCTATAAAGGAGGCATTCTAGTACAAAAAGTTTACCGCAGAGATCGAAGTGATGCCATTAGATGCCATTCCTCTATACTACAACAATAATGGCACCATAGCCCTTGCTAAGGAGCCAAGGTCTCACCAGAAATCCAAGCACATCGAGCGGTGATACCACCTCATCCACGATTATCTTGAGAAGGGTTACGTCGAGGTCAAGAGAGTTGACTCCATAGACAATACGACTGACCCACTTACAAAGTCGATAGGCCAGCGGAAGATTGAAGCCCACCTTGAGAAGATGGGACTTAGATTTATAGCCAATTGGCTTTAGGTTAAGTGAGAGTTTGTTAGATATGTGTGCCCTAGAAGCTAGAATTAGATGATACTTGTAATACACTTTTAGGGGCAAAATTATAATTTTGACTATAAATAATAAAATAAATTATTTTCTATCATAAATGTGTATTTAGTGTTTGTGATACATCCCTTGAGTTAATGGTAATGATAATTCTCATTTTCAAGAGTTGAAAATTTAAGACAAGAATTTTCATTATTAACTCATAAAATGCTCCTGACCGTAGGATCATCATGAGGATGGTGATTGATCCAGAAGGTTGGTGTAGAATCGCTTTCTTATAGTAGCTATGTCTTGAGTCTATGGCGTAGAGATATCGGACTGAGAGTACATGTACTCATTAGAGAACAAGGGCACTGAGCGTGACCACCTCGAGCAGTCATAAGAAAGTCTACCTTCTCGTCAATGATTGACTCGAAGCTGTAGTGGTGTGCCTGGTTCTTTGATCTGAGGTGCATCGGCAGCTCACCTTGAAGATGTTATAGTTTGACTACACCATGACTTGATCTCCTAGCCATTCGGAATCCTGAGGTGTATATTGGCTATAGCATGTTCATTGTAGGAATTGGATTGCACCAAGAAAAAATCTATCTACCTCGGTGGATGAGGAGCAGCCCTATGATAATCATGAGAATCAAGTCCATAAGTCCATGGCCAAGGTAGAGTGAAATAATAGAAAGAGTTTCTATTAATGTTTTCACATCAGACTTGAATCGAA
Source organism: Cocos nucifera (assembly GCA_006176705.1). Lineage (NCBI taxonomy): Eukaryota > Viridiplantae > Streptophyta > Magnoliopsida > Arecales > Arecaceae > Cocos > Cocos nucifera. The sequence continues at coordinate 613,457 of QRFJ01000396.1, read as the reverse complement.
TGATTAAATCATATGATAGAAATTAGGGTTTGACGAGTTCACCTTAACCTTAATCTGATCGGGGCTCAAGATAGAAGAACTTAATTACACAAGTAGCTGCACCAAGCAGTTCATTTTCAATTTTGATGGGTTGCCACCATATACTGCTAGGTGTCATTAGTGGATTTTGGGAGCAATAAGAATGATTTAGATGATCGATCATTCTAGTTGTCTGAATCAGAAGAGTTCTGATCCATTGAAAGGAGTTTCAATGATGTCGATGATAGAGATTGCAACATATCCCATTACCATACAAAACTAAACCTAACTGAATCACACAAATAAGGGTTTGGATCTAGATATCATCAATTGGACTAACCAAGTTCAATTCATTTGAATTAGATTCAATTAGGTTCATGAAAATCGTGCTAGCACATGATTGAGCCTAACGTTCTCCTTCTACTATCATTAAAAGTTGTCTCGACTGAGCTAAATATATTTGTGCTCACTTAGGTACCTTTACTTGATCCGACTGGAGCTTGTCTAGATCAGAAAAGGGTTGTCATAATTTATGAGATAAATTTAAGACAATACCTGCCATTTTCCATCACCTACTAATTCTTGTCTTTTGATTTTGGTTAAACATTGACCTTTGATCCTTGTACATCTACCCATGTGTCATGCACCTATTGGAGAGCAGATTGAGGCTTGTCCCCTTGCTAGATTTTAAAAAGGAGGGGGTGCATGCCTAGGGAGGCGTGCACCTATGGATAGGGATGATTGGAGTCCCATATGGATGGGACTCTAGGTTGCTTCTTGGTTTCTACTTAGGTGGCCTATAACTATAGACTTTGACTAGTCTTAGACACCATCTAAGGATGAATTAGTGGGACTCTCATTTAATTGGATCAGATGATGTCATCCCACCAATCAGATTTAGATCTGATTGCACGAAGCAACGTGATTGGCCGGGATGATGAGGCACTGCATGGCGCAGCAGGGTTTATGTAAACCCTGTCTGCGCCCAACTTTTATAGAGTTCTCTCTTAGCCCATGCCCTAAGGCTGCCCCTCTCCCTCCTCCATGCCATCTTCTAGTCCTCTCTCTCCTCTCCATGTTTAAGGGAAGTTGGGCTCTAGTTTGGTGCGATCCAGATAAGAAAAAGTTGATGAGAAAGGAAGAAGGTAGCACTGCTGTAGAGACGATAGCAGATCTTCGAAAGGAGTTTTGAAGATCCTCCAAATTAGATCTAGATCTGATTTTTGGAGAGGTGATAAAGAAGGAGAAGATCTCCAGATCTAGCCCAAGTAGAAACCAGTAGAGGCCAGGCACTTGCGTGGCTAGATCTAGAATCTCAGGCAATCAGTAGGATCATCAAAGGATAATCTGATTACCCAACATCAAGATATAAATTAAATTAGATTTAATTTATTTTTATTTTATTTATTAGATCTATAAAATTAGATCTGAAATATCTCAGATCCAATCTAGATACATGAGAGAAATTTTTGAAATACGTCTTTTGATTCGATCAGATCTGAATGAACCTGATCCGAAAAATTAGGATTTCTCCTTCAGTAGAATGTTCTTCATTCGTTGGTGTGCCTTTGGTTCTTTCGCCTGAGCAATGGCACTAGTGCTGTCATAGTAGAGCAAGACCGGACCATTAAGGGAGGATGCTACTCCAAGCTCAATGATAAACTTTCTCAGCCACAAAGCTTCCTTCGCGGCATCTGATGCTGCGATGTACTTTGCTTCGCAAGTAGAGTCTACCATAGTATTCTATTTGGAACTCTTCCAATAGATGGCTCTACCTTTCAAAGTAAAGATATATCCCAACATGCTTCTACTGTCATCGTAGTTAGATTTAAAGCTGGAGTTTATAAATCCCATGAGTTTTAGATCTGACTCTCCATAAACTAACAATTGGTCCTTAGTATTTCTCAAATACTTAAGGATGGTTTTAACCACTTTTTAGTGGTTTTCTCTAAGGTCAGATTGGTATCTACTCACTACTCGTAGTGAGTATGCCACATCTAGTCTCGTACATATCATGGCATACATGATAGATTCCACCGTCGAAACATATGAGACTCTACTCATACACTCTCTCTTTTCAGGAGTTATTGGACAATCCTTCTTAGAGAGAGAAATTCATGGCCTATCGAAAGATAGCCCTTTTTAAAATTTTTCATGCTGAACCTCTTTAGTACAGTATCTATGTACGTGGATTTGGATAACTCAAGCATCCTTTTAGATCTATCCCTATAGATTTTCGTCTTTGGGATGTAGGATGCTTCACCTAAGTCCTTCATGGAGAACTATGATAACAATCAGACTTTTATTCTCTGCAGTATGGAGATGTTATTTCCGATTAAGAGAATGTCATCCATGTATAAGACAAGAAATACTACTTTTAGATCATTTGTCCATTTGTAATTGCAAGGTTCTTCTCTATTCTTAATAAAGCCATATGTTTTGATCACTTTATTAAAATGCATGTTCCAACTCCGAGATGCCTGCTTTAGTCAATAAATGGACCTCTAAAGCCTGCACAACTTGGACTCATCTATGGATATGAACCCCTCAGGTTGTATTATATACACCTCTTCAATCAACTCTTTATTTAGGAAAGCTGTCTTCACATCCATCTGCCAAATCTCATAGTCTAGATGGGCAGCAATCGCAAGCATAATTCGAATGGATTTGAGCATTGCTATAGAAAAAAATGTCTCATCATAGTCAATACCATAACATTGACGATACTTCTTGACAATCAGATAGACTTTATAGGTCTCTATCTTTCCATCTATGCTTCTTTTTCTTTTGAAGAACCATTTACACCCAACGGATTTAACCCCTTCGGATGGGTCAACCAATGTCCACACTTCATTGACCTTCATGGACTCCATTTCAGATTAAATGGCCTCAAGCCATTTTTCGAAATTAGGTCTCTGCATAGCATCCATATAGGTGATCGGATCCTCATCGTTCTCATCGAGTTCAATGGGGTCACCATCTTGGACCAAGAAACTATAGTATCTATCTGAATGATGCAGTACTCTACCAGATCACCTTAATGGTGTAGGTACACTGAGCTGTTGATTTGATCTAATCAAATTTGACTCAGGTTCAGCTATAGGTGTCGATTTTTTTACCTATTGAACTTCATCAAGTTCAACCTTAGAGGCAACAGTTCCTTCACCAAGAACCTTCTTTTCCAAAAAGATTGCCTTAAGGCTGACAAACACCTTTTGTTCATCAACATGGTAGAAATAGTATCCTTTGATCTCTTTTGGGTATCCTATAAATGTGCACTTGTCAGACCTAGGTCCTAGTTTATCTGTAATTAATTGTTTGACATCAGTCGAGCACCCCCAAATCCTAAGGTGTGAAAGTGCTGGCTTATGTCCTGTCCATATCTCATATGGAGTCTTAACTATAGACTTAGTTGGAATCCTATTTAACAGATAATAATCCGATTCGAGTGCATATCTCCAGAAGAAAATCGACAAGATGGCAAAACCCATCATGGATCAGACTATATCTAACAGAGTCTGATTTCTCCTTTCAGACACACTATTATGCTATGGTGTTCCTAGAGGAGTCCATTGGGACATAATTTCATTCTCTCCTAGATATGTGAGAAACTCACCCAAAAGGTATTTTCCTCCTCGATCAGATCGAAGAGTTTTAATACTCTTTTCAGTTTATTTTTCTACTTCACTTCAGAATCGTTTGAACATTTTAAAAGAATCCAAGTTATGTTTTATTAGATAGACATAACCATATCTGGATAGATCATTTATGAAAGTGATGAAGTAGACATATCCACCTCTAGCACTTGTGCTCATTGGTCCACATACATTAGTATGTACTAGACCTAAGAGCTCAGTGGCTTTCTCACCTTTTTCAATAAAATGTGACTTGATCATTTTACCAAGAAGATAGGACTCACAGGTTTGAAGTGATTCACAATCACTAACTTCGAGGATTCCCTCTTGAGTCAACCTATTTATCTTATTCTTGTTTACATGACCTAGCCTGCAGTACCATAAATAGATATCTGACATACTATCTAATATAGGATGCTTGCTAGTAGAATAGACTATGTTAACATGTTATGATAACATATACACACTATTATTCAAATATCCATAGAAAATAATAACACCATTCATAATGATATTATGAACTTATTTTTTCTAAAAAACTTCATAATCATTTTTGGCCAGAAGGCCTATAGAAATAATATTTAAAAAAAAACTAGAACAGAAAAGACAATCAATAAGAATAATGATATGGGACTTAAATACAAGTTTCAGAATTCCTAAAGCTAGAATTGGAACTGATCTTCCATCTCCAACATTCGAAAACCTTTCACCTTGCTCGAATCTTCTACTGACCAACAACCCTTGCAATGAATTGCAAATATGGTAAGGGCTATTGGTATCCAATACCCAGTCTGTAATATCATAAACAGAAAAATTATAAGAAGTTATTATATAAATACCTTACCCAATAATAGCTTGCTTCTTTCTCTGCCTGCTCGAGTCCAGAGAGGTAATGTACTGAGGACAGTTCCTTTTTTAATGCCCCATCTTACAAAAGAAGCATTTAGCTTGACTCTTATCGGACTTGATCTTTTTGGTCTGGTCCTGCACAGATGTCCCTGCCTGAACTTGCACCTTCTTAGCTTTCTTCTTCTTGCTCTTCTTTCTTTTTCTTAAGGGTCGAGAACTAGAAGATGAACCTCCCACTAAGTTCATCGACTCCTTATGGAGTTGGTCATCCTTCTCAAAGTTTTGAAGTAATGCCAGTAACCCATGGTAGTCTACTTCAGGCTTTGTCATTCTGAAATAAGTAAGGAATGGGAGAAAGGACTTGGGCAATAAGTTTAGTATTGCATCCTTCCCAAGCTGTTTATGGAAGGAAAAATCGAGCTTGCTCAATCGCTCTATCAGCTCGATCTGTACAATACATGATCAGTGATAGAGGCACCATCCCACATTCTAGCATTGAAGATGGCACAACTAGTCTTGTGCCTCTCCACATCATCGGATGTGCCAAAGAAATCCTCCAACACTTGAAGCATGTCCTTTGGTTGAGCTATCTCAAATCTGCTACTGAACTCGTCGCTCATGGTGGCCAGCTTGATGCAGCACACCATGGTTCGATCATTGAGCCACTTCTAGTAAGTATCTCTGACTATACCACGTGCATTGATAGCTGGCTCCTCAGGTGCAGGATCCATTAGTACATATAGGATCCGTTCATGCTTAAGGACTATCTTCAACTTTTGGTACCAGCTATCAAAGTTGGGTCCCACCAACTTATCATTGTCCAACAATGATCAGAGCAATAGGAAAGTGGCCATATCTACACTAAGAAAAATCATTACCTAATTAGTAATTGATTCGTTAAACCTAAAGATTTGGACTTTAATCAAAAGGTTCTTCCACTATTTTATTCGAATAGATAGCCAGTACCCCCAATTTGAGGAATTATCCTAATTTTTTAATGGGTAGTAGAATCCACATAGACTGCACACGAGCCTAACTTTGATTGGCCAATCCATGTGCATTCAAGGATAGGTTCATAACCAATTATTTCTTCAAATAATTTTTAGTAATTAAATTTTATCCTAGTCCGTAATCAGTAGGCTTTGGCCTCCACTGAAATGGTCCAATTAGGTCCAACCATTAACATGACCATACTTGGCCCATCTAATCAATGAATGATTAGGCCCAACTTTGGTTGGCTAACCTAACCACCTTTTAGAAAGATGTAGTCAAGAAATCGTATAATGAATGATAATTCCATCAATTGATAAGCACCAGGCCTTTAGGCCTCCAATGATTATCCAACTGATGGATACATTACCATCCACTTAATGGGAGGTTATGATCTAGTTATCACCATAACTAATTCATTCTAAGGATCTAATAATTTTAAAGGATTTAATTTTTAAAGTAGAGGGAAGATCAGATAAACCAGCTTGTCATGATTCTTCCACTACTTCATCAAGTCAGCTTAAGGAAGACCATTAATAGGTTGATCAAAAAGCACCTATATCAGTCATACTGATTTACCTAGCTGACATGGGTCAGCTCAAATAGTCAAGTGATCCGATCAAAACATAATTTCACTAAGAGGTCAGGTAAGTTCGATCAGTGGGAGGGTCTGCGAAAGCTTGCCTTAGACACCATCAGAAATGGTCAAGTAAGCGGGCTATCAATTAAAGACCACTGGTCTGGTTTATTTTAGACACCAACTAGTTTAATTAGTTTCAATTAGATCAATCTAACAGTTCATGCTGGATCTCATAGCCAAGAATCAAGTCCATCTTGGATCTCATTAAAGACATGGACTTGACCAACTACAACTATTATAATTGATCTAGAGAATCCTTGACCTAATCTAAGACAATAATTGATTAGATTTAGTCAATTATCTAATTAAGTCCATTCCTTAATCTAATCCTAGGTCTAACCCAATTAATGGACCTAATCTCCACTAATCCATTTAACCTAATGTGTTATGATTCATGTCTTAGGATCTTCAATTTACAATCCTAGATCCTAATCAAACAACTTCTTAATTCTTAATTAAGTTTTCGACTGAGTGTTGGGGTTTGGCTTTTCAAAAATGATTTTCATATTTGTAAAATATTTTTATAATATAGTTCTATCAACCAAATTGCATGTTTGATTAATAATCAAAATGCAAGTAACATAAATATGAATCTACTTTAGATCTAATCTAAATAGATTCATGTAATTGAAACAGTTTCAACACCAGTCAATCATAAATCAACTTAGATCAAATCTAACATATTTATGATGACTAAAATTAGATTAAAATATTTTTAATCAGATCATAAAATTTTTTAGATCAAATCTAAAATTTTATGATCAATGTTTTAGATCAGCACGTACTAGAAAAATCTTTTCACTATAAGGAATAAATCTTACAGCAGGATAATCTTATAGTCATCCATGCAATCTAAAAACTTTATTTTTAGATCTAAAAGTATTTTAAATCTATTAAATCATAAATAAAATTAGATCAAATCTAATAAATTTATGATTAGGAATAGATCATTAAGAACTAGGACAACCTTCTCACTCTAAGGGGTAAACTTTATAGTAGGACAATCTTATGGCAGTTCGTGAGATCTAAATTTTTAATTTTAGATTTAGTAATTATATTATAAATTAAATACAATCCAATAAATAATCTAAACATGCTCAACAAAATCATGTAATAAGAATCTAGGCTCTGATACCAATTGAAGGAACCAGATCTAGGATTTTATGGATAGATCTTAAAACTTTTTCAAGATCAAGCAGCAAAAAACTTAAATAAATTAAATATTTATTTAAATAAATATCAAAGTATCCTAAATTTAAGATTTGTTATATGATCAAGGTATGATATTAAATAAAAAATTAAAAATATAAAGAAAAGATTAACATGTTGATCTCATCAACATGTTACAATACTACATCAAATGTAGCTATAGAATAATAGATTAGATCTAATACCTAAGCAAGTTAAATGTTCTAACTTACTGATCTAGGCTTGAGGATGAAGTCATGAGCCACACATGCATCTGGCTTCTAGGAGTCGTCCATACGAGCCCATAAACATGATCTGAGATTCCGATGCAGGAAATCAGCACAGCATACTAGTACTTTATTGATCTCTCTTCGACGGTCGATTCGATGATTCCTTCTTTAAAATTTAGAGTCTCAAAAATATTTAAAAAAAGAAGAAAGATTTTTGATCTGAGAAACTCTCAAAGAAATCTCAAAAGGAGGAGGAGAAGAGAAAATTAAAATAGCCCTAGAAGAAGACCCTCTTCTTCTTCTCTTTTCTATCACCTAGACACCTAGTTTGGTGTCTATGGAATCCCCATTCCCAGAGATTCTCTCTCCCAAATTATAGCACACCTCAAACCTCTCTTAATGGTTTGTATCTCATAAAAAAATCAAACCAAAATTCATCCTAAATTTATAGAAAAAGAAGAGTCCTTATCTAAGTCAAAAAATAGATAAGGAAGGACTAGTTTTGGCAAGAGGTTGGGAAGCCCAACTCTTGGATGCCCCTCCTTTGATTTTTTTGGTAAATCAAGAAAGAATACATGCACAAAATTCCTTCTTTCTCGCATGGAATAAGGGAGAAAAAATAGGAAAGAGATGGCATACATAGAAGGAGGTATTTTGGTTTATAAGGATTTTATCTCATAGCATCCTAGATCAAAAACAAACTTCTCCTTTTGACTTGGTCAACCACCAAATTACCATATGAGAAAGAGAGGAAGAGAGGAGGCATACGTGAAGATCAAGGGTAGAGAATTTCCATGAAAAATTCCTAAGAAATAGGCATGGGGGGCATGGAGGGCTAAGGTGGCGCAAGGTGGAATCCTAGTCTCACTAGGATTCCATCTATGACTTGGTCAAACATGGTTTTTCATACCAAATTAAGTCAACCAAATTAAATTAAGTTCTAACCTAATTAAAAATTTAATTAAATTATATTTAATTTTAATTTAATTTTTTAATCAAATTAGATAATTGGGTTGACCCAAGTCCTAGTTGAACTAGGACTAGTTTTTCCTTACACTTGGCTTATCCAATAAGCCAATTGAACTTGATCCAATCAAGCCCAAACTAAATCTAATTAAATCATATTTAATATATCTTAATCTTAGTTCTTTGGTTTAATCAAATTAAGTTAATTAACAATCAAATTGCTAATCGATCCTCCTATAATGCTTGCACTAGGTTAAACATCAATGATATTGATTGTTTAATCCTAGAAGGATTCTCAATTATTGATCAACCATCCAATCAGATCATGAGCTCTAATATGTGTGACCTCATAAGTTTGAACCTAAGTCGATAGAATAGGAATAAATTTTTATACTAGTCGAAGTAACCATCTAGCAATGGTACCCAACGGTCGGATAGGTCGAATGTGCAGATCAACATCCTTGAAATATATATGGATATAGTTTCCATATAATTCATCTTCTTGACTAAAATGCTCATAGGGTACCTCAAAGTTTAACTGTCAACTCTAATCAGGTTGTCCACATTGTATTTCAAAATATCAAATCCATCTAATGGATTAACCTAGCCAAGATTTTGCTATATTGAAATACAGTGATATATTCTTCTCCAACTCTTGGAGTGGTCAATTCCATCTTAATCACACTCTAACTTCACAAGTACTTGAAGGAAAAACCTTATTTTCCACCACAGGATTGTGCAGATCTGACCAAATCTAAGATGAATTTTTCCAAAAATTTTTTAATAATCCAATCTAATCTAAGAGTTCTTAGATCTGATAATGATGATTTGATATTAAAAATTAAAATAAAAATTAAATCAAATTTAATATCATACCTTATTTGGGTAATCTAATTATCCTACGATGATCCAGATATTTTTTGAGGTTCTAGAAGGAGCCACGCACGCACCTGACCTCTACCAATATCCACTCGAGAAGGATCAAGAATTCTTCTCCTCATAAATCTTTCCTCCAAAGATTAGATCTGAATCTAATCGAAAGTCTTTCAAAAAATTTCTGAAGGTAGCATGTCCATCTCATGAACACCATCGCATAGATGCTGAACTCTTCATAAATTTGATTAGATGTTCATCTCAAATTTGTACCTAACTTTTTAGGCATGTAAAAGAGAGGGAGAGAAAAAATAGAGGGGGTGTGGGATATCTAGAATGGCAGCATTTAGGTATGAAAAATATTTCTACATGAAGAGCCTTGGCGCAAGGGTTCTATACAAAAGCATAGCACAAAGTTAGAGCCCTTTTATGACCAAAATCCTTATTTTCTTGACCATTGGGACTCCTGGAAATGATCTCCACAAAAATATCTAGATTCCATTTAAATTTTGACACCAAAAATCAATCTAGAAGGTGACGGCATGAGTAGACAAGGAAGAGTCCACTGTGCTTAGGACTCTTCCCTTAAGAGTTTGATCCAAATCAAACTCTATCATAACCCAGTCTAGACAATTCTAAAAATTACAAAATTTGGTACACCTAATTTATAATTTATGCTCTATGACATACCCAAAAATCATATCAAAATAATTTCTATAGAATTTTTTAAAAGCATCTGATCAGGTGACCCTCAATTCTCTCAAATAGGTCAATTTTTGACCCTAGTCCAATTTGACTATGAATGGATTTAATTTATACAATTAATTTGACCTAGACTTATTCTAGTCAGATGAAAATAAATCCAATCAAAATATAAGAATGAGTCAAATCAAATTTGACTTGATTGTGATGAATCAAAAAGATTTCAGAAGGAGAAAGTCAGCCTTAATCGTGTGCTAGCATGATTACCTTAAATGTGATTGGATCTAATCCAAATCAATCAAATTGGGTTGGCTCAATTGATGATATCTAGATCCAAACTCTTATTTGTGTGATCCAGTTAGGTTTAATTTTATATGATAATAAGAGATGTCACAATCTCCATCATCGACATCATCAAAATACCTTTTGATGGACTAGAACTTTTTTGATTCATACAATTAGAATGATTGATCATCAAAATCATTCTAATTGCTCCCAAAATCCACCAATGACACCTAACAGTATATGGTAGCAACCTATCAGAACTAAAAGCAAACCTTTCGATGCAGTTACCTATGTGATTAGGTTCTTGTATCTTGAGTCCCAACAGGATTAGGTTTAAGGTTAACTCATCAAACCCCATGTTCGTCATATGAATTAATCATTCGATTTGAGTCCAATGTGAAACCCTAATAGAAATTCTTTCTATCATCTTCACTCTACCATGTCCATGGGCTTAAGGACTCACTTTCATGATTATCATAGGGCTATTCCTCATCTATCGCGATAGATAGATCCCCTTATTAGTATAATCCAATTCCTACAATGAACATGCTACAGCCAACATACACCTCAGGATTTCGAATGGCTAGGAGATGGAGCTATGGTGTAGTCAAATTATAGCACACTCAAGGTGAACTATTGATGCACCTCAAGTCAAAGAACCATACACACCATTGCAGCATCGAGTCAGTCATGGACGAGAAGGTAGACTTTCTTATGACTACTCGAGGTGGTCACGTTCAGTGCCCTTTTCTCTAACAAGTATCTATACTCTTGCTTTGATGTTTTCACACCATAGACTCAAGACACGTCTATCCTAAGAAGATTATCATACACTAATCTTTCAGATTGATCACCATCCTCATGATGATCCTACGGTCGAAAGTAGTTTATGAGTTAATTATGAAAATTCATGTCTTAAATTTTCAACTCTTGAAAAAATGAATTGTCATTAACATTAACTCAAAGGATGTATCATAGATACTTTTAAATACATACTATGATAAAAAAATAATTTATTTATTAATTTATAGTCAAAATTATAAAATTATCCTTAAAAGTATATTATAAGTGACAGTAAATCTGGCTTCTAGGGCACACATCTAACAAACTCCCACTTGACCTAAAGCTAATTGGCTACAAATCTATGTCCCATCTTCTCAAGATGGGCTTCGATCTTCTATTGGGTTAATGGTTTCGTCAGCGGATCAGCCGCATTTTCCATAGTGTTGACTCTCTTGACCTCGACGTATCCCTTCTCGAGGTAATCGTGGATGAGGTGGTATCGCTGCTCGATGTGCTTGGATTTTTTATGAGACATTAGCTTCTTTGCTAGGGCTATGGTGCCATTATTCTCGTCATACAGAGAGACAACATCTGATGGCATCACTTCGAGCTCTATGATGAACTTCTTGTACCAAAATGCTTCCTTTATAGCTTCCGATGTAGCGATGTACTCTGCTTTCATGGTGGAATCTGCCATCACTGTCTGCTTGAAACTTTTCTAGCTGATAGCACCACCATTATAAATAAACAGACTTTTAGATGTCAACTTTCGATCATCTATATCGAATATAAAATTCGAGTCTGTATACTCTTGGACCTGGAGTTCTCCATTACCAAAGACTAGAAACATATCCTTAGTCCTTCTCAAGTACTTAAGGATACATTTCACAGAAGTCCAGTGCTCTTTGCCTGGATTCGACTGATACCTACTCGTGATGCTCATAGCATGGGTAATATCAGATCGTGTACATAGCATGGCATACATCAGGCTCCCTATTACTAAAGCATAAGAGATCTTGCTCATGCATTGAATCTCCTTAGGTATGTTTGGATACATCTTCTTGGAGAGATGAATGCCATTTCTGAAGGGCACCAATCACCTCTTGGAGTTTTTCATGCTAAACCTCTTTAGCACCTCCTCTATGTACATCTTCTGTGAGAGACCCAGCATTCTATTTAGCACCTCCTCTATGTACATCTTCTGTGAGAGACCCAGCATTCTATTTGGTCTATCTCTACAGATTTTAATTCTTAGAATAAAGGATGCCTCTCCTAGGTCTTTCATGGAGAATTCTTTAGACAACCATATTTTGACTATGATCAACATGGAAATATCATTTCCAATTAGGAGGATGTAATCCATGTATAGTATAAAGAAGACAATAGTGCTTCCACTGACCTTTTTGAAAATATAGGGCTCTTTCTCATTGATGAATCCAGATGATTTGATCACATCATTGAAACAAGCATTCCAACTTCGAGATGCTTGCTTAAGTCCATAAATGGATCTTTGCAGCTTGCTGACCTTGTGATTAGTATCATTAGATGTGAAATCCAGCGGCTGTTCTATATAGATATCATTCTCAAGATATCCATTTAAGAATGCCATTTTTACCTCTATCTATCAAATTTTATTATGAAAATAGGCTGCAACAGTAAGCAATGTACGGATGGATTTGACCGTGGCTACTGGCAAAAAAGTATCCTGATTGTCAATATCTTTTGCACTGACTATACCCTTTCACTATGAGCCTTGCTTTGAATGTCTCTACATTTCCATCGGCACCTATCTTTCTCTTGAAGATCCATTTACATCTAATAGATACTATACCTTCAGGTAGATCTACCAAAATTCAGACTTGGTTTGAGCGCATTGGTCAATCTCTGACTTCATTGCCTCTAACCATTTTTTGGAGTCGATATCTAATATTGCCTTGTCATAGATTTTGGGATCATCACCATGAATCTTTTTTTCTGTGAGAAATATTTTCTCTACATCCTCTGAAATAGTATCTAAGTACCTTTCAGAGAGATGAAAAATCCTTTCTGATCTACGAGGTGGGTGAGGTAGCGATTGGACTGGCTCAATCTAATTGGGTTCCTTAGGTTTCTTGGCTCATGGCTCTTGAAAGATTTTCTCCTGGAGCCTAATCTATCTTCCGATGCCACCATTTTGAATAAACTATTTTTCAAAAAAGATGGCGTATTGACTCACACTTGCATTGTGATCTTTCGGAAGATAGAAAAAATATCCTAATGACTCTTTAGGATATCTGTTGCCCAGAGGTAGCAACCCAAGAGGTTGGGGGGGGGGGGGGGGGGGAATTGGGTTCTTATAAAAGCTTTGGCCAAATTTAACTCTAAGCAATTATGTGCTTTGATTTTAATCAAGTGGTGAGGATGAGATGTATATAATATGAGCAGTGGAATTAAGATAACAAAATCAAACTACGAAAGTAAAGTAAGAATTTTAAGCATGCAAAGTATATAGAGAGAGATAGAAGGAAAAAGAATAATACAAATACATAAAGATTTATAGTGGTTCGGAGCAACCCATTCCTACATCCACTCTCCAAGCTTCCCTTAAGAATTCCACTATAATCTACCCTTGATTACAATGTGTTTGTTTTCCCAGGCTCACAAACAAATCTAGTTGGTTTTCACAGGAGCACCAAACAAAACCTAACATCGTTAGTTTTCTAGGTTCACTAACAATCTAGTTGATTTTCTGGAATCACCAACCAAAACCTACAATGTCCAATTTTGGACTTGGACGGGCCTAAACCCTAAGTTTCTATCTCCTAAAGAAACTTGTAAAGAAATAAAAAATACATGTAAAATTTCAACAAAATATAAAAAATAGAGTATAAGCTCTTTTAAATCCTAAAGAATAAGCCGATAATGTGCTTGATTGAAGCTTGGCTTTTCTTCAAATTATGCTTGAGAGGATGTGCAAGATGTTGGAGAAGATTGCTTTGAAGGCTCGTTGAAATCTATGCAGAACACTCCTCTCTTTTTTCTTTTCTTTGGATATTCAATGTTCCTCACAAAATCTAAAAGATTCTCTCTCTAAATCCCTTAATCTCTTTCTTCTCTCTTTTTCAATTGATTATCCACCTTTAAATACCTTTAGAGAAGGTTGGAGTGAGAGTTCTTAGCCATTGGAAGCTCTGAAATAGTCATTAGAAAATTATCCATTGAAGGCTATCCGTGCAGATCGAGACCTCTCAATTTTTCATGAGACCTCTTGTCAGATTTTAAGACCTCTCGATTTTTCACGAGATGTCTTGCCAGAACCATGAGAGCTCCCGAGAAATCTGTGAGACCTCTCACTCTCAGAGCACAAAAATGAAGTTTCTATCTCCTAAGAATGAGACGTCTTGAGTTCAACTTGAGACCTCTTGAGACTGTGCCAGAATACTATTTCATATGCTAGACCACTCGAGAGCTCTTGAAAAAAATTCGAGACATCTCAAAAAATCTAGACTTCATTTTTCTTCAATGTTTGACCTTCCAAACTTCAGTTTCTTGGCCCCAAACTCTTTTAAACATAATTGCTTTCTTCAATTTTAATTTTACTTCTTTCGATCATACTTTCTTCATACCAAGCCATCCAAATATGTGTGAATTTGATCTTTTAAGTATTTTGGCATGGCATCTTGAGAGGATTTATTCTTAAGATAAATTCTTCATTTTGGATACTTGAAAAATTCTACATATATTCTTGAAACACATGATTAGATACATAATATACTCAATATTTTGAAATCATCAAAATCAATCTCAGGATCAATAATCTCTTCCTTTTTGATGATGATAAAATCTTGAGTATATGCACAATAAAAGCAAATACTGTAATTCTATGCATTTTGTTAAAAAGTATCATGAAGTATAGATTAAACACATGAATGAGTACTTCATGAATGTTCTTAATTATTCTTTTAGTTCATTGCACATATTTCATATACTCATAAAAAAAAATATTTCAATTCATATCAGTAAGTACTAAGTTTTCATTTCAAGCATCAATACAATTCGAATGAGTACTTCAAGCATATACTCAACATCCCTCTCCCCCTTTTTGACAGCATCAAAAAGCTCATGGAAAAGAAATAAGAAATAATCATCAAAATCAATAATATGATTGTATCAAAGTAAGAATTGCATTAAGTTCAGCAAATTAATTCATATAAGTCATCAAAATCAACATTAAAGCATTAAATTGAGAGATGTATTGAATTCATGAAATCAATTAAAATGAATCGTCACTCTTTTGAAAATTTATCGTTTAACTCAAAATAAGTTTCAAATATTTATTTTAATTCTAAAAATTAGCTTGAATTTAAATATTATATGCTTTTTCTCTTTTTGAATGAATATAATCTTTATTCAGATTTTCAAATATGCACTTTTAAGTTTTAAGAGGAATGGAGCTTTTCAAAATATTTGAATATGAAATCAAGCATGATATATACTTTAATATTCTAACTTTTCTTCTCTTAAGAAATTTTGGTCAATTAGTGTTGAAAAAGGTATGTATCAGGAATGTATCGAGCCAAGTAAAATAAACAGTATCAAAGAATAAGATAGTCACATTTTTAAATTCATTGCTTTGAGTAAAAATTATTTTAAAATAAATAATTCATAAAAAATTTGCAATGCACATCAAAAATTTAGGATCAAATTTGAATTTTTAAATGAGTTTCAAAATTGAGTTTAGAAATTCATTTTTGAGAAGGAATATGCTATAAATTTACTTTAACTCCAATCATTTATCAAGAATAATCATGCAAATCATGTTTAAAAGATTGGCACATGAAAAATTAAGTATTATATTTATAAGCGAGATTTAAAATTATAAAAATATATTAAAATTAATTTATTTGGAGTAAGAATATGTCTCAAACTTTTTTTAACTTCAACTAATTATCCAGAAACAAGATAGAGCAATCCAATCATGTAAATGAAATTGGATAAATATGTGAAAGCTCAATCTAAGGAGTTCATAAATTAATTGATTGAGAGCTTAAGCTCAAAATCTTCAATCAAATTAAGATAAAAAAGTATTTCTTCCCTTAATTTGGAGATATCAAGGATTCATTTTTCTTTTAATATTTCAATAACATTGTCTCCCCCTATTTTTTATAAGTATAGGTCGATTATTTTATCTTTCAACTTTTCTCCCCCTCTGTATTTCAAAATAAGCATGTTTTAAACTTAGATTATCAAAATGATATATATATATATATATATATATTCATTCTTTAGCATTATCTTCTACTTTTTTTTTTTCAAAATTTGCATGCATAAGCTTTACAATTTTTGTTACTCCTTTTTCTTTCAAGTTAAGCACATTTAATTGATACCACATTAAAGGTTGAAAAAGTAATTTTTAAATTCATTACTTGAAAATAATATGAATAAAATTCAATTTGATACTAGGTATGAAAGGCATTCTTCAACTTAGGGGACAAAATCAATTGAGATTAAAATAAGAGGAATCTAGATATTGGCTCTATGTTGATCTAACTATGGGATTTAAAATCCTTAAGGGTTAACCTATAATACAATGCAACTTAATATATCAGGCATTTTAAATTTTATAATTGATGTCTTATCTTTAAGTATTTATTTTATGCTAATTTTTATTAAAATTTTAGCATTTTATGAGGAGAATATCTAAATTTGTTTCTTTTGCAATCAAGGGCATTCATAGTTAATTAAACTTATGTTGATTTAAGTTTCTTAAATGAATAATTGATAAGAAGAAGTTGTTAAATCATGCTAATTTTCAAGATAATTTCAATTCATAGCATGATATGATACTTAGAGGAGAGCATATTGACCTCTTAAAATCAAAGTATTCAAATCATCAAAATCAACCAATCATACTAATCTTACTGATATATGAAAAGAATTTCAAGCAAGTAAACATAATATAAAATTATATTAAAGTCAATAGATTCAATCAAAATAATTTTAACAATCATGGATGGTATGATGTGAGAAAATGATTAGATTATACCACGCATCAATACCCATCCATTTTCATTTCCAAGGCATCCATAAAAATTTTCTTCCTTTCATTTCATTTGGATCCTTGGTGCACCTGCAAAATCACTTAATGATTTTTGGTACCCAAGTCATCTTGGATCCATAGGAGTTAGAGCTCATGGTTTCTTTTGGAACCCAAATTTATTTGATATAAGTTTAGCCATTTCTTCCAATGTTGTATTCAAAAATTTTATGACCAATTTTATTATATTTAAAGCACTTAATTGAATGATTTTCAGTTGAAGCTTTGTTGAGCATATTTTTGTCAAACTTTTATTTTTTTATTGAATCATAACTAATTCCATGTTTGTCAAAAATAGCTCTTTGATCATTTAAAATGGCTTGAAGCTTTTGTGACCCAATTATAAACTTTTCAATTATGGACTTTGATAGGCATGCGATGTTGTCATTAAGACACCATGTTTATTAGTTTAATCCGACTTCTTAAAATAATTAAAAATGCATAGATAGCAGTGAGTTAGGTCGAATCCACAGGGAAGGTAGTGTTTTTAAATTTGAAATCTTTGAGTTTTGAAAAGAAAGAGAAAAGAAAAAAATTTTGAAATCAAAAGTGAAGTGAGATAATAAAGAGCGAAAATTAAAAGATGCAAGAATTTAAACTTGATACTAAGATTTACTAGTTAGATCTTAGCATCTACTTGCAATAAAATAAAAAGCAATAATTTAAAGTATAGAAATTAAATTGTAATAAAAATAAAAAGTATGAAATTAAAGAGCATAAAAATAAATATTACATTAAAAAATTTATAATTTAAATACATAAAATAAAAAAAAAAAAAAATAGAGTGATCTCTGATCTTGGATCAGCATTGGTGGAAAGATGGTGTAGAAGCCCAGCTCTTCTTCTGGATACCAATTGCTTTGAAGCAGCTATTAACCCATAGCCTGCCAAAGCTTCACCTTGATCTGAGATTTTGATTTTTGAAGGCTTGGGGTCCTTTTTATAGAGCTAGGGAGACTAGATATTTTTTTTTGAAGGCAATGCGGGACTAAGGATTGTTTTAATCATGAAAATAGGAAGAAATCAGAGTGAAATTTGGATTAAAATAACCCCTACAGAGTTCTTTTAATTCTGGCTGTTAGATGGTGATTCGATGCTTCCAAAAATACCAAAAATAGACATGTAATGGCCCAAATCAAGTCAGATTAATTTCTGACCATTGGATTGCACTTGATGGAGAAATTTAGGCCATTGATCATGCACCTGAGAGTTTGATCACCGTCGGGAGCCTTCTAGACCGTCGGATCAAAGCTGGAATCAAGTGCTACCATTCGATGGCGATCCGGATGAAATCAGCAATCAAAAAAAACTATGACCATTCGATCTTGACCGCAAACAACCACCATCGCTCAATCGTGTGTTTACTGTTCCCATGCACCGTATGGACCGGCCACATCATGCACCGCAACCAATCAGCACCTTCTATTGATAGATGAAAAGATCAAAATGCCTTGTGAGCCATGATGAATTTTCTATAAATCCTTTAGAGGTCTCGGTCCATCACGTGGCAAGCTCTGATTCGTCGGTGTCTGCTGAGCTGGCGGTCCACACTATGCTGTAGACTGGTTGATGGCTTCTGGGCTTGAGTCGGCTAGCGTGGATGGCTTGGTGTGCCGGCTTGGTTGGCTTTGCTTGGTGCATTTGCATGTGCCGGCTGCTACGATGTGGCGGCTTGAGCCATTTGAGCCGTATGTTATTTTTTTATTCAAATTTTTTATTTTATTCTTTAGAAATTCATATCTTTTCCATTTTAGCTCCATTTTACTCCAAACTTATTTCGTTATGATCAAAAAAATAAGCTCTTTCCATTGATTATAAAATTTTATTTTTTAATTTTTATTATTTTATAATTAATTTATTAATTAATAAAAATATGAATTTCTTAAAAATTATATATAAATTAATCATTAAGTATTAAAAATTAATATGAATTAATTGATAAATTAATACTTTTATTGATGAATTTATGATACTTATCACATCCTCCAACTTAAGCTTTGCTTGTCCTCGAGTTAAGAAAGAATTTAGTTTTAAATACTTTTTTAACTTTAGAGTTTTGAATTTTATCTAAGAAATTTTTAAAATGGCTATTGATATTCAGTAGAGCTTAAATGAGACATATCATTGGGATATTAATACTTATCAATAAAAAAATTAAGTAAAAAATATTAAATTTTTTAGAATTTTTTCTAAATTATCCCACTTTTATCTCTGATTTGTCTAAACTTTCATATAGGTAAGTGTATTGCTACTTTCGCCCTTCATTTATTGATTTTTATTTTTATATTGCCCACTTTTTGATGCGAATATCATTGCTTAGTTAGGCAACGGGACCCAGTTACTCGATGGAAAATTAATTTTTTTTTTTTAACGTTGTACCACTATTGAGTGTCTTAACTTCTTAAGCTTTCTATTTGATCCATGTAGTGAGTCTTGGGCCAATGACTCCCAAACCAGTTGGCTTTAGGACACTAGGTATAGAATACCCCTCAGGCTTACTAACTCGAATCAAATAGGCTATAAGTTTAGACTAGTTTTATAATGAGCTTCTTTGTCCTTCTTACTGTTTGACGTGAAACTCAATACTTGCTTAGGCAAAAAGGCCCAATTACTTAGTGAGAAGTACTTGAAAAATATTTTATTAAAATAAATTTGTTATATGAAAAAATGTATAGTTATCCTTCACAAGTCTATAAAAAGTAGACTTTTCTTTGATGCTAGTAGAAATAATTAGAAATGGTTCAAGAAAAAACTTTTTATATTCTAGACTTAACTTTTTATTGAATTTTCTTAATACTTGATTCCTCAATATCTCATAGATTTTTTGATCTATGTATCAATTTTGTTTTAAAAATGCTTAGTTAAATTTGATTCTTAAGCATAATCAGATATCTAAATACTAAATATTAACTTTTTTGAGGACTTAATATTTTAAAATTTTTATTTTCTCCCCCCAACTTAATCGACATTATCCTCAATGGAGAAGAAAAAATAAATGGTGTAATAAAGAACATGAAAGAATACACCTGACTATATTTTTGGTCCAGCATATGCCTTTAAAAATTTAGGCTCTCCCTCCAACTTATTTAAATTATCCTAAAAAAATAAACTAAAAAGATAAATTAGATAAAAACTAAATATTGGGTTGCCTTCCAACAAGCGCTAAGTTTACCGTCTTCAGCCAGACACAATGCAACTTACTATCCTATGTCAAATATTGGATTGATAAATTTTAATTATTTTGGATTGCCAATCTCAGAAAGTTGATTTATAATCTCATTATTGATATAATCATTATTAATTTTAGGGATATAATTTGTGATCCCATTCTCAAACCCATGTTTATTAAAAATTTTTCCTATTTGTTCTTCTAAAATGCTCATGAATTAAGTTTTTGTATTAGGAGTTAAGTTTGATTCAATGGGTGCTGGAATGGTGACAAAAGATGATTTTAATTCTGGAGGTAAATTAATATGATCTTGCTTAAATAACTCCATTGATATTTCATTACATACCTCTTAATTTTTATAAGAAGAATCGGCTTCTAGGATTGAAGGGAACAGACTTTTGGGTTTATAAGTCTTAGGTAAATCATCTATTCTCTTTTTTTCTTTTTCTATCTTATTTAAACTGAAACCAGTATCAGTACTAGTTCCTAGCTTGGGTTCTTCTATGTGGTTAGTCTCAGTACTAACCAGTTACTCTAAATTTTTATTTTGACTAGCATCAGTACTAGCCTCTCTCACCTGATCTTGGTATGGGTCCATAAGAATCCTATAGATTTTAAGTTTAGGAATTACTTTGGTATTCTTAGATTGGGGATTCTTAAGTGAGACACTAAATTGATAACTTGATCCAGGTGGTTGGTGGACATTAGATGGGTTGTTTGAAATTGGTAGGTTCGGTAGTTGATCTAATTCTCTCCTCGTGTTAAACTCAACTAATTATTCTATTTGAACTTCTAGCTTGGCGATAGATTGCTGTTGAGTCAGAATCAATTATTGAAGTTGGTTAAATCTATCATTAGCTAGATTGGTCTGTTGAGGAGGTGGGTATGAGGGCTGATTATGATGTGGTGGCTGAAAGGGCTTGCTAGGCTGATCTCTATTATAAGTATAATTTTGGTATTGAGGTCTATTCTGATAATTTTGCACTGATGGAGTTTGGGTCTGAGCCTGAGTTTGTTGTGATTTCCAAGAAAAATTAGGATGGTTTCTCCAGCCAGAGTTATATGAATTTAAAAATGGATCATTAACCGACTTGGAGTAGTCTTTAGCAGCTTGGACTTGTTCTTGGGTAAAAGGTGGAAACTGTGCAGTCATAGGACATTCACTCACATGATGGGTTGGGCTAGCACAGATTAAACAAATCTCCTGATAATTAGAAGATGATGTGAATTATGCAGAAGATTGTTGACCTAGGGTTAGGACTTGATCTAATTTCTGAGCAAGAAAGTCTACTTTATTTATCAAATTTAAATCAGTCTTATGACTAGATTCTAGATGTTTAAATTCATGGATCCCTGCTCAGGTTTGGTGGAAAGGCAACAAGGCATGGTTAATCAAGTTTTCACTCAGAATTTTAAATAAGGTATAGGCTTCATCCTCACTCTTGTTCATGAATGCACCTCCATAGGATGCATCTACTATCTATCTGTATTGGTCTCCTAAACCTAATAGAAAGCTTGAACTATTTGCCACTTAGTCAGACCATGGTGTGGACATTTTTTAAGAAGTTCCTTAAGTCTCTCCCATGACTCGTGAATCTGTTCTCTTGGAAGCTGAGCAAATCCAGTGATAGCTCACCTCATAGTATTGGTTCGGCCTATGGGGTAAATTTTTTTACGAAATTTACTTTGCAAGTCAGCCCAAGTTTTAATTGGTCTCCCCATTATCTCAAGCAAGTACTTGGCTTTGTCTTTTAATGATAAGGGAAATAAAATTAGTCTAAGGGCATCATTAATTAAATTTTGAATTCTCACCGTAGAGCATATTTCTAAGAATTCATCCAAATATTTATAAGGATCTTCATTGGTGTTCCCATAAAAAGATGGAAGCATCTGGATTGTAGTCGGCTTGATCTCATAGTGGGTATTATGTATTTCAAGTAATTGGATACAAGTCGATGGGTTATAGGTGGAAGGAATAAAGTATTCTTTCATTTGCTTAGGTGGTTCTCTAAAATTTTCAGCCATTTGGTTATCGGGTTTAATACAATTCCATCTTTTAATTTTATGGTTGGATTCAACTAGATCAAGTAAAGCGATTTCCTATTGTGCATGCACTAGTGCAACCTTATAGTGTTGTTCAAAAAAAAATTTAAAAAAATTTTAAATTTTTTTAATTATTTTATTATATTAAAAATTAATTATTTTATTTATTAATTTAATTTAATTTAATTTAATTTAATTATTATTTTTAATATTTTTTTAGTTAGTTAAATTTAATTTTTATTTTATTTTATTTTATTTTACTTTTATAGGAGAAAGAAGAAGAAAGAAAGAAGAGTTCTAAAGAAGAGGTCCTAAGAAGTCCAAGAACTGAAAAGAGAGAGAAGAATTAAGTTTAATTAGGTTTGATGTTGGTTAGCAATCAAGTTGGTCAATCAATCCTGACTAAAGATTGTCCAAGATCTAGACAGCTCCTAACTGCCAAGGTCACCTTCAAGCCCTCCAAGTGTAGGATCAACCAATCAACTAGCCAGGTAAGTATAAGGTCGATGGGAGTCCCCACATTGCTTGCCTTAGACACCAATTATGCTTGGTCAGATAAGCTGACGGAACCAATTAGAAACCACCTTCCTTCGGATCCAGTCGTCCCTGAACCACTTTCCTAGACACTAGTCAAATTGACTAACCCTAACCTGGTTCAACTCTTAGGATTTCTTATCCTATTGAGCTCGAGTTCCTAGGGCTGATGTCTAATTGATTTTAAAGTTAAAGGCTTAGGTCAATGCAGGATGCTGGTTGATTGTTTGTGGGCCAAGAAAGGGTGATCAAATCTCCACCTTATCTTGTTTAATTGGGTGTTGCCCTTAAATTGATTTAATATTAATATGTATAAAAAAATTTTAATTAAAGAGATCTATGCAATTTAAACTAGATGTATGCAACTAATTGAATTCTGAAAGGCTTACCTTGCCTCCAGCAATCATCAAAAAATAAAAAATAAAAATAAAACTAATATGATGCATGCTCTAAACAGTTAGAATTTTTAATCTTGTCATGAGATTTTTTTTTTAGATTTAAGTGGATATTTTTTTAAATTTAATTTAAAAATAAATAAATAAATAAAAGAAAAGGACTAGGGCTAGGATTGATCTCACCAAGCAAATCTCCTAATTCTTTTTATTCTTTAATCTCTTTTTTTATAAAATAATAAAAAAATTAGCAAGCAATATTTTCAAGAAAATAAAAATTTTATTTACAATTTATTTATAAAAGAATCAAAGAGATCAAAAATTTAATGTCCGTGCCTTCCCCGGCAATGGCACCAAAAACTTGATAGGTATGCGATGTTGTCGTTAAGACACCGTATTTATTAGTTTAATCCGACTTCTTAAAATAATTAAAAATGCATAGATAGCAGTGAGTTGGGTCAAATCCATAGGAAAGATAGTGTTTTTAAATTTGAAATCTTTGATTTTTGAAAAGAAAAAGAAAAGAAAAGAATTTTGAAATCAAAAGTGAAGTCGGAAAATAAAAAGCAAAAATTAAAAGATGCAGAAATTTAAACTTGGTACTAAGATCTACTAGTTAGATCTTAGCATCTACTTATACTAAAATAAAAAGCAATAATTTAAAGTGCAGAAATTAAATTACAATAAAAATAAAAAGCATGAAATTAAAGAGCATAAAAATAAATATTGCATTAAAAAGTTCATAATTTAAATACATAAAATAAAAAAAAATAAAATTGAGTGATCTCTGATCTTGGATCTGTATTGGTGGAAAAATGGTGTAGAAGTCCAGCTCTTCTTCTCGACACCAATTGCTTTGAAGCAACCATTAACTCATTGCCTAGCTTCACCCTGTACCAAAGCTTCACCTTGATCTGAGATATTGATTTTTGAAGGCTTGGGGTCCTTTTTATAGAGCTAGGGAGACTAGATATTTTTTTCTGAAGGCAATGTGGGACTAAGGGTTGTTTTAATCGTGAAAATAGGAAGAAATCTAAGTGAAATTCAGATTAAAATAACCCCCATATAGTTCTTTTAATTTTGGCCATTAGATGGTGATCCGATGCTTCCAAAAATACCAAAATAGATGTGTAATGGCCCAGATCATGTCGGATTAATTTTTGACTATCAGATTGTGCTTGATGGAGGAATTTAGGCCGTTGATCACGTGCCTAAGAGTTTGATCGCCGTCGGGAGCCTTTTGGACCATCGGATCGAAGCTAGAATCAAGCACTGCCGTTCGATGGTGATCCGGGTGAAATCAGTAATCGAAAAAAAACTTTGATCGTCCGATCTAGACCGCAAACAACCACCACCGTACGATCGCGCGTTTACTGTTCCCATGGACCGTGTGGATCGGCCACATCATGCACCGCAATCAATCAGCACCTTCTATTGATAGATAAAAAAACCAAAATGCCCTGTGAGCCATGATGAATTTTCTGTAAACCCTTTAGAGGTCTAGGTCCACCATGTGGTAAGCTCTGATTCGCCGGTGTCTGCTAAGCTGGCGGTCCACACTGTGCTGTAGACCGGCTGATGGCTTCTGGGCTTGAGTCGGCTAGCTTGGATGGCTTGGCACGCCGGCTTGGTCAGCTTTGCTTAGTGCATTTGGATGCGTCGACTACTGCGGCATGGCGGCTTTAGCCGTTTGAGCCGTATGTTATTTTTTTATTTAAATTTTTTATTTTATTTCTTTAGAAATTCATATCTTTTCCATTTTAGCTTTATTTTGCTCCAAACTTATTTTGTTATGATAAAAAAAAATGAGCTCTTTCCATTAATTATAAAATTTTATTTTTAAATTTTTATTATTTTATAATTAATAAAAATATGAATTTCTCAAAAATTATATATAAATTAATCATTAAGTCTTAAAAATTAATATGAATTAATTGATAAATTAATACTTTTCTTGGTGAATTTATGATACTTATCAGACTTCATGCTTTCAATCTCTTTCTTTAGTTTGATATTTTCTTCTAAAAGAGATTTCTCAAATTTACTCTTTTCTTTAGCAGAAAATCTTAGTTTATTAAGTTCTTCTTTCAACTTAAGATTTTCTTCAATCATAGATTTTTTAGATTTTAAAAATCTTTCTTTTTCTTTAAAAAATGATTTCTTTTCTTTTATAAAATTCTCTTATTCAATTAAGAGTTTATTCTTTTCTTTAACTAAAGCTTTTTTGGATTAAAGAAGTTTTTTCTTTTCTTTAGCTAAAGCATTATTTTCTTTCAAAATATATTCTTTTTCAATTAATAATTTACTCTTTTCTTTAGCTAAGAGAAGATTTGACTTTTTGAATTCTTTATTTTTCAGCTTTAATTTTTTAAAATCATCCATTAATTCATTAAAGGCTTCATATAATTCATCAAATGTAACGTTGGAAGAATTTTCAGGATTTACCATATTTGCATTAGCCATGAGATAATGATTGGCAAAACCTCTTCCTCTTCCTCATTTTTCTTTTCTATGCCTTGCTCCCCCTTAATCAAACTTTCTTTTTCCTTTGTCTTTTCTTCTTGTTTTCATTCCATCCTAATGAGCTATAAGGCATAGATTGGGATGAGTTTCCTTAACCTCTTGGGAGCTTGGTTCTTCTTCTTGATTTGCTCTTCCATAAATCATTTTCAATTTCTTCCATACTTGATTCGCTGAAATGCATGAAAAAATTGCATTAGATATACTTAAATCCAAAGAGCAATAAAGTATATTCATGGCTTTAGCATTTAGTTGGATTATTTCTTTATCAACAATTAATGCATTGTGTGTGTGTGGGCTAATAATAATAATATTCCATAAGTTATAGTCATGCACTTATATGAATATTTTTATCGTAGATTTCCAAAAAGTATAATTTGAGGCATCAAATAGTGGGGGTCGATCAATGGAATGGCCTTCATTAAATAGAGCTTCCATTTTGGGTTGCCAAGATCTTTTGCCTTTTGACCGCTAAGTCAACAAACAAATATTAGAGCACCTGCTCTGATATTAATTGTTGCCCAAAGGTAGCAACCCAAGAGGGAGGGGGGTGAATTAGGTTCTTATAAAAGCTTTGGCCAAATTTAACTCTAAGAAATTATGTGCTTTGATTTGAATCTAAGTGGTGAGGATGAGATGTATATAATATGAGTAGCAGAATTAGGATAACAAAATCAAACTATGAAAGTAAAGTAAGAATTATAAGAATGCAAAGTATATAGAGAGATAGAAGAAAAAAGCATAACACAAACACACAAAGATTTATAGTGGTTCGAAGCAACTCGCTCCTACGTTCACTCTCCAAGCTTTTCTTAAGAATTTTACTATAATCTATCCTTGATTACGGTGTGTTTATTTGCCTAGGCTTACAAACAAACCTAGTTGATTTTCATAGGAGCACCAACCAAAATCTAACACCGTTAGTTTTCTAGGTTCACTAACAATCCAGTTGGTTTTCTAGGATCACCAACCAAAATCTACAATATCCAATTCCAGGCTTGGATGGGCCTAAACCCTAAGTTTCTTTTCCTCAAAGAAACTTATAAAGAAATCAAAAAGTACAAGTAAAGTTTTAGCACAACATAAAAAATAGAGTATAAGCTCTTTTAAATCCTAAAGAATAAGCCGATAATATGCTTGATTGAAGCTTAGCTTTTTTTTAAATTATGCTTGAGAGGATGTGGAAGATGTTGGAGAAGATTGTTTTAAAAGCTCACTGAAATCTATGCACAACACTCCTCTCTTTTTCCTTTTCTTTGGATATTCAATGTTCCTCACAAAATCTGAAAGATTCCTTCTCTAAATCCCTTAATCTCTTTCTTCTCTCTGTTTCAATTGATTCTCCATCTTTAAATACCTTTAGAGAAGGTTGGAGTGAGAGTTCTTAGCCATTGAAAGCTCTGAAATAGCCGTTGGAGTCGAAAAATAGCCATTGAAAATTTATCTGCTGAAGGCTGTCCGCGTAAATTGAGACCTCTCAATTTTTCACGAGACCTCTTATCAAATTTCGAGACCTCTTGTTTTTTCACGAGATGTCTCGCTAGAACCATGAGACCTCTTAAAAGATTTGCGACACCTATTGCTCTCAGAGCATAGAAATGAAGTTTCTATCTCCTGAGAATGGGACTCTCAAGTTCAACTCGAGATCTCTCGAGATCGTGCCAGAATACTATTTTATTGTACCAGATCACTCGAGAGCTCTCAAAAAAAATTCAAGATATCTCAAAAAATCTTGACTTTATTTTTCTTCAATGTTTGAACTTCCAAACTTGAGTTTCTTGACTCCAAACTCTTTTAAACATAATTGCTTCCTTCAATTTTAATTTTTCTTCTTTCAACCATACTTTCTTCATACCAAGCCATCCAAATATGTGTGAATTTGCTCTTTTAAGTATTTTGGCATGGCATCTTAAGAGGATTTATTCTTGAGATAAATTCTTCATTTTGGATACTTGAAAAATCCTACACACATTCTTGAAATACATGATTAGATACATAATATACTCAATAATTTGAAATCATCAAAATCAATCTCAGGATCAATAATATCCAATAAATCGAGCTCTAAAAAATCTAGACTCCTATTTATCTACATGTTGTCTCTTAACATGGGTTGGACAATCCCAAATTCTGAGATGACTCAGACTTGATTTCTTACCATGACATATCTCATACGGTGTGGTAGGAACCATCTTAGAAAAAATCCTATTCAGTAGATATATAGCGGTCAACAGACTATATTCCCAAAGAAACCCAGGGAGGTTTGTAAAGCTCATCATGGATCGAACCATATCTAATAGGATACCATTTCTCCATTCTGAAACTCCGTTGAGTTAAGACGTTCCAAGTGGAGTCCAATATGAGACTATGCCATTATCCTTAAGATAGTCTAGGAATTTTTGACTAAGATATTCGCCACCTTGATCTGATCGAAGAACTTTAATAAATTTTTCTATTTATTTTTCTACTTCGAGTTTGAATTTCTTGAACTTTTCAAAAGCTTCAGACTTGTGTCGCATCAAATACACATATCCATACCGAGATAAATCATTGATAAAGGTGATGAAGTAGATGTAATTACCCCTAGCTGGCACATCAAATGGACCGCATACATCAGTATGTACTAGGGCAAGCAGGTTTGTGGCCCTTTTCCCATGTCCCATAAAAGGGAGCTTGGTCATTTTAACATGAAGGCATGATTCATAAATCATATATAACTCGAAAGTCAGTGGACTCAATAGCCCAAATTTCTCTAATTTGTTAACCCTATCTTCAACTATATGACCTAGCCTAAGGTGCTAAAGATACCTATCATTTGGACTATCCCTAGGTCACTTTGATCCTATGGCATTCATGTTTTGCTCGATATTAGAAACATAAACATCAATATGTAACTGATAGAGACCATTTATAAGAAAACCACTTGCAATTTTATTTTTTCATAAAAAATATTATAATGGTCCTTAAGAAAATTAATTACTTAGCCTTTCTATGCTAAGCATGAAACAGAAATCAAATTTCTACTTACTACAGGAACATAAAAATAGTTCCTAAGTACTAAGTCTAATCCTGACGATAATCGCAGAGGGTAGGATCCCACGGCTACAGCAGTAACTCTTGCTCCATTTCTGATGCATAGGATCATCTCACCATCCCTCAGCCTCCTACTATCCCTAAGATACTGCATAGAAGTGCACAAGTGATTACTAGAACCAAAGTCAAGCATCCAACTAGATGCAGAAGAAATTATAAAATTAGATTCTATAATGAGCATACCTCTAGAAGGACCTGCCTCCTTCTTGTTCTTCAAGCTGACCAAGTAAAGAGAATAGTTTTGCTTTCAATGGCCGTTAGTGTTGCAATGAAAATATTTTTCTTTGTTAGCGACCTTCTTCTTCGGCTTTGCCTTCTTCTTCTTCCCACCATCTATTAGATGTGTGTCCTAGAAGCCAGATTGGCTGTCACTTATAATACACTTCTAAGAGTAATTTTATAATTTTAATTATAAATTAATAAATAAATTATTTTCTATCATAGTGTGTATTTAAAAGTATCTATGATACATCCTTTGAGTTAATGGTAATGATAATTCATATTTTCAAGAGTCAAAAATTTAAGACATGAATTTTCATAATTAACTCATAAACTACTCTCAACCATAAGATCATCATGAGGATGGTGATCGATCCGGAAGGTTGGTGTATAATCGCTTTGATAGGATAGACGTATCTTAAGTCTATGGTATGGAGACACCGGAGCAAAAGTACAGATACTCATTAGAGAATGAGGGCACTGAGCGTGACCATCTCGAGTACTCATAAGGAAGTCTACCTTCTCATCATTGACTGATTGGATACTACAGTGGTGTGTCTAGTTCATTGACCTGAGGTGCATCGATGGTTCACCTTGAGGGTGTTATAGTTTGACTACATCATAACTCGATCTCCTAGCCATTCAAAATCTTGAGGTGTATGTTGGCTATAGCATGTTCATTATAGGAATTAGATTGCACTAATAGAGGATCTATCTACCTCGATAGATGAGGAGTAGCCCTTTGATAATCATGAGATTGAGTTCATAAGCCTATGGCCATGGCAAAGTGAAGATGGTAGAAAGAGTTTCTATTAGAATTTCACATTGGACTTGAATCGAATGATTAATTCATATGACGGATATTGAATTTGATGAGTTCACCTTAACCCTAATCCTATCGGAGCTCAAGATAGAAGAATTCAATGACACAGGTACCTATATCGAGAGGTTTGCTTTCAATTTTGATGGATTGCCACCATATACTGCTAGGTGTCACTGATAGATTTTGGAAGCAATTAGGATGATTTTGATGATCAATCATTATAATTATATGAATCAGAAAAGTTTTGGTCCATCGAAAGGTGTTTTGATGATGGAGATGATGGAGATCGTGACATGTCTCATTACCATATAGAATTGAACCTAATTGGATCATACAAATAAGAGTTTGGGTCTAGATGTCATCAATTAAGCTAAGCCAATTTGATTGGTTTGGATTAGATCAAATCAGGTTCAAGGTAATCGTGCTAGCACATGATTGAGCTTGACTTTCTCCTTCTAAAATCTTTTTGATTTATCACAATCAAGTCAAATTTGATTTTACTCATTCTTGTATTTTGAATGGATTTATTTTTTATCTAACTAGATCAAGTTCAGATCAGATTAATTATAGAAATTAAATCCATTCATAGTGAAATTGGACTAGGGTCAAAAGTTGACCAGTTTAAGAGAATTGAGGGTCACCTAATCAGATGCTTTTAAAATTTTTTTTAGCAATTATTTTGATCATATTTTTGGATATGTGATTGAGGACAAGTTATGCATTCGGTGTACCAAATTTCATAATTTTTGGAGGTATCCAGACCAAGTTATGATAGAGTTTGATTTGGATCAAACTCTTGAGAGAAGAGTCCTAGGCACAGTAGACTCTTCCTTATCTACTCATGCTGACACCTTTTTGAATCATTTTTGGCAAAAAAAATAGATGAAATCTGGTGGCTTTTTGTGGAGAATAAGTTCTAGAGTTCGAATGATAAAATAAATAAGTTATTTTGGTCAAAAGGGACTTTAAGTAGGCATTAGACATAAAAGCCTTTCTCACGTCAAAATGCATGCAATGCAAGAAATAATTTTCCATGCCCTTATCCTCTCTCTTCTTCTCTTCTACAAGTCTAAAAAGGTTAGGCACAAATATGAGAAGAAGGTCTAAGATTTTTGGCATAATATTCAGGATCTATACGATGGTGTTCGTCTGACGGACGGGCTGCCTTCAGAAATATTTTTGAAGTGTCAGGAATACATGCTCTTCACACACAAATCGATGTGGCCACCAGTAATTAGCCAAGAAACAAGAAAGAATCCCTTAGTGATTAAAGCATAAGCATGATCAATCAATTCAAGGAATAGAGAAGAAGTGAAGAAGAGATTTTTAAAAGAAAAGAGATTTTATTCAATATATTTCAGCACTATTACAATCTTGATCAGTTTTCAGTATACATACTTTACAAAGGGTCAAGCCCAAGCTCATAGAAAAACTCTCCGAATCCAAATAACCCACGTACATAAAATAATAACTCACAAAAATTAAGTCGATCTAGTTTCAAACTAAGCCGAATAACCTGCGACTGGGTCGGCTAAGTCCCAAATTGAGCCAACCTAGTTGTATACCATGCCAGTAGTCCAAAAATGCTGCTTTCTATCTGAATTTTCCTCTGAGACCTAGCCGATCCAGTCCTGAACTGAGTCAGCCCAGTTTCCAACTTAGTTGGCTCAATCTCAGGGTGAGCCAATCCAGTTTTTGAACTTTACTAAGGGAGCTAATTTTTTTTTAGCTCGCTCCCATCTTTTCATGACCTGTCTTCTCATGTTTCCAAGACTTGAGAGTGCCACTTTTGAGCTTACATTCTCTACCTTGGTGCTTCCAAGTCCTTGTGAACTCATCTCTTCTCAATAGATCCATCCATGCCACATATTTCTGAAAGCTATCTCTGGGGAGTACCTTCATGAGTGCATCAGATTGATTCTCTTTGGTATGGATCTTCATCAGTTCCACTTCACCTTCCTCCACCAGCTCTCTAATCCTATGGTACCTCACATCTATATGCTTTGTGCATGCATGATAGACTGGGTTCTATGCCAACAATAGAGCACTCTGACTATCACTGAATAGTGTAACCTTGCTCTGCTCCACCCCCAACTCATCAATCAGCCTCCTAAGCCAAAGGAGTTCCTTTGCAGCCTTCGTTATCCTAATGTACTTGGCCTTTGTGGTAGACAAGGTCGTGATTAGCTGAAGGATTGATCTCCAAGATACCAGTCCACCATATACGTAGAAGAGATATTCAGTGGTAGACCTCCTTGTATTAAGATCACCAATATAATTTGCATTAACAAATCCTTCCAAAGGATCTGAACCTTCACACATCTTCATAGATTATTCTCCAAATTCTTCCGGCTGCCCATCAAACACCAAACCATAATCCCTTATTCCATTCACATATCTCAATACCTATTTCAATGCTTTCTAGTGTTCCTTCCCAGGGTTAGCCATGTATCTACTAACTGTGCTACTGCATGTGCTATATCTAGTCTACAGCATACCATAATGTACATACACTACCAACAACATTTGCATAATGAACTCATTCCATGTACTCTCTTTTCTCTTCTGACTGGGGGCTCTATAACTTGAAGAGAGACATATGGCTCGGCAATAGTGTCTCTGTAGGTTTAGCCTTCTCTATTCCAATCCTCTCCAGAACCTTCTAGACATGCTTTACTTGTGATAAATGGAGCACTCCTTTGCACCTATCTATGCAAATCTCCATTCCAAGGATTTTCTTAGCTGGATCCAAATTCTTCATCTCAAACTCAGATGATAATGTCCTTTCCAATCTTTTCATAGCATCCACGCTTCTACTAGCTATGAGCATATCATCTACATATAATAATAGGTGCAGGGCATCCTCCTAATCTACATCCTTGACGTAGACACAATAATCATGTTCACATCTGCTAAAAATCCAAGCTCAAGATAAAGCTATCAAACCTTTGATACCACTGACGAGGGGATTATTTCAAGCCATACAAAGACTTCTTGAATAAACACACCTTTTCTTCCTAACCCATCTCCATGAAACCATCTGGCTGCTTCATGTAGATTCTTTCCTCCAAAGTTTCATGAAGGAAGGTCGTCTTCACATCCATTTGTTATAATTTTATGTTATATTGTGCCACCAGTGACAACAAAACTCGAATAGATGTATGACGCACCACAGGAGAAAATGTTTGTGTAGTCAATCCCTTTCCTTTGTGAGTATCATTTTGCTACTAGCCTTGCTTTGAATCTAACTCCACCTTGTTCTGAAGATGCTTCTTTTTTTGTGAACACCCATTTTGAGCCAATAGGTCGAGCATCCTCTGAAAGATCCACCAACTGCCATGTCTGATTCTTCTCAAGTGATTCCATCTCCTCCATCATGGCTTGTATCTATGAATCATGATCCTCACTCTCCATGGTCTATGCATCATTTTCTGGATCTTCATTAGCATTGATGAGTGCATAGGAGATAACCTCATCAAAGCCATATCTGACCGGCCTCCTAATAGCATGCTGGGGCTTGTGCAAAGCCACTCCCACTGGGACATCTCTGCCTGATGTTTGTGATTGCTCTTGCACATCTGTCTGAACTACCAACCCTTCATACTGATTTTCAATCTAAGACAATACTTTTCAACCCAGCTCCACCTCAACAGGAACACTCTTATAAGTGGATGTAACCTGCATGCCACCATTCTCTGACTGGCCACCATTGTTCACCTTTGTTTTTCCAGTTCCATCTATCATAGACCTCCTTAAGATGCTTTTCTCATCAAAGATAACGTTCCTGCTGATCACTAACTTCTGTGCTTGAGAGTCCCACAGCAGGTACCCTTTGACTCCTTGTGAATACCTCATGAATGTCATCTTTTGAGATTTTGGATCTAATTTGCTCCTCTTAGTTGCCTCCACATGTGCATAGGCTGTGCAACCAAAGATTTTTAGGTGTCCAAGCTCCACCTTCTTTCCACTCTAGACATCCTTTGGAATGCCTCCATTTAGCTTATGATGATGGGACTTGTTCACAAGAGAATAAGAAAAAAATAGAGCATCACTCCAAAAGAACTTTGGAAGTGATGTTTGAAGCCTCAAACTTCGTGCCTTCTTAGTCAGTGTCCAGTTCATCCTTTTTATGACACCATTCTACTGGAGAGTCATCTTCACCGTATAATATCATTTGATGCCATTTTCCTCATAGTACCTCCTGAACTTCAGGGTAGTATACTCTCCTCTATTGTCCGAGCTTAGACACTTCAACTATTTTTCTGACTCCTTTACTTCATCTCTTCAGGCTCTAAACCGAGCAAATATCTCTAATTTTTCTTTGATCAAATAAACCCATACCTTCCTTGAGAAATCATCAATGAAAGTGATAAAGTATTTTGCCCCACTTCTAGCTGATACAGGAGCTGATCCCCACACATCCAAGTGCACTAAATCCAGCACTCTCTCGTTGCACTTGGTACTTCTAGCAAACTTCATCCTATGCTGTTTGACAAAGATACACGGCTCATAAAGATCTATGCCCTCCTTCTTCAGGGCTGGGATCATACCTCTTATGCTAAGTTCAATGAGCCCATGGTCACTCATATGACCAATCCAATAGTGCTACAACTGATATAAAATCTACACCTTCTGTGCTGCTGCTAGCACCTCTACACTATCATTTACCATTGAGCCTTCCATTCTATAAAGATTGTTGCTCAATCTTCTACCTTTCATCACCACCAAATCTTCCTTGAAAATTTTCAAACATCCACTTCCAGCCTGGCTACTAAAACCATAATCTTGCTCCTCCAAGTAGCCCAAAGAAATCAAATTTTTTTTCAACTCTGGTACATGCCTGACATTTGATAATGTATGAATGATCCCATCGTACATCCTCGTCCTGATAGAGCCAATTTTAGCTACTTTGCACGGATGATCATCTCCAAGACTGACACTTTCACCATCGGCCTTCTGGTAGGTAGTAAACCACTTTCGATGAGAAGTATAGTGGTGCGAGCATACTGAATCCAATATCTACATAATGTCATACTTTGTGGATCCATCTGATACAACTAGTAGGTCTTCTCCACTGCTCACAGAAGCTATATCATCTTCTTTGCTAGCCTTTCCTTTTTTTGATCTCAAGAGAGGACAATCTCTCCTTTGGTGTCCAAACTGATGACATTTATAACATTTTAATATCATCTTCCTTTGATCACGAGACTTTGACCTATCCTTCGATTTTCCTCTTGTCTTCTCCTTTGATCTTCTCAATCTTTTGTTCACAGCCAAGATCTCAAACTTAGGATCTCCCTTGCATATCTTTTCTCTTTATTCATTTGATCTGAGCACACCAACAACCTCTTCATAGTTTAGGATCTCCTACCCATAAACTAAAGTTGTTATGAGACCATCCTACGAATCTAGGAGGGAACATAATAGTAGCAATGCCCGATTCTCCTCGTCGATCTTCACATCCAAACTCATCACCTCAGAACATATCAGATTGAACCTTTGGATATGTGCAACAAGATCTCCACCTTTGGACATCCTCAAACTATACAACTATTTCTTCAACCATAGCTTATTCATCATGTTCTTCCTCATGTATGTGTTTTCCAATCTCTCCCAAAGCCCCTTTGCCGTAGTTTCTGTGCAAACCTCGGGCAAAGCCTAATCGGCCAAGCATATTTAGATTATGCTAAAGGCAATTTTCTCCAACTCTTTCCAATCCTCAGCACTGATATTTTTCGATCTTTCTTTTGTCAAGATCTTGTAGATCCTCTGCTGAACCAACAAGTCCTTTACTCTTTGCTGTCATAGGGTAAAGTTCCCCTTGCCATCGAACTTAGCAAAATTCACCTTGAATCCACTTGATCCCATGACTTCAAACAAGTCAAGAACAGATCCCTAACACCCTTCACGATCACACACACCAGCAAAAAGTGTTCAAAGAAGATCTAACTAGCCCTAGATCATCATTCCAAACTTCTGTATCACCGTTCCTCTATATAAACAATCTCTACCTCAATCTAGAGACAATCATGAAGCAAACTAGATGTTTTAGAATAAAATCTAGTGCAACAGATCCTGGATGTAGTAAACCCTATGTGTCTTTCTTCCTTCCATGCAACACTGCTCTGATACCAATTATCGAAAATATGCGCTCCACATGGATCAGCATGGCCACCGGTGATTAGCCAGGCAACAAGAAAGAACCTCTCAGAGATTAATGCAGAAGCATGATCAAATAATTCAAGGACTAGAAAAGAAGAGAAGAAGAGATTTTTGGAAGAAAAGTGTTTTTATTCAGTATATTTCAACACTATTACAATCATGACCTATTTTTAGTATATATACTTTACAAAGGATCAAGCTCAAGCTCATAGAAAAACTCTCCAAATCTGAACAATCCACATATGTAAAATAATAACCCACGAAAATTGAGCTGGTCCAATTTTAGATTGGGTCAGCTTAACCTGCAACTGGGTCAGCTTAATCTCAAACTAAGCTGATCTAGTTGTGTACCATGCCAACAGTTCAAAAATGCTGCTTTCTATCCAAATTTTTTTCTGAGACCTAGCCGACCCAGTCCTGGACTAAGCTGGCCTAGTTTTCAACTTAGCTGGCTCAGTCTCAGAGTGATGTAGTCTAGTTTCTGAACTTTGCTAGGAGAGCTGATTTTTCTTTCGGCTCACTTCTGTCTTTTCATGACCTATTTTCTCATATTTTCAAGACTTGGGAGTGCCACTTCTGAGCTCACATGAAGGTTCTTCAGATCAGATCCAGATCTAATTTTTGGAGTAAAGGTTCATAAGGAGAAGATGTTTAGATCCTATCTGAGTGAATACTGATAGAGGCCAGGCACATGCATGGCTCCTTTTGGAACCTCTAAAATTAAGAGGATCGTTGCAGGATAATTAGATTATCGAATCAGATACTTTAAATTAAATCTAATTTATTTTTAATTTTTAATTTTTAATATCAGATCAATATGATTAGATCTGAGAACTCTTAGATCTAATCAAATCATTTAAAAGTTTTTAAAAAAATTTTTCTCAGACCTGAACAGATCTACACGATTCTATGATGAAAAATATTATTTTTTCTTCAATTAGTATTAGAGCCAGATTAGCAGTTCTTCAAATCTACCTTAGATATGATTTTATTTTTATTTATGATCTGATATTAAAAAATTTTAGATGTCACATCAGATGTGATTAGATCTAAAATTAAAAAATTAAAAATTAAATAATTTAGATCTGATATGTTTGAGATGCATGCCTAGACTAGGTATAAAATAGTTCTATGTGTAGTCTAGTATGATCATGTATTTAATTTGATTAAACATAATTTTAGATCTATTTAATTTTTATTTTTTTATATTATAATTATTGTAATCCGATCTAAAAATAGAAAATAAAGTTTTTAATTTTTGATTTATTCATATGAGATATGAAAGATGCATGCTTTGGCTAGTCATAGAATAGTTCTATAAAATGTCTAGAATAGTTTTAATTTTGATATGATCAAATTTAAAATTTTATTTTTTATATTTAATATGTGATATTTTAGATCTGAAAGTATGCATATTGATGATACGTGAGATGTATGCAAGACATGTATTAGTTGGATCTTTTTATGTATAATATATGATCTAATTAGTTTTGTAGTAAAAAATTATATTTTTGATTAAGGAGTTTCCCATGGCCATCCGATCATAAGAACAATGTAGGATTTAAAGGCCCTCTCCTTTCATTCGATGGGGTGTTCTTATGGCATGTAGGGTAGTGCATGTTCGTTCTTAATCATAAATCAGAATTTATTTTTCTACAATACCCTAGATCTTGAAACTCTAGGATTTCTATTACATATTTTGTTCATGAGTCTAAAATTTAATTAAAAATTAAGATTATGAAATTAATTAGATCTAAAATTATAAATTTTTAGATCTAAGACATATTCATAAAATTGGGTTCGAGCTTGGATAGCTTAATTAGGTCTAGCAGTTAATCAAACCAAATTAAGAGTTGGATAGGTGAGATCAAAGAAAGCTTAGATATGACCAGCCTAATAGATTATGTTTGGATTAAGATCGAATCACATTGAGATGTGAATTTATCAAATCAAGACCTAATTTGGCTCTAAGGTTTGAGCTTGGATTGTAGGCTAACCTAATTGGTTCTGATTCGATAATTTAGTGTCTAAGATAAGTTTGGCAGATACTATCGACTGGTTTTTAATTGGAAGCTACTCGATCTGAATGCATTCTTGTTGAGTTAATGGCATATCCCTTCCATCAGTCTCACTTACTTGGCCATTTGTGTTAATCCAGTTCTGATTTATGGTGGCTAACAATTTGAGCCAACCCATACCACTAGGTTAGTCATAATTGTTATGACTAAGTTAAGTCAAGTTTAAAGAGACCTAAATTAAATCTTCCTAAGAAAATATTAAGTCTAAGATCTTCCACCAATGTAGATGTGCGGGCCATTTCCAGGGTTGATTATTTTCGACTGGATATAGTGGTTTAGTTGCACCAAAAAGATGCAACCATATCTATTAGGCATTGGATGCTATGGGTTAGAGGATGAGTTGGGTCCAATATTTTAGATACGGTGAGGGATCTAATCAAGAATCTAATCTGTGCAAATAGTGGGTCTGATTTAACTAAGGAGTGGATCAATATTTTAGACACGGTGAGATTCATGAATTAGAGATTAAGTTAGGATGCACCATGATTAAAGAATTATTGGATAAGAGTTATCCACTCATCAGTTGACCCATCATCAATAACTGTTAGGTGAGGTGGTGAGTCAGTTGGGGGGACCGCACCACCCACTAAAAATCTATAATCATGAAGATTTTTGCATCGCTGCCAAGGAAGTATAAGGATCCGAGTAAATAGTGAAAGCCTAATTTATTTTAAAAATAAAATTTCTAAATAAATTATTTAAGTCAAATTATAAAATTTAACTAGAAACTTTGACTCTCTATAGAAAAATGTCTACATCCAATCCACTAGCCCGTATGCTAGACAACCATAGACTGATCAGACCCAACTTCAAGAATTGGCTCCAAAACTTTAAAATTATTTTGGGTTTCAAGAAGTTGACTCATGTGTTGGAACAGAATCCTTTCACCTTACCAGCCCATCCATCCGCTGATCAGAGAGTATCTCTCGAGAAGTAGATGGATGAAAATAACAAAGGCAGGTATTACATATTGAGCTCGATGTCTGATAAGCTCCAGTGCCAACATGAAGACATTAAGACTAGCTACCAAATGTTGGCTCACCTGTAAGAGTTGTTTGATGAATAGGGATGCACAGCCAAATATTAAGTCACTAAAAGACTTTTTAAGGCTCAAATGCATGATGGACAGTCAGTCTAAGATCATTATCTGATGATGATCAAGTACTTAGAAGAGCTTGAGAAGCTCAGTATTAAGTTAGATCAGGATCTGCAGACTGACATAATTCTATAGTCCTTGACTGATGCGTATGGATAGTTCATCATAAACTATCATATGCATAAACTTTAGAATACCTTGGCTGAGCTCATTAATATGCTGGTTACTACTGAGCTTTCTTTGAAAAGTTCTAAAGGCTCAGTACTTGCTGTGGAGCAGGCTTCTTTCAAGAGAAAGTCTTTTAAGAAGAAGAAGTTCGTGAAGAAGCAGAAGGAGAATGGTGGAAAGAAGAAGGCAGAGCCAAATAAAAAGGTCGCTGACAAAGAAAAATATTTTCATTGCAACACCCATGACCATTGGAAGCGGAACTACCCTCTTTACCTGGCCAGCCTGAAGAACAAGAAGGAGGCAGGTCCTTCTAGAGGTATGCTAGTTATAGAATCTAATCTTATGATTTCTTCTGCATCCAGTTGGGTGCTAGACTCTAGTTCTAGTGCTCAATTTGCACTTCTATGCAGGGTCTTGTGGCTAGTAGGAGGCTGAGGGATGGTGAAATGATGCTACACATCGAAAATGGAGCAAGAGTTGCTACTATGGCCGTAGGAACCTACCCTCTACAATTACCATCAAGATTAGACTTAGTACTTAGGGACTATTTTTATGTGCCTGCAGTAAGCAGAAATTTGATTTCTATTTTATGTTTAGCATAGGAAGGCTATGTAATTAGTTTTCTTAAGGACCATTGTAATATTCTTTATGAATGAAATAAAATTACAAGTACTTTTCTTATAAATGGTCTCTATCAGTTACATATTGATGTTTCTATTTTTAATATCGAGCAAAATATGAATGCCATAGGATCAAAGTGATCTAGGGATAATCTAAATGATAGGTATCTTTGGCACCTTAGGCTAGGCCATATAGCTGAAGACAAGATTAACAAATTGGAGAAATTCGAGCTATTGAGTCCCTTGGCTTCCAAGTCATATCCGATTTATGAATCATGCCTTCATGGCAAAATGACCAAGCTTCCTTTTATGGGACATGGGGAAAGGGCCATAGACCTATTTGTCCTATTACATACTGATGTATGCGGCCCATTTGATGTGCCAGCTAGGGTCAATTACATCTACTACATCACTTTTACCAATGATTTATCTCAGCATGGATATGTGTATTTGATATGATACAAGTCTGAAGCTTTTAAAAAGTTCATAAAATTTAGACTCAAAATAGAAAAACAAACAGAAAAATTAGTTAAGATTCTTCAATCAGATCAAGGAGGCGAACACCTTAATCAAAAATTTTTAGACTATCTTAAGGACAATGGCATAGTCTCATAATGGACTCCACCTGGAATGCCTCAACTCAATGGAATTTCAGAATGAAGAAATCGGATCCTGTTAGATATGGTTCGATCCATGATAAGCTTCATGGACCTTCATGAGTTTCTTTGGGGACATAGTCTATTGACTGCTATATATCTATTGAATAGGATTCCATCAAAACCATTCCTACGATATCGTATGAGATATGGCATGGTAAGAAATCAAGTCTGAGTAATCTTAGAATTTAGGATTATTTGGCCCATGTCAAGAGACAACAGACGGATAAATTAGAGTCTAGGTCCTTTAGAGCTCGATTTATTGGATATCCTAAAGAGTCATTAGGATATTTTTTTTATCTTCTGAAAGATCATAATATGATTGTGAGTCAACACACTATCTTTCTTGAAAAATAGTTTATTGAAGATAATGGCATCGAAAGATAGATTAGGCTCGAAGAGAAAGTCTCCCAAGAGCCACGAGCCAAGTAACCTATGGAACCTAATCAGATTGAGCTAGTCCAATCACTACCTCATCCATCTCATAGATCAAAAAGAATTTTCCATCTTTCTAAAAGGTACATAAGTACTATTTCAAAGGACGTAGGGAAAATGTTCCTCATAGGAAAAGGAGTTCATGGTGATGATCCCAAAACCTATAACGAGATGATATTAAATATCAACTCTGAGAAATGGTTAGAGATAATGAAGTTAGAGATTGACTCAATGTGCTTAAACCAAGTCTAGACCTTAATAGATCCCCCTGAAGGTATAGTACCTATTGGTGCAAAATTTGATTGCCATCGAAAAAGTGCTAAAGTCGGAGAAGATGATATAACCATCGGTGACATGCAAAATAAGTCTCATCTAGAGCTCAGGATGGTGGCTTCGGTAAGACCCTTCAACGGTCAGGTTAGCTTTTTCGACCAATAGAAATGGAGTGCTCAGTCAAGAAAGTTGTAAAGTTTTGGGAGGAAGAAGAGAGCCTCCTAGAAAATATATCTGGAGGGTTCCTTTTATAGACGAAGCCTATAACAAACTGATAGTGACAGTCGTAACTGTCTGATAGTAGGCTGCTTGAGGCCACATGGAGTTTGTTACGAAGGATAGTGTTTGTTGTCGCAAGGTTCCAGTCCGTTTGAGATTTGATAGTCAAAGTTTGAACATGTAGGCGTCGGTAGATGATGACCTTTGAGCTATATCAATTCTAGAGGAGTTCAGACTCCTCTAAGGTAGTCTAGATGTAGGTCAATTCATGCCGTGTATAGGACCAGACTCGTGCGGAGACCTTCTTGAATGACTGTGGGAAGATTGGCCATTGGAGGAGTCCGAAAGGAGTTCGGCCATTGGAGGAGTCGGAAGGAGTTCGATTACTGAAGGGGTCCGAAAGGGGCTCAACTGCTAGAGGAGTCCAAAAGGAGTTCAACCGCTGAAGAAGTTTGGATGGAGCTCGATTGCTAAAGAAGTTCAAAAAGGGTTCGGCCACTAGAGGAGTTCGACTGCTGAAGGAGTTCAGAAAGAGTTCGACTGCTGAAGGGGTCTAGAAGGGGAAAGACCGCTGGAGGAGTCTAGTATGATTTTGGCTGCTGAAGGGATATAGAAGGAGTTCGCTCACTAAAGGAGTCTCAAGAGGAAGAATTTTCGATCGAAGCTCTTCTATGGTTACCAGTTACATTAGGCTAAGCATCATACTAGAATTCGGTGGGAGCGGGATTTATCCCCAATAATAGTTCTCCTACTCTCGAGTTTGAAATTTAAAGGAAGGGAGGAAAAAGGCGATGGTTGAAGTCTGGTTCTGGGTTTCTACGCTTGTCAGGATGAGATGTTTTGGTGTTTACCATGCTGGCACCGAAACTAAGTCTGAAATGAGTCTGAAATGATGGTCCTTTGAATCTTCTGTCGAAAATCTACCCCAAGTACGGTGCCATAAAGACTCTGCCTGTCGCCGCTCCTCTGTCATGATGAGTGGGACACACAACGCATGCTGACCAGCCAAAGTCGATCCATAATCATAACTGCTTCGGGTTACCTCTGACTATTTAAGTCCTTCTCCTATTGTTCAGAAGTCATTCCTGCTCGAGTCTTCTTCTTCCTTTGGCCCCCGTTCGCCTTCTTCTCGAGGATCTCATCCTTTTCTCGCCTTTCTGAGCTCCAACATCCTTTTGATTGATCCTCATCGTGTCCATCATCCTTTCATCCTCCTTGGATAGTTTAGGTCAGTTTTCTAACCCTTCTCTTAGGTTATTCGTGCTTATCACTTCTGGCTCCTTGCTTTCCTAATTTTTTTTTGGGGGGGGGTTTCTTGGGGTTTATCTCGATCCAAATGTCTTTCAAAACCTCCCTCTCCAATAGTTTGTGGGACTCATCCGGACTGATCTTCATTAATTTTGCACCCATGGCTGAGGTAGAATCCAAAAACATGTCCTGCTCGTCTTTTGCTCCAGACACCATCTCGTCCATCCTTACCTTGGATGATCTTTCTCTGATCCAAATCCAATATAAAATCTCTCCAGAATATGATCTTAAACTCTCCAGCTCTGATGATCAGGTCAGCTCTCCTCCGACCGATCGATTTTGTTTGTACTTAGAAGCTTTGCGCACCGGGCTTAGACTCCCACTGCCCCCATTCGTAGTCGCCCTCTTCTGGTTTTTAAATATCTCCTTCACATCTATCATACCAAACTCCTTTCGGTTCGTCATAAGTTTCTCCTTCCTCTATCAATTGATCGAAGTCCAGCTGACCATTTCGCTTTTTAAGAATTTCTATACCTTCAAGCGCCATCCTTTCATGAAGGATTGATGGTACTTTTCCCTCAAGTCGGCAAGAAGTGGTTATTGAAAGGTGCTTCTTCTTCCATTTATAATTGGAAGAAAATGTTCTTGTTTGTACATTGCCTGACCTTACCATTCAGTCTTTCTTCATGAGGTTATATTAGAGAGTCAGTTCGCTGAGCTCCTAGCTTAAACGGAGCCGACCTTGATTCCTCCAATAAACTCAAGGTGTACCAAGCTCTTCTTCTTTTTGACCTTCTAAAGGAATAGACCTTATTCGACCCGAGTCTGAGTCCCCACGATCCTGTTGGAACATCTTCTGATTTTTGAATCCACATGATTTCACGCACGTGTATTGCCATTGATCGCTCTTCTTTTCCTACTATAGAGATGGACGCACAAGCTACCAAGATGCTTACCAAAGGGCCCTTCACCAGGAAAAGGAAAGAGAAGGTGCAAAATGATGGCTTAAAGAGGATAAACGTCGGTGTTTCCAGCTTCGAAGTCCCCACCTCTACTACCACTGCATCTGAGGTCATCATCAGCATCGAGATTGCCCTAACTACCAAGGTTGACATCGCTAGCACGGGCCCGATGCCTTCCATGCCCTCAGTGCTCAGGTCCCTCCAACGGGGATCGGGTTTTGGAGCTCCCTATCAAGAAAGGGACAAGAGAGAGAAGAATAAAGAAAGTCATTGCGAAGACATTCTGGAAGGCTCGCTTAGATGGATTGGATGGTGACGATAATGAACAAGGGGAGGATCCCTTCGACAACCCAGAGATCGTCCAAAATCTTGTCGATAGGTTTGCCATGCCTGAGGTGGTGGACCAGATGGCCGACTTGGATCCGCGGCAGCTCATCTGGGGTTCTCTCGAAACCATCCTCAAGGTGATTGCTCCATTACTTGACTCTTTCTCTTCTCTTCTATGCTTTTCTTCTTCTCTTCTTTTTTTTTTAACACCAATCATTTGTTACAGTCGGATCACCAGATGCTCACTCACATCAAGAGGGCACATCATCAGGAGGTGGAGTTACAGAAGGCCCAGGAGGACCTTTGAGTTGAGGTCTGCCGTCTTCAAGAGAGGGTCGACGAGGTCGAGCACCTTGCTGAGGAGAAGGCGGCAGACATCAAAAGTCTTTAGGGTGCACTCCGTAAAGAGGAGTTCGCCTTGGCTGGACTAAAGGCCGCACTAGCCCTGGAGGAGGAGAGGAGGAAGGAAGCCAAAAATAGGGTCGCCGAACTGGAGATCCAAATGGTGAAGTCGATCTCGAAGGCAATAAACCAGGCCATGGAAGTGTTCAAGACCTCTCCTGGGATGCAGAACCTAAACATCAAGTTTGGCCAAGAACCATTTATCAAGGGTTTTGAGC
Source organism: Cocos nucifera (assembly GCA_006176705.1). Taxonomy (NCBI): domain Eukaryota; kingdom Viridiplantae; phylum Streptophyta; class Magnoliopsida; order Arecales; family Arecaceae; genus Cocos; species Cocos nucifera. The sequence continues at coordinate 568,565 of QRFJ01000396.1, read as the reverse complement.
TCTACAAAGGCAGGGAAGCCTGAAGGTTCTCCGAGCTCGACCTCAGCTTTTTGGAGGAGGAGGAAGATGATGTGGATGCGAGATCGTCTAATGTTGTAGTCGACCTTTCCTTCAACGAGCTCGCTTTTGACCTATTTGAACCTGCCACGGAGGTGCACGAACCAATTCGGGAACCTAAGGCAGTCGAGAGCGATCTTGCTCCATCCTCCGAGGTTGAGATCCTCGAGTAGTTGTACTTTTTTCTATGTCTCATACTCAAAAGTTTTGATTAAATGAAGTAAATTTTTTTCCATACCCTTGAGCGCTTTTTATATCTCGAATGCAGTCTCCCACCAACGTTGATCCACTACCTCAGTGGGTTTTGATAAAGCCCTTGATAAAGAACCTGAGGAAGAAAGTTCATCTTTTGAGGAAGAAGTTGAAGAAGATGGAGGACGATCTTCAAGCCTTATGAAAGAATGCTTCTGAGGTGACCAAAGAGGTCACTCGCCTCCGAGGCTTGCATATGAAGGAAGCGATGAGCTTCAGTATCCAAAGGGACAGCTTCGAGAAGTAGACCATCAAACTCAAAAGAAATGCCAGCGATAAGTCTTGGACACTGACAGCAAAGATCAGCTCTCTTGAAGCTGACTTGAAGGATGTCGAGGAAAAGATCCATCTTCTAAAAGGGAGCTCGTTGTGGTCTATCGACAAGGCCTAGTACGACTGGGACTGGTTAATAAAATTTTTTCAGCTTTAGAAGTAGCTGCAAGATACTAAGGACTGGCATAATAGCTATCGAGTGACTTGGGCGAAGAAGATGTCCAAGCTTGAAGGCAAGCTCAAGGTTGCCAGAGATGAGGCAACTCATCTTCGGAAGCGACTGCATAATAATCAAGGAGCTAGTGCGAGCGGTGAGTCAAAGGAGATTGCCTCCTTGAAGAGGACCATTGGTGAGCTTTCAGAGGCAGTTGGGGTGGAGTAGGCCAAGGTTTAATGGCTGAAGCTTCAGCTCACCTATGAACATCGGGCTGTCGAAGATGCGGAGGCCGAGTTTGAAGTTTTAAGGAGATAGTGATGAGAGCTTGAGGGTAAGTTTTAGCTCACCAACAGAATGTATGTAGATGGTCTCTTCCAGAAGAAGGAGCTTAAGGAGGAGATCCCTAAACTAAAGCAGGCCTTGGTGATGGTCGGAGTTGGCAGCCCGAAGTCTGAAGAATCTAGTTTGCCTTAGAGCTTCGACCTCTTCCCCCTCTTTTTTTCTTTCTATCAATGTAATAGGCCTTGTCGGCCTATGCTTTGCTTGTAATGAACTCATTTTTATAATGCAATAATACATATTTCGCTATTTTCGTTTTGCATGAACCTGAGGCCTATTTGTGGCCTTACCTTCTTTAGCTCATTTTTCTCTCTATCATTTTCTTATTAAATGCTTGTTGTGGATGCCGAGCTCATTGTGAATGTCGAGCTTGTTGTGGACATCAAACTAGGACCTCTTTCACAAATCCGAACAAGGTTCTGCCTTTCGCATTTGATGTAGTCAGGTTGTTGTGGAAAAACACGTGTAAGGATTCTCCATCAAGCTTCTTCCTTCTCTACATCTTTGGTCTACGAGGTTTTGACTTTTGCTCATGTTAGGATGAGGCTTTCCTTCTATTCGTAACATGGCTTATGGGGGTGCGTTAGGGTCATCGGTAGGGTCTCTCCCTCCATCCTGTCTTATATCGATGAGGTCGTCAACTTTACTCATGTTAGGATGAGGTTCTCCTCTTGTTCCTAATATGGTTTCTGGGGGCACATTTAGGTCGTTGATAGGGCCTCTCTCCCTATCCTATCTTAAATGGATGAGGTCTTCAACTTTGCTCACGTTAGGATGAGGTTCTCCTCCTATTCCTAACAGACTGTAGGGGCACATTAGGGCCATTGCCGGAGCCTTCCCCTCCTCTCATCTAAAACAAACAAGGTCTTTGACTTTGCCCACGTTAGGATGAGGTTCTCCTCCTATTTTAGATGGTCTGTAGGGGCACATTAGGACTGTTGTCAGGGCCTCTCTCCTCATCTCATCTAAAATGAACAAGGCCTTCGATCTTGCTCACGTTAGGACAAGGTTCTCCTCCTGCTCCTAATAGGCTATAGGGGCATATTAGGACCATTGTCAGGGCCCCTTTCCTCATCTCATCTAAAATGAACGAGGCCTTCGATTTTGCTGATGTTAGGATGAGGTTATCCTCCTATTCCTAACAGACTATTGGGGCACATTAGTGTCGTTGTCAGGACCTCTCCCCTTATCTCATCTAAAATGAATGAGGACTTTGACTTTGCTCATGTTAGGATGAGGTTCTTCTTCTTTTCCTAAAGGGCTGTAGGCGTATATTAGGGTCATTGTTAGGGCCTCTTCCCTCGTCTCATCTAAAATGAATGAAGCCTTTGACTTTGCTCATGTTAGAACGAGGTTCTCCTCCAGTTTCTAACGTTGCCGTATTTATCGTGAGATTAAGTTTGGAGAGTAGTCCCCCTTTATCACCGGCATACAACAAAGATTAGGATGTTGAAGTAGGAAGATTTCATTGTAATCAAATCATCAGTAATACATTCATAGATTTTTCAAATTTCATGATCGAGATAGGTCTACCCTCCAAGTTTCTTCAAGTAGTACGTCCCGGGTCAGATGACTTCCATGACCTAGTAGGGTCCTTCCTAATTTGGGGTAAGCTTCTCCTAGCTCTGAGAATGAGAGATGGTGGCTCGTCGAAGTGTTAAGTTTCCTACTTTGAATATTTTACCTCTGACTCTGGAGTTATAGTATCGGGCCACCCTTCGCCTGTAAGCCACCATCTGAACTTGGACTTTCTCTCTTTTTTCTTCTAATAGGTCGAGGTTGGCTCTGAGGTCCTATGGGTTATGCTACTCATTGAAAGTCACTACCTGCATCGATGGAACCTTAAGTTCGATCAAGATGACTGTCTCTATTCCAAAAGCTAAGATGAATGATATTTCTCTAGTCGACAGCCTTTGGATAGTGCTGTATGCCCATAGAATATGATAAAGTTCATTCGCCCAGGCCCCTCTTGCTCTTTCGAGTCTTATCTTGATGCCTTACAATAGGATTCGGTTGGTCACTTTAGCTTTCCCATTTACCTATGGGTGAGCTACCGATGTGAAGTGATGGAAGATGTTTAGATCTTCGCAGAACTCAGTGAACCTCATCCTAGCAAACTATCGCCCGTTATCTATTATGAGAGTTCAAAGCAAACCAAACTGGCAGACGATTGACTTTCAGATAAAATTCTGTACCTTGGCCTCAGTAATTTTTGCTAGTGGTTCGGCTTCGACCCATTTGGTGAAGTAGTCGATCTCAACCAGGAGGAACATCCATTGTCCGGATGCCATTGGGAAAGAGCCAAGTATATCCATTCTCCACTGTGCAATTAGCCAAGGTGCGCTTAGTGGAGTAAGCTCGAAGGCTGACTGTCTTTGTATGTTTGTATTTTTCTGACAACGATCATATTTCTTGACATACTGCATAGAATCATTGTACAAGGTCGCCAATAGTACACTTACCGAAGTAGTCTTTGTGATAGAAATCTGGCTCCTACATGACTTCCATAAATTTCCTCATGTACTTTTCATAATGCGAAGTCGGCCTCTGAAGGTCGGAGACATCTCAACAGCGGTAGCAAATACAACCTTTTATACAACTTGCCCTCATATAAAATATACCGAAAAGCTTGATTCCTGAGTTTCCAAGCTTCTTTCAGACCATGAGGAAGAACTTCCTCTTTAAGATAGGCAACTAATGGATTAATCTAGCTTGGCTTGAGCTCCATCTGCATAACAAGCTGTGATTCCTCTATGCTTAGGTATTTTAGAGTTTCAAAAAATACTTCTTTGGACAGTTCGGTTGGGGCTAAACTGACCAATTTAGAGAGAATGTTGACTCTTATATTTTCTACCTTCAGAATCTATCAAATTCTAAAACTGTCGAAGGCCGAAGTCAAATCCTATACTTTCTCAAGGTATTTCATCAAACTTTCTTTCGTGCTTCATAGTTGCCACTAACTTGGCCAACCACTAAATGAGAATCACTATAGACTTGAAGTCGATCTACTTTTAACTCTTTTGCTATTTTTAACCCGACGATTAGTGCTTCATATTCAGCCCATTATTAGTTGCAGAAAATTTGAAGCATAACACGTATTCAGCGACGACTCTCTTGAGGTTGACTAAGATCAATTCCATGCCTGCTCCAATGGAGTTGGATGAACCATCCACGTACGGAGTCCAAAAACCTTTGGAAAGGTCGGCACTCTCTTCAGGGAGGCTTGGTTGCAATCATGGGATGCCAGTCTCAATCTCTTCAAGCTTGGCTTCTTCTGGAATGGTACATTCTACTACAAAATCTACTAATATCAGAGCTTTGATCGATGGTTGGGGTCGATAATTGATGTCAAACTACGTGAGCTCAATTGCCCATTTCGCGATTCTTTCAAAAGTATTCATTTGATGAAGGACTGCTTTTATTAGTTAATCCATGAGGCCCATTATGGTGTGCCCCTGAAAGTAAGGTCGGAGTCTTCTGGTAGTAATTAGAAGAGAGTAAGTCAATTTTTCTAACTTAGAGTACTTGATGTTTGTATCCCTCAAGATCCAGTTTACGTAGTAGATTGGTCGCTGCATCTTCGCTTTCTCCTTGATTAGAACTGCTGCCAAGGCCGCCAGGGAGACTGCTAGGTACAAGAATAATTCTTCTTTGAGTTCAGACTTTGCCAGCAGTGGGGGTGAGCCAAGATAGTTTTTGAGCTCCTCAAACATCCGTTGGCACTTCGTCATCCAGTAGAAGTTCTTTGGTTGCTTAAAAACTTGGAAGAAGGGCATGCATCGCTCAGCCAATCTAGAGATGAAGCAATTTAGGAATGCCACTTTTACGGTCAGGCACTGAACTTCTTTGATTATTTTTGGAGCAGTCATCTTCTAAATAGCTCAGATTTTCTATGAATTTGCTTCAATCTCATGCCTTGACACCATAAACCTCAAAAACTTTTTCGAGGTCACACCAAAGGCGCACTTGGTCGGATTCAGCTTCATCTTGTACTTCTTGAGTGCACTGAAGATCTCTTCGAGGTCGGCGATGTAGTTTATTAAAGCTAAGCTTTTGACAAGCATGTCATCAACATACACCTCCATGTTGCAGTCAATCTACTCTTTGAAGATCTTGTTGACCAGGCGTTGGTACATTGCCCCTGCATTCTTGAGTCCAAAAGGCATAATCCTATAACAGTAAAGACCATGGTCAGTAACAAAAGTAGTTTTCTCCTCATTCTCCGGCACCATCCATATTTGGTTATAGCCGAAAAAGGCATCCATGAAGGTGAGGAGCTTATGGCCCGAGGTTGCATCTACTAGTTGATCAATCCTGAGTAGAGGATAGCTATTTTTTGGACAGGCTTTGTTCGGTATTTTGAAGTCTATACACATCCTCCACTTGTCGTTGGCCTTCTTGACTAGGACCACGTTAGAGATCCAAGTCGAATAGTTGATTTGTTGAATAAATCTGGCATTGAGAAGCTTGTAGACTTCTTCTGCTATTGCCTTCTGCCTTTATGGTGCATGGCTTCGAACTCTTTCTTTTACTAGTTGATGCTTGGGATCAATGGCCAGTCGATGTTCCATAACCTCGGCATCAATCCTAGGCATATCCATCGGAATCCAAGCGAAGACGTCGGCATTCCTCTATAAAAAGGCGATGAGCTGCTCCCAAACTTCAGCATCTAGATTGGAGCCAATTTGCACCATATGCTCCACATTTCCATCATTTAGGCAGACGGTCATAAGATCTTCTATTGGCTCACCTTGTTCTTCGATAAGGTCATCGTGGACATCAAGCCCATCAATTGGGCAGGGGTCAAGTCGAGTGCCATTTTGTAAGGCGATGGAGTACCAATGCCGGGCTAATGCTTGATTGCCTCTGATTTCATCTATTCCATTATTTGTTGAAAATTTTATTTTCAGGTAATAGGTCGAAACTATGGCTCGTAGTGCATTCAGACCAGGTTGGTCGAGGATTGCATTGTAAGCGGACGAAGCTTTTACCACCAAAAAGTCGACCCATGCCTTGGCCTGCTTTGGATATTGTCCTGCAGTCAAGGCTAGAGTTATCATTCCCTCTACTGGCACAGCATCGCTAGTGAAGCCGATCAATGAGAAGCTCATGGGTTCCAGGCGATTATTGGATATTGATATTTTAAAGAAAGCATCATAGTACAGAACATCGGTAGAACTTTCATTATCTATTAAAATGTGGCGTACATCATAATCAGCAATATTCAAAGAGATTACAACCACATCATTGTATGGAAACTAGACTTCTCGAGCATCCTCATTGATGAAAGCGATGGGCTCTTCAGTTCTTTACCTCTTCTCGAGCTCGGCTGACCCGCTAGCCTCCCTTTGCTGAAGTCCTCCAGACATTGTGTTAATAATGCCGATCGGGGGCCGATCTTCTCGCTGCTCCTCGCCCCTCGGTGATTCTGGTGGTAGGGGTGCTCTCAGCCGATCCTCTCATCCTTTTAGCCGACATCATAAAAATTGGCCAAGCCTGCCATGCCTGATGAGCTCCTTGATCTTGTCTTAGAGTTGGATGCACTCTTCTGTATCGTGACAATGATTGTGATGGTAGAGGTAGAACATGGTAGGATTGTGTTTGTCGGGATGAGTGTGCATCCTTTCTGATCTCGATAGTTGCTTCCTGATCTCCATCAATACTTGGGTTTTTGGAGCATTGAGAGGGAGATAGTTATGGAATTTTCTGAAAGTAAAGCTCCATCACGTCCTTCTATCCGGGCTTCTTCACCTCTAGGCTTGGGTAGGTGTTCAGGCCCACATACGCTCCAGAGGAGTTCGAGAGCATGGTTAAGCTCTGCTCGAGTTCTCTCCAATCACAGGCACATTTGGTTCACCCACCTGTCGCTCTTGGGCAGCTTCATTATCCCTGACCTTAAAGGCCTCTTCAGCTCGAGCATAACCTTCAGCCCAAGCCAGCATATTGGCAAAGTACCTAGAATACTTCTTCTCCAAGGAGATCAACAAATCATTCTTCTGAAGGCCACTCTTGAGTGCGGCCATTGCAATAGACTGGTCTAAGTTTCGGACCACCAATGCAGTAGCATTAAATCAGATGACATAAGCTCGGATAGATTTTCCCTCCTTCTGCTTGATATTCATCAGAAAATCTGAACCTTGATGGGGACGTCGGCCACTAACAAAATGAGCCACAAACTGATGGCTCATTTGATCAAAGAAAAATATAGTACCCAACTTAAGTGCTGAGTACCAGTTCCTGGTGGCTCCTTTGAGGGTGGATGGGAAAGCCCGACATAAAATGGCATACGATATATCATGGAGCAGCATCATTATACGAAAGACTGTTAGATGGTCGACCGGATCGGTGGTCCCATCGTAACTCTCAAACTATGGGAGCTTGAAGTTCGAAAGGATTGGTTCCTGCATAATCTTCTAAGAAAAAGAAGAATCAATACAAATATCTTTACCGTGGGAGGAGGGAGCATGACAAAATTCTTCTATTCGTCGACTCATTTTTTGGAGCTTTTGATCTAGGAGATCTTTATGATCATTGATCTCCAAGATTTTCTGGTGGAATGAAGGTAAAGCTCCCCCCAGGGTTGAGTCATAGTTCGAGCAAAGGCTCTCCACCCTCTGCTTTCCCTTTTCGGAGGTCACCGATTGGCTAGCCCAAATCGGCCATCCCTAGATCGAATCATGGGGTTCTGGAGAAGCCTGCTCCGACTAAGTTGGCACTGGAGCCTGTCGATGCATTACCTACGCCGCCTCCATGAGATCGCAAACCTGTTGGACCAGTAGGTTGAACTGCTCCACATCCACCATAGCTCCAGGTGGAGCTTAAGTTGCCGAAGCTGAAGTGAGAGCAGATAGATCTGGATGGGATCTAGCTGTAGAGGTCGTTAACCATCAGGTCAAAGCTTTTCTGGAAGATTTTTTTTTTGGAAAGAACTTTAGTAAGGAAGAAGAGAGATCACTACTGAGCACTCCTTTAAGAACAAAGAAACCTCAAAAATAGAGGGAGCCCTTCCTCTAACGCCAATCCTGTTGGTGCAAAATCTAGTTGTCATCAGAGAAGTGCTGGAGTTGGAGAAGACGAGATCGCCATCGGTGACCTGCAAAATAAGTCTCATCCAAAGCCCGGTGTGGTGGCTCTGGCAAGATCCTCCGATAGTCAAGTTAGCTTTTTCGGTCAACAGAAATAGAGCACTCAGTTAAGAAAGTTGCAGAGTTTTGGAAGGAAGAAGAGAGCCTCCTAGAAAACATATCTAGAGGATTTTTTTATAGACGGAGCCTGTAATAAATTGATAGTGACAGCCATAACTGTCGGGTAGTGGGTCACTGGGGCCATGTGGAGTTTGTTACAGAGGATAGTGTTTGTTGTCATGAGGTGCCAGTCTGTTTGAGATTTGATAGTCAAAGTTCAAAGGGGTAGGCATCAATTGGTGATGACCTTTGAGCTATATCAATTCTAGAGGAGTTTGGACTCCTCTAAGATAGTTCGGGTATGGGTCAGTTCATGCCATGTACAGGATCAAACTCATGCAGAGAACTTCCTGGATGACTGTGGAAAGTTTGGCCGCTAGAGGAGTCCGAATGGGATCAACCGCTGGAGGAGTCAGAAGGAGTTCGATTGCTGAACAGGTCCAGAAGGGGTTCGACTGCTAGAGGAGTCTAGAAGGAGTTTGACTACTGAAGAAGTCTAGAAGGAGTTTGGTTACTAAAGAGGTCTAAAAAGGGTTCGACCGTGGGAGGAGTCTAGAAGGAGTTCGGCTACTGAAGGGGATCGAAAAGGGTTTGGCCGCTAGAGGTGTCTAGAAGGAGTTCAGTTGTTGAAGGTGTCTGGAAGGAGTTCGACCGCTAGAGGGGTCCCAAAAGGAAGAATTATCGATTGAAGCTCTTTTCTGGTTACTAGTTTCATTAGGCTAAGCATCAGACTGGACTTCGGTGGGAGCGGGGATTATCTCCAACAGTACCTATTGTGTATCAATGGATCTTCAGGAGAAAGATAGGTGCCGATGAAAATGTAGAGACATTCAAAGCAAGGCTCATAGCAAAAGGGTATAGTCAGCGTGAAGGTATTGACTATCAGGTTGCTTTTTCGCCAGTAGCCATGCTCAAATCCATTCGCACATTACCTTCTATTGCAATCTATTTCGATTATGAAATATGGCAGATGGATATGAAAACGACATTCTAAAATAGATATCTTGAGGAAGATATCTATATGGAATAGCTGCTAGATTTCACATCTTGTGATACTGATCACAAGGTCAGTAAGTTGCAAAGGTCCATTTATGGACTTAAGCAAGCATCTCGGAGTTGGAATGCTCATTTCAATGATGTGATCAAATCGTTTGGATTCATCAAGAATGAAGAGGAGCCTTGTATTTTCGAAAAGGTCAGTGGGAGCACTGTTATCTTTCTTGTACTGTATATGGATGACATCCTCCTAATTGGGAATGATATTTTCATGTTGACTACAATAAAAACATGGTTATGTAAAGAATTCTCCATGAAAGAACTAGGAGAGGCATCCTTTATTCTAGGAATTAAGGTTTATAGTGATGACCAAATAGGATACTGGATCTCTCACAAAAAATGTATATAAAGAAGGTGCTAAAGTGGTTTAGCATGAAAAACTCCAAGAGAGGATTAGTGCCTTTTAGACATGGCATTCATCTCTCCAAGAAGATATGTCCCAACACACCTAAGGAGATTGAACGCATGAGCAAGATCCCTTATGCTTCAACAATAGTAAGCCTCATGTATGCCATGCTATGTACACAACCAGATATTGCCCATGCTGTGAATATCATGAGCAGGTATCAATCGAATCCAGGTAAAGAGCATTGGACTTTAGTAAAATGTATCCTTAAGTACATGAGAAGGACTAAGGATATGTTTCTAATCTTTGGTAATGGAGAACTCCAGGTCCAGAGGTATACAGACTTAGATTTTATGTATGATATAGATGATCAAAAGTCAACATCTGGAAGTCTGTCTATGTGCAATGGTGGTGCAGTCAACTAGAATAGTTCGAAGCAGACTATGATAGCAAATTCCACCGTGGAAGTAGGGTACATCACTGCATCGAAAGCTACAAAGGAGGCATTCTGGTACAACAAGTTTGCCACAGAGCTCAGAGTGATGCCATTCCTTTATACTGCAACAACAATGGTGCCATAACCCTAGCTAAGGAGCCAAGATCTTACTAGAAATCTAAGCACATCGAGCGACGATACCACCTCATTCACGATTACCTCGAGAAGAGATACGTCGAGGTTAAGAGAGTCGATACTACAGATAATGCGGCTGACCCGCTGATAAAGCTATTAAGCCAGTAGAAGATCAAAGCTCACCTTGAGAAGATGGGACTTAGATTTATAGCCAATTGGCTTTTGGTCAAGTGGGAGTTTGTTAGATGTGTGCTCTAAAAGCCAGATTGGCTATCACTTGTAATACACTTCTAACAATAATTTTATAATTTTAACTATAAATTAATAAATAGATTATTTTCTATCATAGTGTATATTTGAAAGTGTCTGTGATATATCCTTCGAGTTAATAGTAATAATAATTCATATTTTCAGGAGTTGAAAATTTAAGACATGAATTTTCATAATTAACTCATAAATTGCTCCCATCCATAGGATCATCACGAGGATGGTGATCGATCTAAAAGATTAGTGTACGATTGCTTTCTTAGGATAGACGTATCTTGAGTCTATGGTTTGGAGACACTGGAGCGAGAGTATAGATACTCGTTAGAGAATAAGGGTACTGAGCATGACCACCTCGAGTAGTCATAAGGAAGTCTACCTTCTCATTGATGACTGACTCGATGCTGTAGTGGTTTGTCTAGTTCTTTGATCTGAGGTGCATTGGCAATTCACCTTGAGGGTATTATAGTTTGACTATACCATAACTCGGTCTCCTAGCCATTCAAAACTTTGAGGTATATGTTGGCTATAGCATGTTCATTTTAGGAATTGGATTGCACCAATAGGAGATCTATCTACCTCGGTAGATGAGAAGTAGCCCTATGATAATCATGACATTGAGTTCATAAGCCCATGGCCATGGCAAAGTGAAGATGATTGAAAGAGTTTCTATTAGGATTTCACATTGGACTCGAATCAAATAATTAATTCATATGACGGACATTGGGTTTGATGAGTTCACCTTAATCCTAATCCTATCGAGGCTCAAGATAGAAGAACCCAATCACATAGGTAACTATACTGTGATGTTCGCTTTTAGCTCTGATGGGTTGCCACCATATACTGCTAGGTGTCACTAGTAGATTTGGGAGCAATTAGGAAGATTTTGATGATCAATCATTCTAATTGTATGAATCAGAAAAGTTCTGGTCCATCGAAAGATGTTTCGATGATGTCAATGATGGAGATCGTGACATATCTCATTACCATATAAAATTAAACCCAACTGGATCACACAAACAAGGGTTTGGATTTGGATGTCATCATTGAGCTAAGCTAGTTTGATTGATTTGGATTAGATCCGATCAGTTTCAAGGCAATCGTGCAAGCACATGATTGAGCCTGACTTTCTCCTTCTGAAATCTTTCTGATTCATCATAATTGAGTCAAATTTGATTTTACTCATTCTTATATTTTGAATGAATTTTTTTTTTATCTGACTAGAATAAGTCTAGGTCAAATTAATTATAGAAATTAAATCCATTCATAGTCAAATTGGACTAGGGTCAAAAGTTGACCTATTTAAGAGAATTGAGGGTCACCTGATCAGATGCTTCTACAAAATTTTTTAAAAATTATTTTGATCTAATTATTGGATATGTGATAGAGCATGAGTTATGCATTGGGTGTACCAAATTTTGTGGATTTTGGAGTATCTAGACTAAATTATAATAGAGTTTGATTTGGATCAAACTCTTGAGGGAAGAGTTCTAGGCATGGTAGTCTCTTCCTTATCTACTCATGCCAACACATTTTTAAATTATTTTTAGCAAAAAAAATAGATGAGATCTGGTGGTTTTTCATAGAAAATAAGTTCTAAAGTTCTAATGATAAAATAAATAAGTTATTTTGGTCAAAAGGGACTCTAAGTAGCCATTGGACATAAAAGCCTTTCTCACATCAAAGTGCATGCAATGCAAGAAACAATTTTCCATGCCTAAAGTCCGCCATCCCTGATATCCCATGTCCCCTCTATCCTCTCTCTTCTTCTCTTATATAAGTCTAAAAATATTAGGCATAAATCTGAGAAGAAGGTCCAAGCTTTTTGGCATAATATTCAGGATCTACACGATGGTGTTCATGTGATGGACGGACTGCCTTTAGAAATAGTTTTGAAGGTTCTTCAGATAAGATCTAGATCTGATTTTTGGTAGCAAGATTCATGAGGAGAACACGCTCAAATCCTATCCAAGTGAATACTGGTAGTGGCCAGGTGCATGCATGGCTCCTTCCAGAACCATGATCAAATCTCTATTTAATTTGACCCAAACTGAACTCTAATTATTTAATTTGATCAAATCAAATTAAATAACATTGCAATAATTGCACATAACTCCTAAAAAATCACTAATTATTAGTAAGTCCTCTCTTACAACTTTTGCATATTAAGATCACTAATTTATAATAATTAAAAATTAGTCCAATTATCAATCTCATTAATAATCAAGTCTTAAGGAAATTTAGAATCACGATTAATCCAACCATCTGATCAGACATAACCTCTTTATGCATGAGCCCATAAGTTCTATTCTATCTAGTAATGAGATATATTATGATCTCTATCAATAATATTATTGAAACTCCTTTCAATAGATCAAAATAATTCTAACTAATTCAATGAGAATTATTGATCATCAAAATAATTCTCATGAGTCCTACAATCCACCAGTAATGCTTAGCAGCATGTAGTGGTATTCTAGTAGAGTAAAATTAATGGATGAATCTTTAAATATAGTTACCATATAATACAATCCTTCTACTGTGAGTCTCGATAAGACAATAGTTATGAATTTACTTATCAAACCCCATCATCTATCATATATCTAATTTATTCAACTTGAGTTCCTAATGTGAAGATGCTGGAAACTCTTTTCCAGTATTCATGCTATCTTGACTAAGATCTTCTGAACTCAGTCTCATAAATCACATAGGACTATTCTTTTTCTACCAAGATCAATAGATTCTATCTAGGTATTCATCCTACTCCTACAATGAACTTACTGAAGTCAACATGCACCACAAAGCTCTACATAGCTAGGAGACCATGCGTATGTGTAGTCAAACTACAGCAATCCTATTATGAATATCTAAGGCACTACAGCTCAAAGGCTGGTTATACTATTGTATCATCAAGTAAGTCACTAATGAGTAGGTAGACATCCAAGTAACTTCTTGTACTGGTCATGCTTGGCATCCTTATTCTACAACAACTACTTGCACTCTCACTTCAGTGTCCCTACACTATATACTTGAGACTCATCTATCATAAAAGAAAAGCAATTCTTGCACCAATCTATCTAGATCAATCACCATCCCCATGATGATCCATCAATTAGGAGCATTTAAAAATTAATCACCAATAACACATGCCTTAAATTCTCGACTCTTGAGAAAATGTGCTATCATTTTATTAATTTCTTGGATGATTCATGGACACATAAATAACATGAATAAAAATGATAAACCATACTTTATTAATATTAAATACAAAGTTATATCCTAGAACAAATATATGTATCAACCTGATTGGGTTCTAGGGCATACATTTAACACTTTTTCATTTGCACTTAAGGTAATCAGCCATACAACTATGCCCCATCTTTTTAAGATGTACATTAGTCTTTTATTAGCTAGGTTGCTTAGTCAGTGGGCCTACCTTGTTATTCTTGGAGTTTACTCTCTACACCTTGATATACCTCTTCTTGAGGTAGTCGTGAATAATGTAAAATTATCACTCTATGTGCTAGAACTTCTAGTGAGACCTAGGCTCTTTAGCTAAATCTAGGCACCATTATTATTGCAATATAGTGTTATGGCATTTAATATCATTTACATATAATTCTATAATAGATGTCATAAACCAGAAGACTTCTTTTGTAGCTCCAAATGCAGTGATATACTCAGCTTCTAAAGTGAAATCTGCAATGATCGGTTGTTTGAAACTCTTCTAATTTATCGAACCATTGTTGCACAAGAAAACACACCTTGATGTAGTTCTATCATCAACATTAGATATATAGTCGAATCTATGAATCCTTGTATCCTTAACAATTTTTCTCCTCCAAAGATCAAGAATATATCTTTAAGTCCTTCTTAAGTAGTTAAGCATATTCTTCATAGCTATCCAACATTCCTTGCCTAGATTTGATTGATATGTGCTCATGACACTCATAGTAAATGTAATATCAGGTACATATTCTATGAGAGGGCTAGCATCCTTTTAGATCTATCTTTATAGATCCTTATCCCCAAAGTGTAGGATGAAAAAATAACCTAGACTAGTGCTGTAGGATTGACCTGATCAGATTAGATCCGCAACAAAATTTTTAAAAACTGTTTAATCTAATCTAATCATATTTAAAAGTTCTCAGATCTAATTAGATTAATTTAAAATTAAATCATAAAAAAATAAAAAATAGTGATATCAAATATCACTTGATCGGGTGAATAATCCATCCTACAGTGATGATCAGATGCACCTGAGGTTTTGACGTTAGCTATGCATGTGCTTGGCCTCTACTAGCGTCCACTCAGGTCAGATCTAGAGGAATTCTTATTCTAAATTTGATCTCAAAAGATTAGATCTGAAAACTCCCTGGTGCGACTTCAATCTGATCTCCGGCAGCAGCACGTTCATCATATGAATAGGATCTACTTAACTTGATCTTTGTAGCAACAATCCACCAACACATGATGGCTGAATCATCCAACTCCTTAGGCATGGAGATGAGGGAGAGGAGGCATGGTGGTGGAGAAAGTAGTAGAGCCTGAGCATTAGGAATTGCTATGCCAAACAACTTTGGCTAGAGGTCTATTTATAGACCAAACCCTCAAGTCCCTGGGCTCCTGACTTAGAATGGATCAAAGCCAACCTGCAAAAGAACTCTCCATTATTTCCAATGCCAACATCAGATTTCCCTTTTATTTTCTCACACAAAATAATGAGAAATTGGGCACCACCTTATTACATAAGGTGGAGTGGGCACAAGGACACTCTCTCTAGGAGAGTTTGAACTTTTCAAAACTCTCCGAAGCTTAACCACCAAGGATGCATGCCAAGAGGGGGCGTGCACCCTCCTTCTCTTCCTGAAAACTCCTGGAGGCATGCACCCTTAGATAATCTCTAGGGGGTTAATGCCCGCTCCCTTCTTTTCTATAAAGAATAGGTCAAACAATCTTTTTCCTGATGCCACTTGCATGGGATTAAGACAAGCCCTGATTTCATCAGGACAAGCCTTGATCTGACTAGGACAAGCCCTGATCTGATGAGGATAAGCTCTAATTGACTATGACAAGATCCAGTCAGATTAGGACAAATCCATACAGGGTTTTTGGATGAGCCAAATTAGATTTGACTGAGTCTAGACCAATTAGAAAGTCCATAGGAGGAGAAAATCAGATCCAATCGTGTGCTATCATGATTTTCTTAAACCTAATTGGATCTAATCCAAAAAAAATTAAATCATGTTGGTCTAATTAATGACATCTAGATCCAAATTCTTGTTTGTGTGATCTAGTTAGATTTAGTTCTATATGGTAATGGAACATGTCGTGATCTCTATCATTGACGTCATCGAAATATCTTTCGATGGACTATAACTCTTCTGATTCTTTCAATTAGAATCGTCAATCATCAAAACAACTCTAATTGGTCCCAAAATCAATCAATGATACCTAGCAGTATGTGATGACAACCCATTAGAATCGAATGCGAACCTCTTGGTGCAGCCAACTATGTGATTGGGTTCTTCTATCATGAGCCCCGACAGGATCTAGGTAAAGGAGAACTCGTCAAACCCAACACCTATCATATAAGTGAATCATTTGATTCGAGCTCGATGTGAAATCCTAATAGAAACTTTTTTCTATTATTTCATACTACCATGGGCTTTAGGCTCAATCTCATGATTATTATAGGACTACTCTTCTATCATGATTGATAGATCCCATCTTGATGCGATCCAATTCCAATAATGAACATGCTATAGCCAACACACACCTCAAAATTCTAAATGGCTAGGAGACTGAGTTATTGTGTAGTCAAACTATAACATACTCAAGGTGAACTACCGATGCACCTTAGGTTAAAGAATCAAACACACAACTGTAGCATCGAGCTAGTCATCAATGAGAAGATAGACTCTCTTATGACTACTCAAGATGGTCACGCTCAATGCCCTTATTTTCTACAAGTATCTGTACTCTCACTTCAATATCTCCACACTATAGACTCAAGACTCATCTATCCTAAAAAAGTGATCATATACCAATCTTCCGAATTGATCACCATCCTCATGATGAACCTATGATCAGAAGTAGTTTATAAGTTAATTATGATAACATATGTCTTAAATTATCAACTCTTGAGAATATACGATATCATGCCCGTTAACTCAATCGATGTATCACAGATACTTTAGTATACAATATGTTAAAAAAAATAATCCTTTTATTGAATTTAAATCAAAATTATAAAAATACCTCTTGAAAGTATTTTACAAGTGTCTGCCAATCTAACTTCTAGGATACACATCTAACAAACTTCCAATTGACCTATAGATAATTGGCTACAAATCTAAGTCCCATCTTCTTAAGATGGGCTTCAATCTTCTATTGGCTTAAAGGCTTCGTTAGTGGATTAGCCAGAATCTTTGTAGTGTCGACTCTCTTGATCTCGACGTACCCCTTCTCAAGATAATCATGGATGAGATGAAACCATCGCTCAATGTACTTAGACTTTTGGTGAGACCTCGACTCTTTAGCTAGGGCTATGGCACTGTTGTTGTCATAGTATAGAGGCATGGAATTTGATAGCATCACTCCAAGCTCTGCAATGAACTTCTTGAATCAGAATGCTTCCTTCATAGCTTTTGAGGCAGCGATGTACTTTTCTTTTATGGTAGAGTCTGCTATCATGGTCTGCTTGGATCTTTTTTAGCTTATAGCACCACCACTATACACGAATAGACTACCAAATATCTACTTTCGATCATCTATATTAGACAAAGTTTGAGTCTGTATACCCCTGGACTTGGAGTTCTCCATTACCAAAGATTAGAAACATATCCTTAGTCCTTCTCAAGTACTTAAGGATGCATTTTACAGAAGTCTAGTGCTCTTCGCCTAGATTTGATTGATACCTGCTTGTGACACTCACAACACCGGCAATATCAGATCATGTACATAGCATGGCATACATGAGTCTCTCTATTATCGAAGCATAAGAAATCTTGCTCATGCATTCAATCTCTTTCGATGTGTTGGGGCACATATTCTTGGAGAGATGAATATCATGTCTGAAGGGCATAAATTCTCTCTTAGAGTTTTTCATGCTGACCTCTTTAGCACCTCCTCTATGTACATCTTCTATGAGAGACCCAAGATCCTCTTTGGTCCATCTCTATAGACCTTAATCCACAAAATGAAGGATGCTTCTCGTAGATCTTTCATAAAAAACTTCTTAGACAACCATACTTTGATCGAGGTCAACATGGAAATATCATTTTCAATCAAGAGGATATCATCCATGTACAATACGAGGAAGATAGCAGCGCTCCCATTGATCATTTTGAATATACAAGATTCATCCTCATTTTTTATGAAATCAAATGATTTGATTATATTATTGAAATGAGCATTCTAGCTTCAAGATGCCTGCTTAAGTCTATAGATGGATCTTTGCAGCTTGCAGACCTTATGATCATCATCATTGGATGTGAAACCAAGTGACTATTTCATATAGATATCTTCCTCAAGATATCTATTTAGGAACATCATTTTCACACTCATCTATCATTTTTCATCATCAAAATATGCTGCGATAGCGAGCAATGTGCGGATGGATTTAAGCATGGCTACTAACGAGAAGGTATCCTGATAGTCAATGCCTTCGCACTGACTATACCTTTTCACCACTAACCTAGCTTTGAATGTCTCCATATTTTTATCTACACCAATTTTTCTCTTAAAGATTCATTTACACCCAATAGATATGATACCGTCAGGTGGATCTACCAAGATCCAAACTTAGTTTAAGTGCATTGAGTCAATCTCTGACTTCGTTGTCTCTCACCATTTCTTGGGATCGATATCTGATATCGCCTCATCATAGGTTTTGAGATCATTACCATGAACCTCATTTTTTATGAGAAATATTTTCTCTACATCCTCTAAAATAATACCAAAGTATCTTTTAAGAGGATGAAAAATTCTATTTAACCTACGAGATGGAGGAGATAGTGTATGGATCGGCTCAGACTGATCGGATTCCTAAGGTTTCTTGGCTTGTTGCTCTTTAGAGACTTTCTCCTCGAGCCTAATCTATCTTTCAATACCACCATCTTGAACAAACTACCTCTCAAGAAAAAGGGCGTGTCGACTCAAAATCACATTATGGTCTTCTAAAAGATAGAAATAATATCCTAATGACTCTTTAGGATATCCGATAAATCGAGCTCTAAGGGACCTAGATTTTAACTTATTTGCCTATTGTCTCTTGACATGGGTCGGACAATCCTAAATTCTGAGATGACTAAGATTTGACTTCTTACCATGCCATATCTTATACGGTGTAGTAGAAATGATTTTAGATGGAACCCTATTCAGTAGATATATTGCAATTA
This sequence comes from Cocos nucifera, assembly GCA_006176705.1. Lineage (NCBI taxonomy): Eukaryota > Viridiplantae > Streptophyta > Magnoliopsida > Arecales > Arecaceae > Cocos > Cocos nucifera. The sequence goes on along the minus strand of QRFJ01000396.1, from coordinate 549,664 downwards.
GCAGACCAAGTCTCCAAAGATACTCAAAAAGGTCTGTGAAGCTCATCATGGACCGAACCATATCCAATAGGCTCCGATTTCTCTATTCTAAAATCCTATTATGTTGAGGCATTTCAGATGAAGTCTACTATAAGACTATGCCATTAATTTTGAGATAGTCCAAATATTACTGACTAAGGTATTCACCTTCTTGATCTGATCGAAGAATCTTAATGGGCTTTTTAGTTTGTTTCTCTACTTCATATCTGAATTTCTTGAACTTTTTAAATGCTTTAGACTTATGTCACATTAGGTAAACATACCCATATCGAGATAAATCATCTGTAAATATAATGTAGTAGACAAACCTACCTCTAGTTGGCATATCAATGGACCGCACAAATCTGTATGTACCAGTGCAAGTAACTCTATGATTCTTTCCTCATGTCTTATGAAAGGCAGCTTGATCATTTTGCCTTGAAGATGTGACTCACAAATTGGATATGACTCAAAAGTCAATAGAACCATTAGTCCGAATATCTCCAATTTATTTATCCTATCTTGAGCTATATGACCTATCCTAAGATGCCACGATATTTTTTGTTAACACTATCTCTAGGTCTATGGCATTCATGTTTTGCTCAACATTATATACAAATATATTTACATGTAACTGATAGAGATTGTTAATGAAGAAACTACTTGTAATTTTATTTCTTTCAAAAAAAATTGTTCAGTTATCCTTAAAGAAACTAATTACATGGTTCTCTTATGCCAACTATGAAATAGAAATTAAATTTCTGCTTATAGCAGATACAAAGAAATAGTCCCTAAGAACTAAGATGCTTCTTGATGGTAACAAAAAAGGATAGGTTTCCACGACCACAGTAGCAACTCTTGCTCCATTTCTGATGTGCAGGATTATCTCTCCTTTCATCAACCTCCTATTATCTTTAAGATCCTACATTGAAGTAAACAAATGAGCACTAGAACCAAAATCAAGAATCCAACTAAATGTAGAAGAAACTATTAGATTCATCTTAATGATGAGCATTCCTTTAAAAGGTTTACCTTCTGGTTGTTCTTCAAGCTGGCCACGTACGTTGGGCAGTTTCGCTTTCAATGGCCATCGGAGTTGCAATGAAAATATTTTTCCTTCTCTATGGCTTTCTTCTTTGGCTCACCCTTCTTCTTCTTCTTCTCTATCTTTTGGTTCCTTGCAGACTTCTTCTTCTTCTTTTTAAAAGACTTTCTCTTAGAAGAAGTCCACTCCACAGCAAGAACTGAGCACTTTGAACTCTTCAAAGTATGCTCAACAGTAATCAGCATATTCATCAACTCAGCCAAAGTGCACTAGAGCTTATTCATATGAAAGTTCATAATGAACTATCCATATGAATCAGTCAAGAATTACAGGATCACATCAATCTACAATCCTTGTCCATCAATACTCCAAGGTTCTTAAACTCCTCTAGGTTATTATGTTAGGAAATGTGTTCCAAAATCAATCATCAGCCTATTGATGATTGAGCTATATTGTATATGTAATTGATTCATTAGTAAATAAAATATATTTTTGATATTTTTTCATCATAAAGAATTCATCTTCTAATGAACTTCATTATTATGATGAAGTTCTTACGACTATTTAACTTCGATAAAGAGAGAATTTATCGATTAGTCTTTAAATCTATTCACGATCAAATGATAGGCTGTTAATTAGAATGACAGCATTTATTGAGCATAGATCACTGCTTGCCATATAGGTTGGTTGTCCATTTAACCAAAAAGTGTAGAGACACTGAGATGGCATACAGATGAGATGTATGGATACATCATGATTGAATGTGATCAACTCTAGAGCATTCTACTATCGAGAATATCTCTGACAGGATATTGGAATAAGTATCCCTTAGATCTGAGATCACCTTAGTGACTTGCAAGCAACTTACTATGCTTTGGTACCGAACTAACTAAATTTCTAATTCAGTAATGAAAGGCTTCTGGGCACAGTCAAGTACTTGCAAAGTTAGAGTGTGATCGAGATGAAATTGATCACTCCAAGAGTTGGAGAAGAATGTACCACTGTATTTTAATATTGCAAAATCTTGGCTAGGATAATCCATTAGATGGATTTGAAATTTCGAAATATAACATGGACAACCTGATCAGAGTTGACAGTTAAACTTTGAGGTGTCCATAAGCATTTTGGTCAAGGGGATGAATTATATGAAAACTATATCTGCATGGGTTCTAAAAATGTTGTTCTACACATTCGACCTATCCGACCGTCGGGTACCATTGCTAGATGATTACTTTGATTGGTATAGAAATCTATTCCTTCACTATCAACTTAATTTTGAAACTATGAGGTCACATACATTAGTGATCATGATCTGATCGGATGGTTGATCAATGATTGAGAATCATTCTAGGGTTAAACAATCAATACGATTGATGTTTAACCTAGTGCAAGTATTGCAGGAGGATCAATTAGCAATTCATTTGCTAATTGACTTAATTTGATTAAGACAAAGGGCTGAGATTAAATTTAATTATATATAATTTAATTAGATTTGGTTTGGACTTGATTGGATCAAATCTAATTGGTTTATTGGATAAGTCAAGTGCAAGGAAAAACTAGTCTAGTTCAACTAGGACTTGGATCAAACCAATTTTCTAATTTGATTTAAAAATTAAATCAAAATTAAATCTAATTTAATCTAATTTAATTAAATCCTTAATTGGGTTAGAATCTAATTTATTTTGGTTTACTTAGTTTTAATTTAATTTGGTCTGAGAGACCTTGTTTGACCAAGTTGTAGATGGAATCCTAGTGAGACTAGGATTCCGTCTTGCGCCACCTTAGCCCTCCATTCCCCACACCCTCTTTCTCTCTTTATTTTGTTTGACAAAACCTCTCTCCCTGATATTCATGCATGCCTACACTCTCCCTCTCTTTCTTATATGGTAATTGGGTGGAGGACCAAGTCATAGGTAGTAGTTTGTTTGTTATTGGATTCTATGAGATAGAATCCTAACAAACCTAAACTCTTCCCAAAAGGTGCCACCCCTTCTCCTATTTTTTTCTCTCCTATTCTATGGTGAGAAAGACTCTCTTTGTGTGTGTATTCTTGCTAGATTCACCAAAAAATTCAGAGGAGGGGCACCCAATCCAAAAAAATCAGAGGAGGGGCGCCCAAGAGTTGGGCGCCCCAACCTCTTGCCAAAACTAGTCCTTCCTTGTCTAGTTTTTAACCTAGATAAGGACTCTTTTTACTCTATAAATTTAGGATGAACATTGATCTAATTTTTTCATGGAACATAAACCCTTAGAAGACTTTTAGGGTGTACAAAAATCTGAGGGAGAGGGTCCTTGGGCTTTTGGATTCCATGACACCAAACTAGGTGTCTAGGTGAGAGAAAAGAGAAGAAGAAGAGGGTCCTCTTCTATGCCTGCTTTGTTTTTCTCTTCTCCTCCTCTTTTTGAGATTTTTTTTGAGAGAGTCTTAGATCTAAAATATCTTCTCTTTCTTCAGATATTTTAGAGTATCCAAGTCTTAAAGAAGAAAGCTTCGAATCGATCATTGAAGAGAGATCAGCACAGTACTAGCATACTATATTGATTTCCTACATCAGGATCTTAGATCGTGTTCGTGGGCTCGTGTGGATGACTCCTAAAGGCCGAACATATGTATGGCTTGTGAATTCATCCTCAAGCCCAGATCAGTAAGTTAGAACATCTAACTTGCTCAAGTATTAGATCTAATTTGTTATTCTATATCTACATTAGATGTAGTATTGTAGCATGTTGATGAGATCAATATGTTAATCTTTCCTTTATGTTTTTAGTTTTTGATTTAATATCATGCATTGATCATGTAATAAATCTTAGATCTAGAATATTTTTATATTTATTTAAATAAATATTTAATTTATTTAAGTCTTTCACTGCATGATCTTGAAAAAGTTTCAAGATCTACCTATGAAACCCTAGATCTGATTCCTTCAATTGGTATCAGAGCCTAGATTCTTATTATATCTAATTTATAATTTAATTATTAAATCTAAAATTAAAAATTTAGATCTCATGAACTGCCACAAGGTTGTCCTACTGTAAGCTTTACCCCTTACAGTGAAAAGATTATCCTGGTTCATGATGATCTATTCCTAATCATAAATTTTTAAGATTTAATCTAATTTTATTTATAATTTAATAGATTTAAAATATTTTTAGATCTAAAATAAAGTTTTTAGATTGCACAGACTACTATAAGGTTGTCCTGCTGTAACGTTTATCCCTTGCAGTGAAAAGGTTATCCTAGTACGTGTTGATCTAAAATATGATCATAAAATTTTAGATTAGATCTAAAAAAATTTATGATCTGATTAAAAATATTTTAATCTAATTTTAATCATCATAAATATGTTATATTTGATCTAAGATGATTTATGATTGATTGGTGTTCAAATTATTTCAGTTACATGAACCTATTTAGATTAGACCTAAAGTAGATTTATGTTTATGTTACTTTCATTTTGATTATGAATCAAACATGCAACTTGATTGATAGAACCATATTATAAAAATATTTTATAATCATGAAAATTATTTTCAAAAAGTTGAACCCCAACCCTCAGTCCAAAACTTAATTAAGAATTAAAAAGTTATTTGATTAGGATCTAGGATTATAAATTGAAGATCCTAAAATATGAATCATAACACATTGTTTTAAATAGGTTAGTGGGGATTAGATCCAATAATTGATTAGACCTAGGGTTAGATTAAAGAATTGACTTAACTAGAGAATTGACTAAATCTAATCAATTATTGTCTTAGATTAGATTAAGGATTCTCTAGATCAATTACAATAGTTGTAGTTGGTCAAGTCCATATCTTTAACGAGACCCAAGATAGACTTGATTCTTGGCTACAAGATCTAGCACAAACTGTTAGGTTAATCTAATTGAAACTAATTAAATCAGTTGGTGTCTAAGGTAAACTAGACCGGTGGTTTTTAATTAGTAGCCCGCTTATCTGGCTATTTCTGATGGTATCTAAGGCAAGCTTTGGCAGACCCTCTTACTGATCAAACTTACTTAGCCTCTTGGTGAAATTATATTTTGATCGGATCACTTGACTATTCGAGCTGACCCATGTCAGCTAGGTAAATCAGTATGACTAATTTAGGTGCTCCTGACCAGCCTATTAATGGTCTCCCTTAATTTGATTTGGTGAAGCCAGTGAGAGGATCATGATAAGCTAGTTCATCTGACCTTCTTCCTCTAAATCAAATCAATTAAATCCTCTAAAATTATTAGGTCTGTAAAATAAAATAGTTATGATAATAACTAGATCATAGCCTCCCATTAAGTGGATGATAATGGGTCCATTAGTTGGATAATCATTAGAGACCTAAAGGTCTGGTGCTTATCAGCTGATGAAATTATCATTTATTATATGATTTCTTGGCTACATCTTTCTAAATGGTGGTTAGGTTAGCCAATCAAAGTTGGGCCTAACCATTCATTGGTTAGATGGGCCAAGTATGGTCATGTTAATGGTTAGATCTAAATGGACCTTTTCAGTGAAAGCCAAAGCCTACTGATTATGGACTAGAATAAAATTTAATTACTAAAAATTATTTAGAGAAATAATTAGTTATGAACCTATCCTTAGATGCACATGGGTTAGCCAACCAAAGTTGGGCTCGTGTGCAGTCTATGTGGATTCTAGTACTAAGAAATTAGTATAATTTTTCGAATTGGATGTAGAGGATGCTAATTCAAATAAAATAGTGGGAGAACCTTTTGATTAAAGTCTAAATCTTTAAGTTTAATGAATTAATTACTAATTAGGTTATGATTTTTTTTTTTGTACAAATATGGCCACTTCTCTATCACTCCGATCATTGTTGGACAATGATAAATTACTGGGATCCAATTTTGATAGTCAGTATCGAAAGTTGAAGATAGTTCTAGAGTATGAATGGATCCTATGTGCTAACGAATCCTGCACCTGAGGAGCCAGCTACCAATGCACGTGGAACAATCAGAGACACTTACTAGAAGTGGCTCAGTGATAGAACTATGGTGCGTTGCATTATGCTGGCTGTCATAAGCGATGAGTTCAATCATAGATTTGAGATAGCTCAGCCAAAGGACATGCTTCAAGTGTTGGAGGATTTCATTGGCACACCCGATGATGTGGAGAGGAACAAGACTAGTGCCATTTTTAGTGCCAGAATGTGGGATGGCGTCTCTGTCACTAATCATGTATTATACATGATTGAGCTGATAGACAATTAAGCAAGCTCGATTTTTTCTTGCATAAACAACTTGAGAAGGATGCAATACTGAACTCGTTGCTCAAGTCCTTTCTCCCATTTCTTACTCATTTCAGAATGACAAAATCTAAAGTAGACTACCATGGGTTACTGGGGTTACTTCAGAACTTTGAGAAGGATCACCATCTCCACAAGGAGTCGGTGAACTTAGTGGGAGGTTCATCTTCTGATTCTCGATCCATTAGAAAAGAAAAGAAGAACAAGAAGAAGAAAGCTAAGAAGGTACAAGTTCAGGCTAGGACATCTGGCCAGACTAAAAAGATCAAGCTCGATAAGAGTCAAGCTAAATGCTTCTTTTGCATTAAGTAGGGGCATTGTAAAAGAAACTATCCATAGTACATTGCCTCTCTAGATTCGAACAGGCAGAGAAAGAAGCAAGTTGTTGCTAGGCAAGGTATTTATATGATAACTTCTTACAATTTCTCTATTTATGATATTACTGACTAGGTATTGGATACTGATAGTCCTTATCTTATTTGCAATTCATTGCAGGAGTTGTAGGTCGGTAGGAGATTCGAGCAAGGTGAAAGATTCTTGAATGTTGGAGATGGAAGACCAGTTCCAGTTCTAGCTTTAGAAATTCTGAAACTTGTATTTGAGTCCCATATTGTTATTCTTAGTAATTATCATTTCTGCCCTAGTTTTTTTTTAAATATCATTTCTGTAGGCCTTCTAGGCAAAAATGATTATGAAATTTTAATAAAAAAATAAGTTTGTAATATCATTATGAATGGTGTTACTATTTTCTGTGTATATTTGAACAATGGTGTGTATATGTTATCACAACCAGTTAACATAGTCTATTCCACTGGCAAGCATTCTAGATTACATAGTGTGTCAGATATCTATTTATGACACTATAGGCTAGGTCATATAAACAAGAATAAGATAAATAGGTTGACTCAAGAAGGAATCCTCAAAGTCAGTGATTGTGAATCACTTCCAACTAGTCAGTCCATTCTTCTTGGTAAAATAACCAAGTCACCTTTTATAGAAAAAGATGAGAGAGCCACTAAGCTCTTAAGTCTAGTACAAACTGATGTATGTGGATCAATGAGTACAAGTGCCAGAGGTGGATATGTCTACTTCATCACTTTGACAGATGATCTATCCTGATATGGATATATCTATCTGATGAAATATAAGTTGGATTCTTTTGAAATGTTCAAATGATTTTGAAGTGATGTAGAAAAATAAACTAGAAAGAGTATTAAAACTATTCAGTTTGACCGAGGAGGAGAATACTTTTGCAATGAGTTTCTCATATATCTAGGAGAGGATAAGATTCTCTCCCAATGGACTCCTCTAGGAAGACCACAACATAATGGTGTGTCTGAAAGGAGGAATCAGACTCTGTTAGACATGGTTCGATCTATGATGGATTTTGCCAGCTTGCCGATATCCTTCTAGGGATATGCACTCAAGTTAGCTTGTTATTTATTAAATAGGGTTCCAAGTAAGTCTGTTGTTAAGACTTTATATGAAATATGGATAGGATATAAGCCAGCACTTTCACACCTTAGGATTTGGGGGTGCCCAGCTTATGTCAAACACTTAATTATAGATAAATTTAGACCTAGGTCTGACAAGTGCACATTTATAGGATACCCAAAAGAGACCAAAGGATACTATTTCTATCATGCTGATGAATAAAAGATGTTCGTCAGCCTTAAGGAAACTTTTTTGGAAAAGAAGTTTTTTGGTGAAGGAACTGTTATCTCTAAGGTTGAACTTGATGAAGTTCAATAGGTAGAAAAATTGACACTTATAGCTGAACCTGAGTTGGATTTGATTAGATTAGATCTAGAGTCCAGTGTACCTACACCATTAAGATGATCCGATAGAGTACCGCATCATCCAGATTGATACTATAGCTTCTTGGTCCAAGATGGTGATCCCATCGAACTCGATGAGAATAATGAAGATCCGATCACCTATATGGATGCTATGCAGAGATCTAATTTCGAGAAATGGCTTGAGGCCATGAAATATGAAATGGAGTTCATAAAGGTAAATAATGTATGGACATTGATTGACCCACCCGAAGGGGTTAAACCCATTGGATGTAAATGGATCTTCAGAAGAAAAAGAGGCATAGATGGAAAGATGGAGAACTATAAAGCTCATCTGATTGCCAACGGGTATTGTCAATGTTATGGTATTGACTATGATGAAACATTTTCTCCTATGGCAATGCTCAAATTCATTTGGATTATACTTGTGATTGTGGCCCATCTAAACTATGAGATCTGATAGATGGATGTGAAGACAGCTTTCTTGAATGGAGAGTTGACTGAACAGGTGTATATGATACAACCTTAGGGGTTCACATCCATAGATGAGTCTAAGGTATGCAGGCTTTAAAGATCTATTTATGGACTGAAGCAGGCATCTCAGAGTTGGAACATAAGTTTTGATAAAGTGATCAAAACCTATGGCTTTGTTAGGAACGAAGAAGAACCCTACATTTATAGATAGGCAAATGGTCTAGCAATAGTATTCCTTCTCTTGTACGTGGATGACATTCTCTTAATCAAGAATGACATCTTCACACTGCAGGAAATAAAAGTCTGGTTGTCATCATAATTCTCTATGAAGGACTTGGATGAAGCATCCTACATCCTAGGGATGAAGATCTACAGGGATAGATCTAAAAAGATGCTTGGGTTATCCCAGTCTACGTACATGGATACTGTGCTGAAGAGGTTCAGCATGGAGAATTCCAAAAAAGGCTATCTCTCGATAGGCCATGAAATTTTTCTCTCTAAGAAGGATTATCTGACAATTCCTGAAGAGGAAGAGCGTATGAGTAGAGTTCCATATGCTTCGGTAATGGGATCTATCATGTATGCCATGACATGTACGAGATTAGACGTGGCATACTCACTACGAGTAGTGAGTAGATACCAGTCTAACTCTGGAGAAAATCATTGAAAAATGGTTAAAACCATCCTTAAGTATTTGAGAAATACTAAGGACTAACGGTTGATTTATGGGGAGTCAGATCTAAAACTTATCGAGTTTACAGACTCTAGCTTTCAATCTAACCATGATGACAGTAGAAGCATGTTGGAATATATTTTTACTCTAAATGGTGGAGCCATCTACTAAAAGAGTTCCAAATAGAATACCATGGTAGACTCTATTTCGAAGTAGAGTACATTGTAGCATCAGATGCCATGAAGAAAGCTGTGTGGCTGAGGAAGTTTATCACTGAGCTTAAAGTAGCACCCTCCCTTGATGGTTTAGTCCTGCTCTATTGTGATAGCACTGGAGCCATTGCTCAAGTGAAAGAATCGAAGACACAGAAGCGAATAAAGCACATTCTATGTAGCTTCCTTCTGGTTCGAAAGATCGTGAATAGAGCTGACGTCGACCTTTACAAGATCGACAGAAAGGAGAACCTAGCCGACCCCTTCACTAAAGCCCTAGCGATAAAGGAGTTCGACAATCACAAGTCGAAGATGGATATTAGATACTGTACTGAGTGGCTTTAAGACAAGTGGAAGTTATTGAAAAATGTGTTCTAAAGCCAATCGTCAGCCTATTGATGGTTGAGCTTCATTATATCTATAAATAATTTATTAATAAATAAAATATACTTTTGATATTTTTTCATCGCAAATAATTCATCTTCTAACAAACTCCATTATTGTGATGAAGCCTAATAGGAACACGATGTTGTCATTAAGACACCATATTTATTAGTTTAATCTGACTTCTTAAAATAAATAAAAATACATAGATAGCAGTGAGTCGGATCAAATCCATAGGAAAGGTAGTGTTTTTAGATTTAAAATCTTTGATTTTTTAAAAAAAAAGAAAAGAAAAGAGTTTTAAAATTAAAAGTGAAGGTGGAAAATAAAAAGCAAAAATTAAAAGGTGCAGAAATTTAAACTTGATACTAAGATCTACTAGTTAGATCTTAGCATCTACTTGTAATAAAATAAAAAGTAATAATTAAAGTATAAAAATTAAATTACAACAAAAATAAAGAGCTAAAATTAAAGTATAAAAATTAAAATTTTTATTAATTAAAATTTTAAAATTTAAATACATAAAATTTAAAAAGAAAAGAAAATAAAATAAAATACCCTGATCTCTAATCTTGGATTGGCATCGATAGAAAGATGGTGTAGAAGCCCAGCTCTCCTTCTCAATGCCTGTTGCCTCAAAGCAGCCATTAACCCATAGCCTGGCTTCATCTTACACCTAAGCTTCCCTCTAATCAGATCTATTGATTTCTAGAGGCCTGAGGTCCTTTTTATAGAGTTAGGAGGGCTAGAGAATTTTCTTCTAAGCAATGTGGGACTAAGGAGCTTTTTGATCATCAAAATATGAAAATATCTAAGTGAAAATTGGATTAAAAGGAGTTCTGGTTGAATTCTGCTACTCTGGATAAAATTTGGCCATTCAATAGAAATCCAATGGATCAAAAATCATCAAAATTGGATGCATATCGGCCCATATCAGGTTGGATTAAATTCTGGCCATCCGATTGAGTTAATAAGGAGAGAATCTGGCCGTCCGATCGAGTTTTGGATATTTTAATCAATTCAAGAGATTCCTGGACCGTTGGATCTTCATCGGCTAGTTTTTTGGCCATCATATCGCACCAGATCGCTGATGGAATTCGAATCAAACCCGAAAATAACCACCACCATTTGATCTTAATCGTAATCAACCGGATCCATCCAATCACATCTTTACTATTTTCATGGATCGCATGGACCGACTGCACCATACAGCACAACCAATCAGTGCCTCCTATCATTGAATAAAAAGTTCAAAACGTCCTATGAGCCACGATAGATTTTCTGTGAATCCTTTATGGGTCTAGGTCCACCACGTGTCGCTCCATGATTCGTCGATTTCTACTGAGCTGGTGGTCCACGCCTGGATCATAGACCAACTAATGGCTTTCATGGCTAAATTGGATAACATCGCTAGCTTGGCTTGGTGGCTTGGCTTGATCAACCGACTGAGCCTTTTCCCTTTTTTATTTAATTTTTATTTATTTTATTTCTTTAGAAATTCATATCTTCTCCGTTTTAGCACCATTTTATGCAAAATATATTTCATTATGATCAAAAAAATAAGCTTTTTCTATTGATAATAAAATTTTATTTTTTAATTATTATTATTTTTTAATTAATTTTTTAATTTATAAAAATATTAATTTCTCAAAAATTATATATAAATTGATCATTAATTCTTAAAAATTAATATAAATTAATTGATAAATTAATATTTTTATTGATAAATTTATGATACTTATCACACCCCCCAACTTAAGCTTTGCTCGTCCTCAAGTAAAGAAAGAATTTAGTTTTAAATATCTTTTAACTTTAGAGTTTTGAATTTTACCTAAGCAGTTTTAAAAATAGCCATTGATATTCAGTGGAGCGTAAGTGAGATATATTATTAGGATATTAATACTTATCAATAAAAAAATTAAGTAAAAAATATTAAATTTTTTTGAACTTTTTCTAAATTATTCCACTTTTATCTCTAATTTGTCTAGACTTTCATATAGACAAGTATATTGCTACTTCCGTTCTTCATTTATTAATTTTTATTTTCATACTTTTTGATGTAAATATCATTGTTTACTTAGGCAATGGGATCCAATTACTCGATGAAAAATCAATATATATATTTTTTTTAATGTTGTACCACTATTTAGTGTCTTAACCCCTTAAGCTTTCTATTTGATCTATGTTGCGAGTCTTGGGCCAATGACTCCTAAACTAGTTTAGCTTTAAGGCACTAGGTATAGAATACCCCTCAAGCTTACTTACTCAAATTGAACAAGCTACAAGTTATGACTAGCTTTACAATGAGCTTTTTTGTCCTTCCCATCTTTTGATGCGAAACTCAGTGCTTGCTTAGGCAAAGAGATCCGATTATTTAGTGAGAAGTACTTTAAAACTATTTTATTAAAAAAAATTTTATATAAAAAAATGTATAGTTACCCTACACAAGCCCATAAAAAGTAAACTTTTCTTTGATGCTAGTAGAAAAAATTAGAAATGCTCAAGGAAAAATCTTTCATGTTCTAGACTTAATTCTTTATTGAATTTTCTTAATACTTGATTCCTCAATATCTCATAGATTCTTTGATCTGTGTATCAATTTTCTTTTAGAAATGCTTAGTTTAATTCAATTCTTAAGCATAATCAGATGTTTAAATACTAAATACTAACTTTTTTGAGGATTTAAAATTTTAAAACTTTTATTTTTCTTCCTCCCAACTTAATCGATATTGTCCTCAATGGAGAAGAAAAAATAAAGAATGTAATAAAGAACATGAAAGAATATGACTTAGTATATTTTTGGTCCAGCACATGCCTTTGAAAATTTAAGCTCTCCCTTATTCAAATTATCCTAAAAAATAATCAACTAAAAAGATAAATTAAACTAAAGAAAATTAAATATTGGGTTGCCTTCCAACAAGCGCTAAGTTTACCGTCCTCAGCCAGACACAATGCAGCTTACTATTCTGTGTCGAATATTAGATTGAGAAATTCCAATGATTTTGGATTGCCAATCTCAGAAAGTTAATTTATAATCCAATTATTAATATATTTATTATTAATTAGGGAAACATAATTTATGACCCCATTCTCAGACCTATGTTTATTCAGAATTTCTCCTATTTGTTATTCTAAAATACTCATGAATTAAGTTTTTGTATTAGGAGTTAAGTTTGATTCAATGGATGCTGGAATGGTGATAGAAGGTGGATTCAATTTTAGAGGTAAATTAATGTGATCTTGCTTAAACAACTCCATTGACTCTTCATTACGTGCCTCTTGATTTTTGTGAGAAGAACCGACTTCTAGGGTTGAAGGGAATAGGCTTTTAGGTTTATAAGTTTTAGGTAAATCATCTATTCACTTTTTCTATATGTCTATCTCATTTAAACTGAAACTAGCATCAGTACTAATTTCTAGCTTGGGTTCTTCTATGTGGTTAGTCTCAGTACTAACCAGTTTCTCTAAATTTTTATTTTGGCTAGCATCCATACTAGCCTCTCTCACCTGATCTTGTTATGGGTCCATAAGAATCCTATAGCTTTTAAGTTCAAGAATTACTTTGGCATTCTCAAATTGGGAATTCTTAAGTGAGATATTAAATTGATAACTTGGTCCAGGTGGTTGGTGGATATTAGGTGGATTGTTTGAAATTGGTAGGTTCGATATTTGATCTAGTTTTCTCCTCATGTTAGACTCAACTAGTTCTCCAATTTGAGCTTCTAGCATGGCGATAGATTCTTATTGAGTCAAGATCGATTGTTGCTGATTCAGAATTAATTATTGAAGTTGGTTAAATCTATCATCAACTAGATTAGTCTGTTGAGGAGGTGGGTCTGATAGCTGGTTGTAATATGATGGATGGGTAAACTGACTAGGCTGACCATTATTATAGGCATAGTTTTGGTATTGGGGTCTATTTTGATAGGTTTGGATAGGTAAAATTTGGGTCTGAGCCCGAGTCTATTGGGATATCCAAGAAAGATTAGAGTAGTTACTCCAATCTTGGTTATATGAATTTGAAAGTGAAAGGAATATGCCCTTAAGCCAATCAATTTTTTAGGTTATTTTTGTCTTCTAAACTCATGTAATGACATTTTTAATAAAGGCATTTATTTCATCATATGTAATGTCTTATTATTTATTTAAGATTATGATGAATCTCATAAATTAGGGCTATCATTTTAGGATTATGATGAGATCATACCCGTGAGACCTAAAACCTTAAAATCCTAATTTAAAAATTCCTAGTCCTTAGGACATTGAGTTAGGGATCAATGTTTTTTTGGTAAGACTAGCACATTCTTTGTATGCTCGATTAAGAGGGTGATTGATCTCATAATAACTTGTGTATGACACTAATACAAGAATGTGGGTGCTCATCAGAGAATGAGTTTACTGAATTGATTGAAATCGAGAATATCTAATGGAGTCTTATCTACATATCAATAAATGGTTCTCATAGTGGAATTTGTGCATATAATCCTTTGATCTAAAACTACCATAGAATATTGTATATATAAATTCATATTTTGGTTCATACTCATTCATCACTCAGTTATGTATGGGATGATCTGGATATGGTAGATTATATATATGAAGGTTGTGAGTAGGTTAACATGGAATCGATCACTCCTAGTAAGAGGAAATAGCATCCTACCTGCTTCAAACACATGATGATTCAAGAAGACTTTGATCAAAGCATAATGAAAATTAGAAATGGTTTCTAATATTTCATTAAATGAATCATCGTCATAAGATTGAAAGAGAAATGAATATGATATTGGGGTTGACATATTTCCATAACCAGAGTTATATTCAGGATGCAGGGAGATCGAAGGATCTAATTGCATCGTAATTTTCACTGAAGAATATTTTTGATATTTCCATCAAAATTTCACATCTTCCAGGAAGTCACGATACGTTGCTGGATGTCAATCATGTCTTGTGGGTTCAATGAAACTAAAATTTTAATTTGATCATTAAATTACAAAGTATTCTAAATTAAATCAAATCGGGTTGGCTAGTTTTGACCTAAATTGGTTTGGTTGACTTCTAACTAGATTAGGTCAAATCACACCCAGACTCACTGCTGGTTAGATGTGAAACCCAATGGGTCACACACAAAGAGAATTAATTAAGGATCTAATTGGATTACACCATGTTTTCAAGATGAACATGCTAGCACATGTAGCAAATCCTAGCACCTGGATTCGAATCGATTTCCAATTTGGGCTAATTAAGATCTGATTTGAGCCAAATAAGATTTGGTCTTAAATTTGATTAACCTAGACTGATTGGGCTTCAGTTGGAGCACAACATACCTGAATCCCATGTGCCAGAGAGTCTCTCTCATGCGTGTGGGAAATCTTTCATGCGCAAAGAATTTTTGGTGCATGGAATTAGTTGGCACCTACCTTCTTTGACTTTTTCCATTTGTTATGTCATGTAAATTTTTTAAATAGGCATGGACATCAGATATGGGGCACAGAAGAGTCCTTCTGTAGATGAAATACTCTATTATTATTTTGAGAAGGGACTCTTTGTCGCCTAGAAATTCTTGCCACCCAAGACTCCTTACCGCCCTCTTATCCTTGATGTCTCTTGGGATTTTGACTATTCAAAGTTCATCTCCATGCTTTCTTGCTAAATGAGCATCCCATTAAGGGCCATTAGATGGCCATCTTATCTGATCCATGCCCTTAAAATTATGGCGCCATTTACTTATGCATCGCGACTCTTCATAGAAAAAACTACATAGAATTAGTCCGAAGAGTCCTATTTTAAGGCACCTCTTGGACTAAGTCTACATAATTTTAAATGATGCAAAATTTAGATGGGTGTGAGATATGATGATAGGACATGAGATGTTGATGAGGGAAGGGTGTGAGAAATTAAGATGGCACCCCCACGTACATTATAAATAGGGATGCGCACCAAGAGTCCGGAGGAGTGAAAACTGATCTTTCTTTCTTACAAGTATTTTCTATTATTCAAATTTTTTCTTCCTTTCTCTTATTCAGACCATGTCCTTATAAGGATAAGAAATCATTTTAAGACAAAGAGATTAGGTAGAAAAATTAAGAAGACAAGGAAAAAGAAAGAGAAGTAAGGAGAGGCAAGGAAGGTGACATAAAAGCTATGGAAGGTCTTGCCCATTTAATTAAATTTTTTATTATTAGAATTTTAATTATATAAATCAAAGATGCTGGTGTCTTAATCAAGTCTCTATATGGATCAATGTTGGAGGGTGAACATGTGGGCACCTGGTGGAACCCCTAACGGACTACTGCCGGCAATTAGGGATAATTTAGGGTTAAGCGATAAGAGGTATGTTCTAATACTTTTTTTTATATTACAAATGCATGTTATATGATTTAATTGTTAATAAGGTGATCCTAGGGTTCGGGTTTGATTTGCATGATTTCATATTTTTGCTTTGAAATTCATGCTTCCGCCCTGTACACCATTTCTATCAGAAAGGAGATTATTAACCAGCTTGGAGTAACCTTGAGTAGCTTGAACTTATTCTTGGATAAAATATAAAAATTATTTAGCATGATGGATCAGATTAGGTGATATGAATTGTGTAGGAGATTGTTGACCTAGGATTAGGAGTTGATCTAATTTCTGGGCAAGAAGGCCAACTTGATCTAATTTTTGGACTATTAGGTTCAGATTAGCCATTTGATTATCAGGTTTAATGTGAATTAACCATTCAATTAAGTTCAACTAAATTAGAAAAAGTGATTTCCTACCGTGCATGTATTAGTGTAACCCTAATGTATGGTTCAAAATTTTTTAGATTTTTTTTAGAATTTATATATATATTATTTTATTATATTATTATTTTTTAATTATTTTATTTATTATTTTTAATTTAATTTAATTTAATTTAATTATTTATTTTAATATATTTTTTAGTTATTTTAATTTAATTTTTATTTTATTTTTAGAGGAGAAAGGATAAAAAAGAAAGAAGAGTTCTAAAGAAGAGGTCCTGAGGAGTCCTAGAACAAAGAAGAGAGAAAAAAATTAAGTTTAATTAGGTTTGATGTTGGTTGGCAATTAAGTTGGTCAATCAATCCTGACTAAGGGTTATCCTAGATTTAGATAGCTCCTAACTACTAAGGTCACCTTCAAGCCCTCCAAGTATAGGATCAGCCAATCAACTGATCAGGTAAGTGTAAGGTCGGTGGGAGTCCCCCCATTGTTTGCCTTAGACACCAATTATACTTGATCAGATAAGCTAATGAAACCAATTAGAAACCACCTTCCTTCGGGCCCAATCATCCTTGAACCATTTTTCTAGATACCAGTCAAATTGACTAACCCTAACCTAATTCAACTCTTAGGATTTCTTATCCTATTGAGCTTGAGTTTCTAGGGCTGATGTCTAATTGATTTCAAAATTAAAGGCTTAGGTCAATGCAGGATGTTGGTTGATTGTTTGTGGGCTAAGAAAGGATGATCAAATCCCCACCTTATCTTATTTAATTGGATGTTATCCTTAATTTGGTTTAATATGAATATGCACAAAAAAATTTTAATCAAAGGGTTCTATCCAATTTAAACTAGATGCATGCAACTAATTAAATTCTGAAAGGCTTACCTTGCCTCTAGCAATCATCAAAAAAAAAATAAAAATAAAAATAAAAATAATATGATGCATGCTCTAAACAATTAGGATTTCTAATCTTGTGAGATTTTTAATTAAATTTAAGTGGATATATATATATTTTTAAAAATTTAATTTAAAAATAAAATAAATAAATAAATTTTAAAAAAAAGGACTAGGGTTAGGATTGATCTCACTAAGCAAAACTGAATGATTTGTTCCTTACCCTAGTTCTTTTTATTTTTTAACCTTTTTTTCTATAAAATAAAAAAAAATTAGCAAGTAGTATTTATAAGAAAATAAAAATTTTATTTATAATTTATTTATAAAAAATCAAAGAGATCAAAAACTTAATGTCCGTTCCTTCTTCGGTAATGGCGCCAAAAACTTGATAGAAAAGCGATGTTGTCATTAAGATACCATATTTATCAGTTTAATCTGACTTCTTAAAATAAATAAAAATACATAGATAGTAGTGAGTAGGATCAAATCCATAGGAAAGGTAGTGTTTTTAGATTTAAAATCTTTGATTTTTAAAAAAAAAGTTTTAAAATTAAAAGTGAAGTCAGAAAATAAAAAGCAAAAATTAAAAGGTGCAAAAATTTAAACTTGGTACTAAGATCTGCTAGTTAGATTTTAGCATCTATTTGTAATAAAATAAAAAGTAATAATTAAAGTGCAAAAATTAAATTACAATAAAAATAAAGAGCTAAAATTAAAGCAAAAAAAATAAAATTTTCATTAATTAAAGTTTTAGATTAAATACATGAAATTTAAAAAGAAAAGAAAATAAAATAAAATATTCTGATCTCTGATCTTAGATCGGCATTGGCAGAAAGATGATGTAGAACCCAGCTCTCCTTCTCGACACATGTTGCCTCGAAGTAGCCATTAACCATAGCCTGGCTTCACCCTGTACCTAAGCTTCCTTCTAATCAGATCTATTGATTTCTAGAGGCCTGGGATCTTTTTTATAGAGCTAGGAGGGCTGGAGAGTTTTCTTCTAGGCAATGTGGAACTAAGGAGCTCTTTGATCATTAAAATATGAAAAACTTTGAGTAAAAATTGAATTAAAAAGAGTTTTAATTGAATTTTGCTGCTCTAGATGAAATCTAGCCATTCAATAGAAATCCAACGGACTAAAAATCATCAAAATAGGATGCATATCGGCCCAAATCTGGTCGGATTAAATTCTGGCCATCTAATTGAGTTAATCGAGAGAGAATCTAGTCGTCGGATCATGTTCTAGATGTTTTAAT
This sequence comes from Cocos nucifera, assembly GCA_006176705.1. Classification (NCBI taxonomy): domain Eukaryota; kingdom Viridiplantae; phylum Streptophyta; class Magnoliopsida; order Arecales; family Arecaceae; genus Cocos; species Cocos nucifera. The sequence goes on along the minus strand of QRFJ01000396.1, from coordinate 530,925 downwards.
CAACTTGGGAGCTTCCTGGACCATTGGATCTTCATCGGCTAGTTTTCTGGCCATCGGATCGCATCAGATTGCTGATGGAATTCAATTCAAACCCAAAAATAACCATCGCAGTCTGATCTTGACTGCAATCAACTAGATCCATCCGATTGCGCCTTTATTGTTGCCATGGACCTCATGGACTGGCTGCACCATACACCGTAACCAATCAGCACCTCCTATCACTGAGTGAAAAGTCTAAAATGCCCTATGAGTCGCGATAGATTTTTTGTGAACCCTTTAAGAGTCTAGGTCCACCACGTGTCGCTCCATGATTCGTTAGTTTCTGTTGAGCTGGTGGTCCATGCCTGGATCGTGAACCGGCTGATGGCTTTCGTGGCTGAGTCGGCTAACATGGTTGGCTTGGCTTGGTGGCTTGGCTTGGTGAGCCAAATGAGCCATTTTCCTTTTTTATTTAATTTTTATTTATTTTGTTTCTTTAGAAATGCATATCTTCTCTGTTTTAGCTCTATTTTGTGCAAAACTTATTTTATTGTGATAAAAAAATGAGCCCTTTCCATTGATAATAAAATTTTATTTTTTAATTTTTATTATTTTTTAATTAATTTTTTTAATTAATAAAAATATTAATTTCTTAAAAATTATATATAAATTGATCATTAATTTTTAAAAATTAATATAAATTAATTAATAAATTAATATATTTATTGATAAATTTATGACACTTATCAAAGTCCTTAGGACTACTTAGCTTTGATAAAAAGAGGATTTATCGATTAATCCTTAAATCTGTTCACGATCAAATGATAGGCTGTTAATTAGAACGACAGCGTCTATTGAGTATAGGTTACTATATGCCATGTAGATTGATTGTCCTTTTAACTAAGGAGTGTGGAGACACTGATATGGCATACAGATGAGATGTATTTGTACATCATCATTGAACGTGACCAATTCTAGAGCATTCTTCTGTCGAGAATGTCTTTGATGGGATATAGGTATAAGTGTCCCTTAGACCTAAGAATGCCTTAGTGACTTACAAGCAACACACTATGCATTGGTACCAGACTAACTAAATTTTTAATTTAGTAATGGAAGGCTTCTAGGCATAGTTAAGTACTTGCGAAGTCAAAGTGTGATTAAGATGGAATTGACCACTCCAAGAGTTGGAGAAGAATGCATCATTGTATTTTAATAAAGAAAAACCTTGGCTAGGATAATCCATCGGATGGATTTGATATTTTGAAATACAATATGGACAACCTGATCAGAGTTAATAGTTGAACTCTGATCCGACCATCAGATACCATTACTAGATGGTTATCTTGGTTGTACAGGATTCTATTCTTATGCTACCTACATAGATTTGGATCTATGAGATCACACATATTAGAGCTCACAATCTGATCGGATAGTTGATCAATGATTGAGAATCATTCTAGGTTTAAACAATCAATATGATTGATGTTTAACCTAGCGCAAGCATTGTAGGAGAATTGATTAGCAATTTGATTGCTAATTAGCTTAATTTGATTAAACAAAAAGGCTATGATTAAGTATAATTAAATATGATTTAATTAGATTTAGTTTGGGCTTGATTGGATCAAGTCCAATTAGCTTATTGGATAAGCCAAGTGCAAGAAAAAACTAGTCCTAGTTCAACTAGAACTCGGGTCAACCCAATTTTTTAATTTAATTAAAAAATTAAATTAGAATTTAATTTAATTTAATTTAATCTATAATTAGGTTAGAACCTAATTTAATTTAGTTGACTTGGTTTTGATTTAATTTGGTTTCAGAAACCATGTTTGACCAAGTCATAGATGGAATCCTAGTGAGACTAGGATTCCACCTTGCGCCACCTTAGCCCTCCACGCCCCACACCTTCTTTCTCTCTTTATTTTATGCAACAAAACTTCTCTCCCTGATCTTCACGCATACCTCCTCTCTCCCTCTCTTACTTATATGGTAATTGGGTGGAGGACCAAGTCAAAGGTGTAGTTTGTTTGTTTTTGGATTCTATGAGATAGAATCCTAATAAACCTAAACTCTTTCCAAAAGGTTTCGCCCCATCTCCTATTTTTTCTCTCCTATTCCATGGTGAGAAAGGCTCTCTTTGTTCATGTATTCTTGCTGGATTTACCAAAAAAATCAGAGGAGGAGTGCCCAAGAGTTGGGAGCCCCAACCTCTTGCCAAAACTAGTCCTTCCATGTCTAGTTTTTAACCTAGACAAGGACTCTTCTTTTTCTATAAATTTAAGATGAATTTTGGCATAATTCTTTCATGGAACATAGACCTTTAGGAGAATTTTGGGGTGTGCAAAAATCAGAGGGAGAGGGTCCTTGGGCATTGGGATTCCATAGACACCAAACTAGGTGTCCAGGTGAGAGAAAAGAGAAGAAGAAGAGGGTCTTCTTTTAGGGCTATTTTGTTTTTCTCTTCTCCTCCTCCTTTTGAGTTTTTTTTTGAGAGAGTCTTAGATCTAAAATCTCTCATCTTTGTTCTAATATTTTGAAGAGTCTAATTCTCAAAGAAGGAAGCATCGAATCGACCATTGAAGAGAGATCAGCACAGTACTAGCATACTGTGCTGATTTCCTGTATCAGGATCTTAGATCGTGTTCGTGGGCTCATGTGGATGACTCCTAGAGGCTGGACGCATGTGCAGCTTGTGACTTTATCCTCATGTCTGGATCAGCAAGTTAGAATTTCTAACTTGCTCAGGTATCAGATCCAATCTATTATTCTATACCTACATTAGATGTAGTATTGTAGTATGTTGATGAGATCAATATGTTAATTTTTCTTTTATGTTTTTAATTTCTATTTTAATATCATGCCTTGATCATGTAATAAATCTTAGATTTAGAATATTTTTATATTTATTTAATTAATTAATTTATTTAAGTCTTTCGTTACATGATCTTGAAAAAATTTTAAGATCTACCCATGAAATCCTAGATCTGGTTCCTTCACCTTAATCATAGACAAGCAATGATTTTGGACTGATTGCCTATCACACATCTGCACTTTGAAGAGTCTCCTTCAGACTTGATAATGTGTTGGGTGACTCTGCTCATCGTATAACTCTTGTAGGTGGGCCAACATTTAGCTTGCACTCTTTATATCTTCGTGTTGGTGCTGCAACTCATCAGACATCGAGCCCAATACGTAGCACTTATCTTTGTTGTCATCATCCAACCACTTCTTATAAGATGCTATCTGATTGATGGTCGGACGAACTAGAATAGTGGGAAGTTTCTGGTCTAAAATAGAGATCAACTTCTTGGAACTCAAAACAATTTTCATGTTTCGAAGCTAATCCTTGTAATTGGGTCCGATTAATGGGTGGATGTCTAGAATTCTAGCTAGAGGATTTGATGTAGATATTTTCTTGTAGAGAGTCAAAGTTTTTAGTTAGATTTATAATTGACTTAATCAATTTATTTATGATTTTTATTTTTAAATAAATTTTAAGCTTCCACTATTTTCTTGGATCCCTATGCTTTCTTGGCAGAGATGTGAAAATCCTCATGATAAAAAACTTTTAGTGGGTCATGCAGTCTCATCGATTGGCTCACCACCTCACCTAACAATTATTGATGATGGGTCAATCGATGGAAGGCCAATATTTTTCTAAACATGGTGCACCCAACCTGGTCTCTAATTCATGAAGCTCATCGTGCTCGAAATATTGCTCTACTCTTTAGTTAAATTAGATCCACCATTTGTATAACTGAATTCTTGATTGAGACCCTCACCGTATCCAGAATATTGAGCCCAACCTATCCACCAATCTGTAGCATCTTATGCCTAGTAGATGTGGTTGCATCTTTTCGATGCAACTGAATCATTGTATCAAGTCGAGAATAATCAACCTCGGAAAGGACCTGCGCAACTACAATGGTAGAAGACCAATTGACTTAATATTTTTTTTAGAGAGATTTTGATTTAGATCTCTTAGGCTCAACTAGTCATAATGATTATGACTAACTTAATGGCATGGATTAGCTTGAATCGTTAGCCACTTCAATCAAAACTGGGTCGACCAAAATAGCTAGGTAAGTAAGATCGATGGTAGGGATATGCCATTAACTCATCATGGATGAATCTAGATCAAGCAGCTCCTAATTAAAAATTATCGATCATGTCTGCCAAACTTATCTTAGATATCAAATTGTCAAAATAGAACTAATCGAGTTAACTTACAATCTAGGCTCAAACCATGGAGCCAGATTAGGTCTTGAAGCAGTCGACCACATGTAGCTATAAGTCGACCTTGACCAAACTTATATCTAATAGACTAGTCAATTTAAGCACTCTTGGTCCCATCTAACCAACTCTTGATTGGTTTGATCAACCACTCAAGTTAGACCTAATCAACCTACCCATACTCTGAACCCATGTTTTATGAAAGTATCTTATATCTAAAAATTCTTAATTTTAGATCTAATTTATTTCATAAACTTAATTCTTAATTAAGTACAATAGAGTTCAAAAAATAAAACATGTTATAAAGATCCTAGGATTTTTGGATTTAGGGTTTTGTAGAAAAGTAAGTTTTGCTTTTCTAATTGAGGACAAATGCCATAAGAGCACCCAATCAAATGAAAAGTGAGGGCCCTTAAACCCTTCTTACTCTTATGATCAGATAGCCAAGGGGAATGCCTCAACCAAAAAATTAAACTATGCTACAAAACAATTAGATCTAACACATATATCATATATATGATCATAGATCTAAACTAGACGTGCTTTGCATACATCTCATGTATCAATTTTTGAAATTACATCTAATGCATCAGATTTAATTACATCTCATGTAGCATCTAAAAATCAATATGATCATATTATAAAAAATATCATATCTAATCTAATCAGATCTAGAGCTACACAACTTGGCTTTGATACCAGTTGAACAAAAAATCTAGACTAGTGCCGCAGGATTGACCTGATCGGATCAAATCTATAGCAAAATTTTTAAAATTTTTTTAATCAATCTGATAAGATCTAAGAGTTCTTAGATCTAATTACATTGATATAAAATTAAATCATAAAAAGAAATTAAAAATAGTGATATCAAATTTCACCTGATTGGGTGAATAATTCACCCTATAGTGGTGATCTGATGCATCCGAGGTTCCAACGTTAGCCATGCACATGCCTGGCCTCTGCTAGTGTTCACTTGGATCAAATCTAGAGGTCTTCTCATTTTGGATCTGATCTCAAAAGATCAGATTTGGAAACTCCCTGGTGCACTTTTGATCTGATCTTCGACAGTAGCACGTTCGTCACACGAATAGGATCTACTTGACTTGATCATTATAGCAACAATCCACCAAAGCTTGATGGCTAAATCATCCAACTCCTTGGTAGTGGAGAAGAGGGAGAGGAGGTGTGGAGGTGTGGAAAGTGGCAGAGCTTGGGCATTAGGAATTGCTATGCCAAATAGCTTTGGCCAGAGGTCTATTTATAGACCAAACCCTAGAGTCCTTGGGCTCTTAACTTTGAATGGATTAAAGCCAACATGAAAAAGGAGTCTCCATTATTTCCAACACCAACATCAGATTTTTTCTTTTATTTTTTCACACAAAATAAAGGGAAATTGAGAGCCACCTTATCTGATAAGGTGGAGTGGGCGCAGGGACACTCTCTCCAAGGGAGTTTGAACTTTTCAAAACTCTCCAAAGCTTATCCACCAAGGGCGCATGCCAAGAGGGGCCGTGCACCCTCCTTCTCTTTGTCAAAACACCTGGGGGCATGCACCCCTAGATAATCTCCATGGGGCACATGCCGCCTCCCTTCTTTCGTGTAAAGAATGGGTCAAACAACCATTGTCCTGACGCCCCTTGCATAGGATTAAAATAAGTCCTGATCTCATCAGGACAAGCCATGATCTGACCAGGACAAGCTATGATCTGACTAGAACAAGCTCTAATCTAACCAAAACAAGATTCAATCAGACTAAGACAAATCCATACAGAATTCCTGGATGAGCCAAAGCATATTTGACTAAGTCTAGACCAACCAGGAAGTCCATAGGAGAAAAAAGTCAGGTCCACTCATGTGCTAGCATGATTTTCTTAAACTTGATTGGATCTAATCCAAATAAATCAAATCATGTTGGTCCAATTCATGACATCTAGATCCAAACTCTTGTTTGTGCGATCTAGTTAGGTTTAGTTCGATATGGTAATGAGATATATTACGATCTCTATCATTGACATCATCGAAACATCTTTCCATGGATCAAAACTTTTCTAATTCTTCCAATTAGAATCATCGATCATCAAGATAACTCTAATTGGTTCCAAAATCTATTAGTGACACCTAGTAATGTATGATGGCAATCCATCAGAATCGAATGTGAATCTCTCGATGTAGCCAACTGTGTAATTAGGTTCTTCTATCATGAGCCCCGATAGGATCTAGGTCAAGGTGACCTCGTCAGACCCAGCACCTATCATATCAATGAATCATTCAATTCGAGTCTACTTTAAAACCCTAATAGAAACTTCTTTCTATTATTTCACAGTACCATGGCCATAGACTTTTGGACTCGATCTCATGATCATCGTAGGACTACTCCTCTACCAAGGTTGATAGATCCTATCTTGGTGTGATCCAATTCCTACAATGAACATGCTATAGCCAACATACAGTACGGGATTCCAAATGGTTAGAAGATTGAGTTATGATGTAGCCAAACTATAACACAGTCAGGATGAATCATCAATGCACCTTAGGTCAAAGAACTAGACAAATAACTACAACATGGAGCTAGTCATCGACGAGAAGGTAGACTCTCTTATGATTGCTCGAGGTGGTCATGCTTAGTGCCCTTGTTCTCAATAAGTTTCTATACTCTCACTCTGATGTCTCCACATCATAAACTCAAGACTCATCTATCCTAAAATAGTGATTGTACATCAATCTTCCAGATCGATCATCATCCTTATGATGATCCTATGATTGATAGTAGTTTATGAGTTAATTATGATAACACATGCCTTAAATTCTTAACTCTTAAGAATATGTGATATTATGCTCACTAACTCAATGGATGCATCACAAATACTTTAATATACAATGTGATAGAAGAAATAACTTATTTATTTATTTTAAGTTAAAATTATAAAATGCTCCTAGAAAGTATTTTACAAGTATCGACCAATCTGGCTTCTAGGGCACCTATCTAACATAAGATTCTTTCCAAGATCTTTCATGGAGAATACCTTAGACAACCAGATCTTAACCAAAATTAATATAAAAACATCATTCCGAATTAGGAGGATGTCATTTATATACAATATTAGGAAGATGACAATACTTCTACTGACCTTCTTATAAATATATGGTTTGTCCTCATTCTTGATGAAATCAAATAATTTGATTATATCACTAAAATAAGTATTCTAATGTCGAGATGCTTGCTTTAGTCCATACATAGACCTTTGCAACTTGTATACCTAATGACCTTCATTACTAGAAGTGAAACCCTGAGGCTGCTCCATATAGATATCTTCCTCAACTCATTCTTGATGAAATCAAATAATTTGATTATATCACTAAAATAAGTATTCTAACATCGAGATGCTTGCTTTAGTCCATACATAGACCTTTGCAACTTGTATACCTAATGACCTTCATTACTAGAAGTGAAACCCTGAGGCTGCTCCATATAGATATCTTCCTCAAGATATCCATTTAGGAAGATAATTTTTACATCCATTTACCAGATTCATAATTATCATATGCCACAATAGCAAGCAATGTCCGAATGAACTTTAGCATAGCCACATATAAAAAAGTCACCTAATAGTCAATACCTTCGCATTGACTATAACCTTTCATCATGAGCCTTGCCTTATAGGTCTCCACTTTTTTATCCAAACCTATCTTTCTTTTATAGATTCATTTACATCTAATAGGTACTATACCTTTTGGTGGATCTACTAAGGTTCAGACTTAGTTGGAATGCATTAAGTTAGCTTTTGACTTCATTGCTTTCAGCCACTTCTTAGAGTCGATATTTGACATCACCTTATTGTAGGTTTTTGGATTATCTCTATGTTTTCAATCTTTGATGACAAACATTTTCTCTTTTAATTTCTCTGATCAAAATACTTAAGTATCTTTCAGGAGGATGGAAGATCCTACTCAATCTATGAGGTGGAATAGAATGTGCATGTGCTGGCTCAACCAAGAATTCTATAATAGAATTCATAAACCAAAAGACTTCCTTTGCAGTGATATACTCAACTTTTAAGGTGGAATCTACAATGATTGATTGTTTGGAACTCTTCTAATTTATCGAACACCATTGCACGAAAACATACCTTCATGTAGATGCTCTATCATCAACATCAGATATAAAGCCTAAATCTATGAATCCTTGTATCCTAGCTCTTCTTCTCCTCCAAAGATGAAGAATGTATCCTTAAATCCTTCTTAAGTACTTAAGAATATTCTTCATAACTATCCAGCATTCCTTACCTGGGTTCAACTGATATGTGCTCATGACACTCATAGTAAGTGTAATATCATGTCATGTACATATTCTCTGAGAGGCCTAGTATCCTTTTAGATTTATCTCTATAGACCTTTGTCCCTAAAAGGTAGGATGCTTCGCAAAGTCTTTCATGGAGAATACTTTAGATAACCAGATTTTAATCAAAATCAAAATGAAAACAATATTCCTAATTAGGAGGATGTTATTTACACACAATATAAGGAATATGACAATACTCGCATTGACCTTCTTGTAAATACATGTCTCCTCATTCTTGATGAAATCAAATAATTTGATTATCTCACTGAAATAAGTATTCCAACTCCAAGATGCTTGCAGCTAGATCTTAACCAAAATCAATATGAAATTCGACATGAAAACATCATTCTTAATTAGGAGATGTCATTTACATGCAATATAAGGAATATAATAATACTCCCAATTAGAGTATTCCAACTCCAAGATGCTTGCAGCCAGATCTTAACCCAAATCAACATGAAAACATCATTCCCAATCAGAAGGATATCATTTACATACAATATAAGGAATATGACAATACTCCTATTGACCTTCTTATAAATACGTGGCTTCTCCTCGTTCTTGATGAAATCAAACAATTTTATTGTATCACTAAAATGAGTATTCCAACTCCAAAATATTTGGTGCTAGATCTTAACCAAAATCAACATGAAAACATCATTCTCAATCAGGAGGATATCCAAAGTATTTCATGGAGAATACTTTAGATGATCAGATCTTAACCAAAATCAACATGAAAACATCATTTTCAATCAGGACGATGTTATTTATATACAATATAAGGAAGATGACAATACTCCTACTGACCATCTGATAAATACATGGCTCCTCCTCATTCTTGATAAAATCAAATAATTTTCTTATATCACTGAAATGAGTATTCCAACTCTGAGATGCTTGCTTTAGTCTATACATAGATCTTTGCAGCACGTATATCTTATGACTTTCATCACTGGAAGTGAAACTCCAAGGCTACTTTGCATAGATATCTTCCTCAAGATATTCATTTAGAAAGATAGTTTTCACATCCATTTATCAGATTCATAATTATGATATGCTATAACAGCAAGCAATGTCTGAATTGGTTTAGCATAGCCATAAACAAAAAGGTCTCTTAATAGTCAATGTCTTCACATTGACTATAACCTTTTGGCATGAGCCTTGCTTTATAGGTCTCTACCTTTCCATCCAAACCTATTTTTCTTTTGTAGATCTATTTGCATCTAATAGGTACTATATCTTTTAGTGGATCCACTAAGGGCGCAACTTGGTTGGAATAAATTGAGTCAACTTTTAACTTCACTGCTTCCAACCACTTCTCAAAGTTGATGTCTGACATCATCTCATTGTATGTTTTGGGATCATCTCCATGTTCCCAATCTTTCGTGAGGTACATTTTCTCTTTTAATGTTTTATATCAAAATATCTAAGTATCTTTTAGGAGAATGAAAAATCCCACTCAATCTATGAGGTGAAAGTGGAAGTACATGTGCTGGCTCAACTTAAATAGGTTTAGTATGTTCCATGACTTATTGTATTTTAGAGACTCTCTCTTTGAGCTCAATTTTTCTCCAACCATCTCTATCTTTGATAAACTATTTTCTAAGAAGATAGTATGCCAGCTCACAACTATATTGTGATCCTCTAATAAGTAAAAGTAATACTCCATAGACTCTCTAGGATACTCAATGAAACGAGCCCTACAGGATCTTGCCTCTAATTTGTCTGCCTATAGTTGCTTGATATGGGCTGAATATCCCTAAATCCCAAGATGATCAAGACTCTATTTTTTACCAAACCACATCTCATATGGTGTTGTAGGAATGGATTTGGAGAAAATCCTATTCAATATAAGTAAGCAAAAGTAAGCAATGCATATTCCCAAAGAAACAAAGGAAAATCAATGAAGCTCATCATGAATTGAACCATATCTAATAGGGTTCAATTTTCTACTCCAACATTCCATTTTGTTGAAGTATTCTAGAGGAGTCCATTATTAGATTATATCATTTTCTTTGAGATAATTCTAGAATTCTCGATTAAGATATTGTTGCCCAAGGATGGCTACCTAAGAGGGAGGGTGAATTGGGTATTTCAAATTTTAAGCTTAAGATGTCAGTAGATTGATTTATTTAAGTGCCAAATCAAATAAGCTATATAATGTGTAGTGAATAAAAGTAATGAAATAAAATCATACAATCACAAATATAATCATTTTATAGTGGTTTGATGCCAAACTCAGCACCTACATCCACTCCCCATGTATACCTCTTGGAAATTCAACTATAATTCTTAATAAGAATTACGGTCTGATTATTTTCTAGGCTCACAATGAAATTCAGTTGATTTTCTCTAGCTTACCAATCAAAACCATACATGATTATTTTCTAGGCTCATAATCAATCCAGTTGGTTTTCTCCGGATCATCAACCAAAACCTCACAAGTGTTTATTTTTCTCTGGACTAATAATTAACCTCGTTTGATTTTATCCTTGGCTTACCAATTAAACCAATACAACATCCAACTCAAGGCTTGGATCAATCCAAGTTTCTCACCCAAAGAAACTTGAAAGAAAATATAAAATTATAATTTAAAACAAACTCTTTTGAAGCATAAGAGAAGATAATCTAAGTTGCTTTGCTTATAAAATTGATTTCTTCTCCTTAAATGAATGAGAGATTGTGAGGCTTCTTGATTCTATTCACTCTTGCTCTCACTTGCTTGAGGATGTTTTGTAGTGGAAGGACAAAGGATCACTCTAAAAAATAACTCCTTCGCTCTTTTTTTTAGTTCACTCCTTAGCTTTTTCAAATAATACTCAATATACTCTCCAAAGTTTATTTTTAATGCTCCAAGTATTTTCTCATATATTTCAGAGGTTTTCCACTATTATAAGTTACTAACATAGGCTTCTGAAAGTAATTTAGCCATTGAAAAAGAAAAAATAGCCATTGAAAAGCTTATGGGATGAAAAAGCTGTAGTTCTAAAAACTAGCCATTACAGGCATTGGGCTGGCTCAGTTTCAGACTGGGTTGACTCGGTCCTACTAAGTCGGCTCAGTTTATAGCTAGGTCGGCTCAGTCTCCTAGATCATAAAAATTTTACTTTCTACATTTTCTATCTTCTATTTCCACTGAGACTAGGTCGGATCAGTTTTGGACTGGATTGGCCCAGTTTGCGTGCCATCGTATCGAAGATTGTTTGTGACCTTTTCTTCTCTAAATTGATTTATAGATTAGATTTGCCTTTTTGACATAATTTAATCTTCATTAAAATATCAGAAAATACTTGAAAAATTGTGAGCACTTGGAATTTTGAAACTGCACGTCCTCATGAGCATAGTTAGATTTTATAACTTATACTCAAAACTCTTTATCATCATCAAAATCAATCTTTGGGTAAACAATCTTTCCCTTTTTGATGATGATAAAACTTTTGAGTATATGTAAATAATATGTAGTGACTTTCTAAAAGATTACATATTTATAAAGCATGAAATCACTAAACAATAAGAACATACTTCATTCTAGTTAAGCTCAAGTATATACTCAACAATAACTCTCTCCCTTTTTGATAACATCAAAAAGAATAACTCAAAAGGAGGTAATCAATAAAAATTTTCTTTAACAATCCAAAAGCATTAAGCCCCCCCTTAGTATTATAGTCAATTAAGTTTAAAATTTGCTCCCCCTTACTATATGTCAAATTTCTTAGTTTCATTCCTTGCTTACTCCTGATATAATAGAATTAATTCTTGTCCTTATTTATTTCTTATAACTAAATTCATATTACATTATGAAAAATATCATAAAATTTTGAGTGATTTAATATGTTGAATTCACTTTCTCCATTTACCAAATTTTCTCACCCTTTTTGTCATTATAAGTATTTACTATAAGTCAGGATACCAATTGAGTTTGAAAATATTTCTCTAAGAAGTTTAGCTCATCAAACAAATATATCAATATTTTAAATTATTCTAAAACTCTAATAATGAAAATTCATAAATTAATTTTATTCAATAATTCTTCAATCATAATCAATTATAGTATTCAATTATAATAGTCAATCATAATAAGATAAAAACATTGAATCATTTAACATGCAATTGGCGGTATGATAATCAATCAAATTAAATGAGATCAAATTATTTTCTTAAGTATTTTCATCCCCTTTTGAAAAAATACAATATGGGTTTTATATTAAAATTTAGATCAAGAAACATATTCAATATAAGCACCAATAAATCATCAAAATCAATTATACTAAAAGTATTTCAAGCAAGTAAACACAATGTAAAACCATGTAGATAGAATCAATCAAACAAGCATTGATGGTATGATGTGAGAAAAATTTAGATTATACCAAGCATCATCATCCATCTAATTTCATTTCCAAGGCATCCATCCAAAATAATTTTTCTCTTTTCATTCTATTGGATCCTTGGTATATCTGCAAAAATTACTTGCTAATTTTTGGTACCCAAGTCATCTTAGGTCTATGAAAGTTAGAGCACATGGTTCCTTTTGAAACCTAAATTTGTTTAATTAAAGTTTGGCCAATTCTTTTAGTATTGCATTCTAAAATTTTGTGACTAACTTTATTACATTTGAAACATGTAATTGAATGATTTTCAAATGAGGTTTCGCTAAACGTATTGTTCACAAATTTCTGTTTTCTTAAAGGATTGTATCTAATTCCAGCTTTATCAGAAATAGTCTTTTAATTGATTAAAATAGATTGAAGCTTTTAAGATCCAATTGTAAACTTGTTAAGTATAGGCTTCAATGTTTCAATCTCTTTTCTTAATTTCATATTTTCTTCCAAAAGAGATTTCTTTTCTTTCCACAAATCTTCTTTTTCTTCAATGTAAAGTTTTGATTTTTTAAATTCTTCTTTCAACTTATTATTTTCTTCTACTAAAGATTTTTTAGGTTTAAGAAGTACATCCTTTTCTTTAGCAAAAGAATTCATTTTTTTTAAAAGATGTTCTTTTTCTCTTAAAAAAATACTCTTTTCATCAACTAAAAGGAGACTAGATTTTTTTAATTCATTATTTTTCAGCCCTATCATTTTAAATTCATCCATTAAATCATGAAAAGCTTCTAATAATTCATCAAAAGAAAATTCATTAGATTGATTTAAACTTACCTCTTCATTATGAGCTATCAAGTATAGGTTTGTCTCTTCTTCACTTGAGGATGACTCCTTTTTTGAATTTGAGCTCTTACTACTTTTTCAATTAGTCAATATAGCTTTTTTTTTTTAATTATCTTGAGCTCTTTTTCAATGGAGGATTGTCCTTTCTATATTTTTTAAGTTGATTCCTTTTTTCTTTTTCTCTTCTTGGTTCAAAATTTTTCTTCTTTCTCATGAATCTCATAAACCTTCTTGTAATCATCGTCATATTTTCATCATCTTTCAAATCCTCGGTAGAGTCATTTGAACTTTCTTCAATGGCCGATGACTTGAGTGCAAGGGTTGTCTTCTTCATCTTTTTCTCCTCCATGCTTTGGTTCATATTGAGCTAATGTGTCATGAGCGATCCAATTAATTCTTCCAAAGCAAGCTTGCTAAGGTCCTTGGTTTCTTGAATTATGGTTATGTTTGCTTTCCAAGCCTTTGGTAAGGACCTAAGAATTTTGCATACAAGATCACTGTTAGAACAGTCTTTTCCAAGATTTTTTAACTCATTTATAATTTTAGTAAATCTTATAAATATATCACTTATTATCTCATAAAGTTCCATTTTAAATAACTCATACTTATGAACCAACATATTTATTTTAGGTTCTTTGACTTGACTTGTACCCTCATGGGGCACTTCAAGTCTATCCCAATTTTTTTTTGTAGATAAACATGTTGATATTCTATTAAATTTATTATAATCTAATGCACAATATAGAATATTAATAGCTTTAGCATTTAATTGAGCTATCTTTTTATCTATCTCATTCCAATCTTTTTCCTATTTAGGTACACATATATTATTGATAATCATTGTGGGTGTGTGAGGACCATTTAGTATGACGTTTCACATGTCATAATCTTGTACTTGAATAAAAATTCTCATTCTAGCCTTTCAATATATATAATTTATGCCATTGAAATAAGAAGGTCTAATGGTTGAGTGTCCCTCACTCAACAAAAAACCAAATGGGTCAGTCATAAAGTCTTTAGCTCTATAACTGTTACGTCAACAACTAATATTAGAGCACCTGCTCTTATATCACTTGTTGCCCAAGGATGGCTACCCAAGGGGGGGTGAATTGGGTATTTCAAATTTTAAGCTTAAGATGTGAGTAGATTGATTTATTTAAGTGCCAAATCAAATAAGTTATATAATATGCAGTGAATAAAAGTAATGAAATAAAAGCGTACAATCATAAATATAATCATTTTATAGTGGTTTGGTGCCAAACTGAGCACCTACATCCACTCTCCAAGTATACCTCTTGGGAATTCAACTATAATTCTTAATAAAAATTATAGTTCGATTATTTTTTAGACTCACAATCAGATCCAGTTAGTTTTTTCTGGCTCACCAACCAAAACCATACATGATTGCTTTTTGAGCTCATAATCAACCCAGTTGGTTTTTCCCAGATCATCAATCAAAATCTCATAAGTGATTGTTTTTCTTTAGGCTAACAATCAATCCCAATTGATTTTATCCTTGGCTTACCAATCAAACCAATACAATGTCCAACTTAAGACTTGGACCAACCCAAGTTTCTCACCCTAAGAAACTTGAAATAAAATAAAAAATTATAATTTAAAACAAACTTTTTTGAAGCATAAGAGAAGATAATCTAAGTTTCTTTACTTGTAAGGTTGATTTCTTCTCCTTGAATGAATGAGAGATTGTGAGGCTCCTTGATTCTCTTCACTCTTGCTCTCACTTGCTTGAGAAAGTTTTGTAGTGCAAGAAAAAAGGATCACTCTGAAAAATAACTCCTTCTCTCTTCTTTTCAGCTCACTCCTTAGCTTTCTCAAATAATACTCAATATACTCTCCAAAGTTTGTTTTTAATGCTCCAAGTGTTTTTCATTATTACAAGTCATTAACATAGGTGTCTGAAAGTGATCTACCCATTAGAGAAGAGAAAATAGCCATTGGAAAGTTTGTGGAATGAAAAAACTATAATTCTAAAAACTAGCCATTATAAGCTCTGGGCCGGCTCAGTTTCGGACTGGGTCAGCTCGGTCCCACTGGGTTGGCTCAATTTATATCTAGGTTGGCTCAATTTCCTAAGTCTTAAAAATTTTACTTTCTATGCTTTCTATCTTTTATTTCTACTGAGACTAGGTTGTTTTAGTTTTGGACTGGGTCAACTTAGTTTGTGTGCCATACGCGTCGAAGACTATTGGTGATCCTTTCTTTTCTGAATTGATTTGTAGACTAGATTTACCTTTTTGACTTAATTTAACCTTCATTAAAATATCAAAAAATACTTGAAAAATTATGAGAACTTAGAATTTTGAAACTGCACATCCTCATGAGCATAGTTAGATTTTATAACTTATATTCAAAACTCTTTGTCATCATCAAAATTAATCTTTGGGTCAACAGGTATTCACCTACTCGATCTCATTGAAGAACCTAAAGAAGTTTTTTAGTTTACTACTCTATTTCATATATGAATTTCTTGAACTTTTCAAGGCTTCAAATTTATGTCACATACACATACCTATATTATGAATAGTCGTGGATGGAGATAATGAAGAAAAGATTGCCTCCACTGGCTTGCACATCAAATAGGCTACACACATCAGTGTGTACCAAGATAAGTATCTTAGCAGCCCTCCCCTCTTATCCTACAAAGATAGTTTGACCATTGTTTCTAGAAGACAGGATTCACAAACTAGACATGACTCAGTAGTCAATGAGCCAAGAAGCCCATTCTTTTGAATCTATATATCATATCTTCTCTAGCATGACCAAGCTTGAGGTGCCACATATACTTAGATTTATCTTATCTCTAGTTCTCTCAGATCCTATGGCACTCACTATGAGTAAGTTTGACATACCTTCCGAAAGCATGTCCTTCTTATTCTTTAGAAACTCTAGGTATGTGGGATAATTTTTTTTTCCAATGGCCATCAATATTGCAGTGGAAATACTTTTCCTTGTTAGTGACCTTTCTCTTAAGAACTTTCTTTTTTGCTTGGCCTCATTATTTTGCTTCTTCATGTGATCTTCTTCTTCCAATTAGACTTTTAATTAGTAGAATAGCCTGTTAGATATGTGTGCCCTAGAAGTCAGATTGACTGACACTTGTAATACACTTCTAAGGATAAAATTATAATTTTAACTATAAGTAATAAAATTAATTATTTTCTATCATAGTGTGTATTTGAAAGTGTCTGTGACACATTCCTTGAGTTAATAGTAATGATAGTTTATATTTCAAGAGTTGAAAATTTAAGACATGAATTTTTATTATTAACTCATAAAATGCTTCCGACCGTAGGATCATCATGACGATGGTGATTGATCTAAAAGATTGGTGTACGATCACTTCTTTTGGATATATGAATCTTGAGTCTATGGTGTAGAGACATCGAAGTTAGAGTATAGGTGCTCGTTAAAGAACGAGTGCACTGAGCGCGACCACGTCGAGCAGTCATGAGGATGTCTACCGTCTCGTTAATGACTAGCTTGAAGCTGTAGTAGTGTGTCTGGTTCTTTGACTTGAGGTGCATCGACAGTTCACCTTGAGGGTGTTATAGTTTGACTACACTATAACTTGATCTCCTAGTCATTCAAAACCTTGAGGTGTATGTTGGCAATAGCATGATCATTGTAGGAATTGGATTGCACCAATAAAAGATCTATCTACCTCGATAGATGAGGAGTAGCCCTATGATGATCATGAGAATCAAGTCCATAAGTCCATCACTAGAGTGAAATAATAGAAAGAGTTTCTATTAGAATTTTCACATTGAACTTGAATTGAATGATTAATTCATATGACAAAAATTAGGGTTTGATGAGATCACCTTGATCCTAATCTGATCGGAGCTTAAGATAGAGGAACTTAATCACATAGGTAACTGCATTGAGAGGTTCACTTTCAGTTCTGATGGATTGCCACCATATGCTGCTAGGTATCACTGATGGATTTTGAGAGCAATTAGAATGATTTGGATGATCGATCATACTAGTTGTCTGAATTAGAAAAGTTTTGATCCATCGAAAGATGTTTCGATGATGTCGATGATAGAGATCACGACATATCCCATTACCATACAGAACTGAATCTAACTGGATCACACAAACAAGGGTTTGGATTTGGATATCATCAATTGGATTAACTCAGTTCAATTGATTTGAATAAGATTCAATTAGGTTCAAGCGAATCGTGCTAGCACACGATTGAGCCTAATGTTCTCCTTTAACAATCATTAAAGCTTATCTCGATTGAGCCAAATGTGTTTTGGCTCACTCTAGAACTTTTACTTAGTTTGACTGGAGTTTGTCCATGTTAGAAAAGGATTGTCTTAATTTATGAGATAAATTTAAGACAACACCTGCCATTTTTTATCACCTGCTAAATCTTATCTTCGGACATTGGTCAAATATTGACCATGGATACTTAGACATCTGCCCATGTGTCATGCATCCATAGGAGAGTACCTGGGGACTTGTCCTCCTACTAAAAAGCAGACAAGAAGAGGATGCATGCCTAGGTAGGCATGTACCCCGTAAGGATAAAAGATGGAGTCCCATATAGATGGACTCCAGATTGCTTTAGGGGATTAAACTGTATGGCACCAAGAAGTCTTATTTGACCCAGTTTTAGCGCCACCAAAGAAGAGTTTTAAGGGTCTCTCATCTGATTGGATCAGATGATGTCATCCCACCAATCAGATTTAGATCTGACTGTTCAAAAGGCCATGATTGGATAGGATGATGTGGCACTGCATGGTGCAATAGGGTCTATATAAATCCTATCTGCGCCTAGAATTTAATTTTTCTACCTTTAGCCTATGCCACATAGCCCCACTTTCTCCTTCTCCATGCCACTGTTTGGTCCTCTCTCTCCTCTCCATGCCTAAGGGCTTTTGCGCACGAACAAGGTGTGATCCAAGCAAGTGAAAGGCACCAAGAGAGGAAGAAGGCAGCACTACTGCAAGAGATAATGGTTATTCTTCAAAAGCAGTTTTGAAGATCTTCAAGATTAAATCTAGATTTGATTTCTCGAGGATTGATTGAAAAGAAAAAGATCTTTAGATCCTACCTGAGTGGATACTGATAGAGATCAGGCACTTGTGTGGCTACATCCAGAACCTCAGACAAAATCGAGATCATCATAGGATAATTGGATTATCCAAAATAAAGATATAATTAAATTAAATTTTATTTTTATTTTTATTTTTATTATTAGATCAATAAGATTAAATTTAAGAAGTCTCAGATCTGATTTGAATCTTAGAGAAAAATTTTTTAAAATATCCCTCCTGATCCAATCAGATCTGAATGAACCTGATTTGAAAAACAGATTTTTCTCTTCCACTAGTATCAGAGCTAAGTTCCATAATTCATTAGATCTAATTTTAATTTATTTTTAATCTAATAATTAGATAATTTTAGATGTCACATTAGATATGATTAGATCTAAAATCAAAAAATTAAAAATTAAATAATCTTGATCTAAGATGTATGAGATGCATGACTAGACTAGAATGGAATTATTCTATGTAGTCTAGCATGATCATAATTTTAATTTAATTAATTATAATTTTTAGATCTATTTATTTACTATTTTTTGATATTATAAATATTATAATTAGATCTAAAAAAATAAAAAAAAAATTATTTAATTTATTCATCTGAGATATGATAGATGCATGTTTAGACTAGTTGTTGAATAGTTCTACAAAATTATCTAGAACAAATTTTAATTTGATATGATCAAATTTAAATCTTATTTTTAGATGTTTATGAGATAATTTAGATTTAAAAACATGCATGATATGATACATGAGATGTATGCAAAGCATGTTTTTAGTTAGATTAATTTTTATATATGTGATATATGATGTAGATCTAACTAGTTTTGTAGATTTATCATATTTCTGATTAAGGTGTTCTCCTTGGCCTTCTGATAATAATAATGAAGTAGGGTTTAAAGGCCCTCTCCTCCCATTCGATGGGATGTTCTTATGGTGTTTAGGGGTGTTGCGTGTTCGATCTTAATCAGAAATCAAAACTTATTTTCTGCAAAATCCTAAATCCTGAAATGCAAGAATTTTATACACATATTTTATTTACGAACCCTAAACTTAATTGAGAATTAAGATTATAAAATATATTAGGTCTAAAATTAAGAATTCTCAGATCTAAGACATATTCATAAAATTGGGTTCGGACTTGGGTAGCTCAATTAGGTCTAGCGGTTGATCAAATCGAATCAAGAGTTTGTTAAGTGGGATCAAGAGTACTTAAATTGACTAGCCTAATAGGATTAAGTCTGAGTCAAGGTCGAGTCACATGAGTGATCGATCAAGTTAAGATCTAATTAGGCTCAATGGTTAAAGTCTGGATTGTAGGCTAATCCGATCGATTCTGGCTCGATAATTTGGTGTCTAAGGTAAGTTTGGCACATATGATCGACTGATTTTTAATTGGAAGCTACTCGACTCGAATGCATTGTTATCGAGTTAATGGCATATCCCTTCCATCGGTGTCACTTATCTGGCCATATTTGTCGACCCAGTCCTGATCTAAGGTGGCTAACAATATGAGCTAACCCATGCCACTAGGTTAGTCATAATGGTTATGGCTATGTCAAGTCAAGTTTAAAGAGACCTAAATCAAATCTTCCTAAGAAAAGATTAAGTCAAGGTCTTCTACCATTGTAGATATGCAGGCCCTTTTCGAGGTTGATTATTCCCGACTGATCACAATGGTTCAGTTGCACTGAAAAGACGCAACCATGTCTATTAGGCATTGGATGCTATGGGCTGAAGGATGGATTGGACTCAATATTTTGGATATGGTGAGAGACCCAATTAGAAATCCAATCTATGCAAATGATGGATCTGACTTATCTAAGAAATGGATCAATATTTCGGGCATAGTGAGATTCATGAATTAGAGACCAAGTTTGGGTGCACCATGGTTATCGAATCATTAGACAAGAGTTGTTCACTCATTTGCCAATCCATCACCAATAACTGTTAGGTGAGGTGATGAGTCAGTTGGTGGAACTGCACCACACATTAAAAATAAGTAATCATGGAGATTTTCACATCTCTACAAAGGGAGTATAGGGATCTGAGAAAATAATGGGAGCTAATTTGTTTAAAAATGAAATCCCTAAATAAATTGGTCAAGTCTTAATTATAAAATCTAACTAGAAACTTTGACTCTCTATAGGAAAAAGGAAAATGCCTGCGTCCAACCCACTAGCCTGTATCTTGGACACCCATAGACTAATTGATCCTAATTATAAAGATTGGCTCCAAAACTTCAAAATTATTTTGGGTTCTGAGAAGTTGACTCATGTATTAGATCAGGAACCCCCCACCTTACCAGCTCGTCCGTCCGCTGAACAGAGAGTATCTTTTGATAAATGGATAGATGAAGATAATAAGGCCAGATACTACATGTTGGGCTCGATGTCTGATGAGCTTCAGTACCAATATGAAGATATTAAGACTATCCGTCAAATATTGGCTCACCTGCAAGAGTGTTTGGTGAACAGAGTTACGCAGCCAAATATCAGGTCACTAAACGACTATTTAAGGCTAAAATTTATGATGGGCAGTTAGTCCAAGATCATTGTCTGATGATGATCAAGGACTTAGAAGAGCTTAAGAAGCTCAAAGTGAAGCTAGACCAGGATTTGTAGAATGATATAATTCTGCAATCCTTGACTGATGTGTATGGATAGTTCATCATGAACTACCATATGCATAAACTTCATAATACTCTGGCTGAGCTTATAAATATGCTGGTTACTATTGAGCTTTCTATGAAAGGTTCTAAAGGCTCAGTATTTGCTATGGAACAAACTTCTTTCAAGAAAAAATTTTTTAGAAAGAAGAAGAAGTCTATGAAGAAATAGAAGGTGGAAGGTAGAAAGAAAAAGAAGACAGAGTTGAAGAAGAAAGCCACTAACAAAGAAAAGTATTTTCATTGTAATACTGACAGCCACTAGAAGCGGAACTGCCCTACATACTTGGCCATCCTAAAGAATAAGGAGACAGGTCCTTCTTAAGGTATGCTCGTTATTGAATCTAACCTTATGGTTTTTTCTGCATCCAGTTGGGTGCTTGACTCTGGTTCTAGTGCTCATTTGTGTACTTCTATGTAGGATCTTGAGGATGGCAGGAGGCTGAGGGATGGTGAGTTGATCCTATGCATCGAAAATGGAGCAAGGATTGCTGCTGTAGCCATGGAATCCTATCCTCTTTGACTACCGTCTGGCTTAGATTTAGCACTTAGGGATTGTTATTATGTGTCTGCTGCAAGCAGAAATTTGATTTCTATTTCATATTTAGCACAAGAAGGCTATGTAATTAATTTTCTTAAGGACCATTATAATATTCTTTATGAAAAAATAAAATTGCATATGGTTTTCTTATTAACGGTCTCTACCAGTTACATATTAATATATCTATCTTTAATATCGAGCAAAATATGAATGCCATAAGATCAAAATGATCCTGGGATAGTCCAAATGATAGGTATCTATGGCACCTAAGGCTAGGTCATATAGCAGAAGATAGGATTAACAAATTAAAGAAAATTAGGCTATTGAGTTCGTTAACTTTCGAGTCATATCCAATTTGTGAATCATGTCTTCATGGCAAAATGACTAAGCTCCCTTTTATAGGACATGGGGAAAGGGTCACAGAACTACTTGCCCTAGTATATACTGATGTGTGTGGCCCATTTGATGTGCTGGCTAGAGGCAACTTTGACTACTTCATAATCTTTATCGATGATTTATCTCGGTATGGGTATGTGTATCTTATGAGACATAAGTCTAAAGCCTTTGAAAAGTTTAAGAAATTCAGACATGAAGTTGAAAAGCAAACTGAAAAACCTATTAAGGTTCTTTGATCAGATCGAGGAGATGAATACCTTAGTCAGAAATTCCTAGACTATCTCAAGAAAAATAACATAGTCTTTCAGTGGACTCCACTTGGAACACCTCAACTCAATGGAGTTTCAAAATGGAGAAATCAAATCCTATTAGATATGATCTGATCTATGATGAGCTTCACAGACCTTCCTAATTTTTTATGAGGACAACGTCTGTTAACTGCTATATATTTACTGAATAGGGTTTCCTCTAAAGTTATTCCTACCACATCGTATGAGATATGACATGGTAAGAAACTAAATCTGAGTCATCTCAGAATTTGGGGTTGTCTGGCTCATGTCAAAAGACAACAAGCGGACAAGTTAGACTATAGGTCCTTTAGAGCTTGATTCATAGGATATCTTAAAAAGTCATTAGGATTTTATTTCTACATTTCAGAAGACCACAATGTGATTATGAGTCGGCATGCCATCTTTCTTGAAAAATAGTTTATTCAAGATGGTGGCATTGGAAATCAGATCAAGCTCGAGGAAAAAATCTCACAAGAGCAACGATCTAAAGATCCAATAGAACCAAATCAGGTTGAGCCAATATAATCACTATCTCCTCCACCTTGTAGATTGAAAAGTATTTTCCATCCCCCTAAGAGGTACTTAGGTAATATTTCAGAGAAAGTAGAGAATATTCCTCGTAGGTAATGGGGTTTATGGTGAAAATCCGAAAACCTATGACGAAGCGATATCAGATATCAACTCCAAAAAATGGTTAGAGGCAATGAAGTCAGAAATTGACTCAATGCACTAAAACCAAGTCTGGACCTTGGTAGATCCACTAGAAGGTATAATACCTATTGGGTGTAAATGGATCTATAAGAGAAAGATTGGTGTAGATGGGAATGTGGAGACATTCAAAGCTAGATTAGTGGCAAAAGGATATAGTCAGCACAAAGGAATTGACTATCAGGATATCTTTTCGCCAATAGCCATGCTAAAATTTATTCGCACATTGCTAACTATTGTAGCCTATTTTGATTATGAAATACGACAAATGGATGTGAAAATAACATTCTTAAATAGATACCTTGAGGAAGATATCTATATGGAACAGTCACTAGGTTTTACATCCAGTGATGTTGATCACAAAGCATGCAAGCTATAAAGGTCCATATATGGACTTAAGCAAGCATCTCGGAGCTGGAATACTCATTTTAATGATGTGATCAAATTATTTGATTTCATTAAGAACGAGGAGGAATCATGTATTTTCAAAAAGATCAGTGGGAGCGCTATTATCTTTCTCATACTGTACGTGGATGATATCCTCCTTATTGGGAATGATATTTTCATGTTAACCATAGTTAAAATGTGGTTATCTAAAGAATTCTCTATGAAAGACCTAGGAGAAGCATCCTTTATTCTAGGAATTAAGGTCAATAGAGATAGTCCAAATAGGATGCTAGGTCTTTCATAGAAGATGTACATAGAGGAAGTGCTAAAGAGGTTTAACATGGAAAACTCTAAGAGGGGATTGGTATCCTTTAGACATGGCATTCATCTCTTCAAGAAAATGTGTCCCAACATATCTTAGGAGATTGAATGCATGAGCAAGATCCCTTATGCTTCAGCAATAGGGAGCCTCATGTATGCCATGTTATGTACACAATCTGATATAGCCCATGTTGTGAGTGTCATAAGCAGATATCAATCGAATCTAGGTGAAGACTACTAGACTTCTGTGAAATGTATCCTTAAGTACTTGAGAAGAACTAAGGATATGATGTTGATTTTTGATAATGGATAACTCCAAGTCCAGGGGTATACAGACTCAGATTTTATATCCGATATAGATGATCGAAGGTCGATATCTGCGAGTCTATTTATGTGTAATGGTGATGCTGTCAGTTGGAAGAGTTCCAAGCAGACAGTGATAGCAGATTCCACCATGGAAGTAGAGTACATCGCTACGTTAGAAGCTACGAATGAGGCATTCTAGTATAAGAAGTTCACCACAGAGATCGGAGTGGTACCATCAAATGCCATTCCTTTGTATTGCGATAATAATGGTGCCATAGCCATTGCTAAGGAGCCAAGATCTCATCAAAAATCCAAGCACATCGAGTGGCGATACCACCTCATCCATGATTACCTTAAGAAAGGTTACGTCGAGGTCAAGTGAGTCGACTCCATAGATAATACGGCAGACCCACTTACAAAGTCATTGGGCAAGCAAAAGATGGAAGCCCACCTTGAGAAAATGGGACTTAGATTTGTAGCTAATTAGCTTTAGGTCAAGTGGGAGTTTGTTAGATATGTGTGCCCTAGAAGTCAGATTCACTAACACTTGTAATACACTTCTAAGGATAAAATTATAATTTTAACTATAAATAATAAAATGGATTATTTTCTATCACAGTGTGTATTTGAAAGTGTCTGTGATACATCCTATGAGTTAATGGTAATGATAGTTCATATTTTCAAGAGTTGAAAATTTAAGACATGAATTTTCATTATTAACTCATAAAATGCACCTGACCGTAGGATCATCATGAGGATGGTGATTGATCTGAAAGATTGGTGTACAATCACTTTTTTTGGATAGATGAGTCTTGAGTCTACGGTGTAGAGACACCAGAGTGAGAGTACAGGTACTCATTAGAGAATGAGGGTATTGAGCATGACCATCTCAAGCAATCATGAGAAAATCTATCTTCTCATCGATGACTGACTTGAAGCTGTAGTAGTGTGTCTAGCTCCTTGACCTGAGGTACATCGACAGTTCATCTTGAGGGTGTTATAGTTTGACTACACTATAACTCGGTCTCCTAGCCATTTAAAATCCTGAGGTGTATGTTGGCTATAGCATATTCTTGTAGGAATTGGATTGTACCAATAGAAGATCTATCTACCTTGGTAGATGAGGAGCAGCCCTATGATGATCATGAGAATCAAGTCCATAAGCCCATGGCCATGACAGAGTGAAATAATAGAAAGTGTTTCTATTAAGATTTTCGCATTGTACCTGAATCGAATAATTAATTCATATGATAAAAATTAGGATTTGACGAGATCACCTTAACCCTAATCCGGTTGGGACTCAAGATAGAAAAACTTAATCATATGGATAACTGCACCAGTCGATCAAGTAATAAAGTGAATGAGTAGAGTATCATCCCTAGAGGATTGGAAAATAAGTACTGAAAAGCTCTTTCCTATGCTTTATTTAGAAGACCGATTTATGAGAATAAGAAATTAAGGAATAAAACAAAATAAATAAATAATTAAATTTTTTTTAAAAAAAAAATAGAGAGAGTGTAAATTATTAGGGTTTTAAACTCAAAAGCAATGGATTACTAAGGCAATCGGTTCACCAATCTCAGTCAATACAATATTCAGATTTTTAGATTAATTTTATTTCATGTGATGGTGGAGTCTCCTAATTTATTCACTTATCCTTTGGTCCAGGCATAGCAAAACTATTAATATTTATTAATTATCCTTTGGTCTTGGTGTAATTTAAATAAATATTAATGCATTAGGTTTTGTGAAACCCTCTAATTAAAATACGCTGCATCCAAAGCGCACTAAAATTTCCGCATGCATATGAATTCTAATTTGATTCATAATACAAGGTATATAATCAAGAAGCATTAACATAGATGTACTTGGTCCGTAACATCTATGTTCATCAGATCAATTAGAAGATGGCCAGTAATCTAAAAGCATTAAGATCAGATTTATATACTCCTCATGAATAAAAGTTAAAAATAAATCATACTGAATATTGCATCAAAAGAGTGGCTACACCTTAGCCTTAGTAAAAGAAAATTTAGTTCATAATAACAAGTTAAAAAAAAGCAAATAAAATAAAAAGCATAGAGAAATTAGACTGTTTGATTGCTGAAATTGATTGTCTGCTGCTCTTGATGTGGAGAACTTGGCGAAGAAGAGGCTCCTTGATCGATGTCTTGATCGTCGAAGAAAAATCAAAAACCCTTTTTAATTTTCTCATAAATCACTTTTTTTTTTACCTCTCTCCTCTCTCTTTCTCTCTCTTTCTTCCTCTCTCTCTATTTCCTTCTCTACCCATCTCTCTCTTTTTCTTTCTAATTTCTTCTTTTTTTCACGACAATAAACTCTTTTTTTATAGATAAAGAGTTTGATTTTTCCCCAAAATCCATCAGAAACTAGTTTAAGGCTCCTAAAACAACTCAAATTAAGATCTGAATAATTCTAGCCATTAGATGTTGGTCAAATGATCCAAAAATCACTCAAAAATCTCTTAAAATAACCCAGATCAAGTCAGATTTAATATCAGCCATTGGATCAACCATTGGATCAAATCTGGCCCATCCGATCGCATTGAAAGAAGCCTTCTGATCTATTGTTTAACGTTGGAATGAATCTCAGCCATTGGATCTCGATCGAGAGTTGTGGATGCCATCCATCAGCGCCTTCTTTTCGATCGTCCGATCAAGCTTCATTGAAAACCGCCCGTTGGATCAGCCAGAATTCCCAAATTGCCCTCCATGGACCGTGCGCAAGCCCGATGTTGCATAGACAGCCACGTTCTTCAACCAATCAGAGCACGCCTCTTGCTGTGAAATTCTTGAAATACCCTTCAGTTGGTCCACCATGTGCCGCGAAAAATGCTGACGTCAGCATTGCGTTGGCAGTTTTTTTTTTTTTTTTTTGAAATTCGAATTCTGGGCTCGTTTGAAGTCCGTTTTGCCTGAAATTTTTTTCATCTGAACCAGAAAAATAAGATCTTCACATTGGTAGCCTTCTTTCCTACATAAGATTAATAAAAGTATCAATTTCTAGAAAAATAGATTAATTTATTTTATAATTTAGTACTTTTATTAGTATATTTTTACCACTTATCACACCCCCCAACTTAGTCACTGCTGGTCCCTTAGCAATGTTTTATTTAATACCATATTTCAATAAGATTATCCATCACAAAGATAAAATCTAGGATTAAAGGTCAAAAAGTTTAGAAAATACTGCTAACTAAGCATTGAGCTTCAGAAGCAAATTTTTCAGTCAATACAATTAAAAACTTTCTTAGAGTACATCAAAGATCTATAGCACTTGTGTTCGTGATGACTAACTTTAGCATTTCAGTATTAAATTAAAAGAACAAAAGTATCCTCTCTTATCACCTATTTTGGTCAATTTTCTATACATTCTCAATTTTATACTCATGAATTAAGGTAGCTTTCACACTGCCTTTTCTTTTCTTTTTTTTTTTTTTTTTACTGTGCTGAGCATCCTGGCCTTTCCTTCACCATTTTACGTGAATTTTCACACTTGACCTAGGTGCAGAGACCCAGTTACTAGGCTTTGGGCAATCCACATATACTCTATCTTTTGCACTTTATTTATAGGCAGGTAGCTCTTTCCTTAAATTCAAGTTTCTTTGATTAGAATGTATATTAATTATCCAATTTTTAGTGATAATTGAATCCTCAGTTGGCCTTATAATCAATACCTACTTTGCCTTGTTAGTGTGCATGTGCAATAAAAAGTGCTAATAATCTTTTAATGACCTAAGTAGGCTGCTAAAAGTTGACCAACTAATCTACTTCTTTAACTCATTACATTCATTAGCAAATAATTCTATCTTTTATCACTTATCCAGTTTATCTTGCTCAAGATTTTCTTCTTGACACATGATTTTTTTTTTTTTTTTTTTAACTTATTATTCTACATTGTCTTAAAGGAGAAAGAAAAATAAAGGATGCAATAAAGGATAGGAAGGAATACACCTGATTTGGTTCAGTCTGGTTCTTTGGAGCTTTGAAATTTTGCTTGAGTTCTCATTGATTTTTCTGCAAAATTGAAAATACACACCAGAGCAGTAAAAGAGCAACAATAAATTACTAAAAAATAAAAGAAAAGAAAAATGATCAAAACTAAAAAGAAAAGAAACAACCTATCTAGTAGTTCTGATTTATAGTCTTCAGCTTGACTTTCTTTGAGTTCTAAAGTGGATCAATCCGGTGCCACTTCAATTGGAATACTTTCATGTTTGATCGAGTCTTCTTTCAATTTGACATTGCTCGCTTTTATAGTCTCAAACCTATTTTCTACAGAATTCTCATATAATGGATTGTCAATAATATCAATTAGAAAAATAAGTTTGATTATCATCAGGATGTTTAGTATCTTTGAAAACATTAAAAGTAACTTGTTCATCTTGGACTCTAAGAATTAATTTTTCTTGTTGAACATCTATTAAAGCTCCTCCAGTAGCTAAAAAGGGTCTCCCTAAAATAAGGGGTACATCATAATCTTCTTCCATATCAAGAACAATAAAATCAACAGGAAAAATAAACTTGTTTACCTTTACCAAGACATCCTCCACTATACCTCTTGGATATTTAATGGATCTATCGGCTAATTGAAGAGTAATAGTGGTAGGCTTTGGTTCTCCTAGACCCAGCTTCCTGAAAATAGAAAAAGGCATGAGATTAATGCTTGCTCCTAAATCACATAAAACTTTATCAAAACTACAATCACCAATAATGCAGGGGATAGTAAAACTCCCTGGATCTTTTAGCTTCTGTGGTAATTTATTTTGAAGTATTGCTGAGCATTCTTCATTCAAATTTATTCTCTCATGCTCCTTCAGCTTTTTCTTATTTGTTAAGATTTCTTTGAGAAACTTGGCATACCTGGGCATTTGAGTAATAGCATCTACAAAAGGAATATTAATATGTAAATTCTTTAAAATTTTGAAAAAGTTAGAAAATTTCCTTATCTGGATGCTGTATTTGTCTCTCTGGGAATGGTAGTGGCGGCACGTAGGGCTTCACATTTGGATCAGCAAATCGTATACCTGGAGACCATCCATCTGCTGGTTGTTTTGGTGACTGACGAATTTGAGTTGATGGTTCCTTATTTGTAGTTGGCTCTTCAGTCTCATTCTTCTGATGTGGCTCCTCCAGCTTTGTACCACTTCTTAGGGTGATAGCATTGACTTGCTCCCTTGGATTTGTCTCCGTATTGCTTGGCAAGGATCCTTGAGGTCTCTCGGAGATTATCTTAGCCATTTGACCTATTTGCATCTCCAAGTTTCGAATTGCTGCTGTTTGGTCCTGCCTAAGTTTGGCTTCCAAATTTTTTATAGTTGCTTCTTGGTTTTGCATAAATTTGACCATCAGCTCTTCCATGTTGGACTTCTTTTCAGGTACTTGGAATCCCGGGGGTGGCTGTTGTGCTGCATTTTGATTGCTCCATGAGAAATTTGGGTGCTGCCTCCACCCTTGATTGTATGTGTTGGAGTAGGGATTGTTTTGTTGCGGCCTGAAAAAATTACCAATATAATTAGCTGTATCAGTTGTTTTAGCAAAAGGATTACCTGTCTGGCAATTGCTCGTATCGTGTCCTCCTCCACACAGGTCACAAGTAATGCTCTGAACATGCATAGCTGTTCCCTTTAAGTTGTTGACTTCGGCTCTAAGGGCTGCAATTTCAGCTAGTAAAGGTTGGCACGCAATCTACTCCCTGCACAGCTGCTAGTCTTTTTGGCATCATGCGCTCTGTCTGCCATTGATAGCTATTTGATGCCATCTCATCGATCAGATCGAAGGCTTCTTCCTCCATTTTTTGATTAATGGTTCCTCCTGCTGCTGCATCAATCATAGAATCGATTAGTAGGAGATAAACCATTATAGAAAGTTTGTACCTGAAGCCATACGGGTAGTTGATGATGTGGACATCTCCTCAGCAGTTCCTTGAAATGCTCCCAAGCCTCATATAGTGTCTCCATGTCCATCTGCATAAAAGAAGTGATATCGTTGCGCATCTTAGCAGTCTTTGGAAGGTGGAAAGTACTTGGCTAAGAATTTTTGGGCTAGGACATCCCAAGTTGTGATAGAACCTGCAGGAAGAGAATGAAGCCAATTTTTAGCTTTATCCCGTAAAGAGAAAGGAAATAACCTTAATCTAATAGCATCATCCGACACCCCATTAATTTTAAAAGTATCACAAAGTTCAAGAAAATTAGAAATATGGGCATTCGGATCATCATGCACGTGTCCACTGAATTGGACAGTTGATTGAATCATCTGGATCATCGTCGGCTTTTATTTCGAAGTTGTTTGCTCGTACAGGCGGTCTCCTGATGCTCGAAGCTGCATCGGCTACAGATGGTGTGATGTAATCATTTAATGGATGATGTACTGGTCGAATAGCTTCATGCTGTCCTTCAGTCGCCATATCCAATCCTAGATTGATGTCGTTAGGATCTTCAGCTGCCATGTTTCTCTCTTGTTGTAGTCTTCTAATGGTTCTTTCAATTTCTGGATCTAAAGGTAGTAAGTTACTATGTCCAGTACGTGTCATGCACTAAAAAATTTTTTTTTTAATAATAAAAATTAAAAATAAATTTCTAAAGTAAAGCTAGGATCAAAATTTTAATATTATTTTAGACACAATCCCCGGCAACGGTGCCAAAAACTTGATGCGTGCTAATTTATAGCTATGGCAAGTGCACCAGTCGATCAAGTAATAAAGTGAATGAGTAGAGTATCGTCCCTAGAGGATTGGAAAATAAGTACTGAAAAGCTCTTTCCTATGCTTTATTTAGAAGATCGATTTATGAGAATAAGAAATTAAAGAAAAAATAAAATAAATAAATAATAAAAAAGTTTTTTTTTAAAAAAAAATAGAGAGAGTGTAAATTATTAGGGTTTTAAACTTAAGAGCAATGGATTACTAAGGCAATCGGTTCACCAACTCAGTCAATACAATATTCAGATTTTTAGATTAATTTTATTTCATGTGACGGTGGAGTCTCCTAATTTATTCACTACCCTTTGGTCCAGGCATAGCAAAACTATTAATATTTATTAATTACCCTTTGGTCCAGGTGTAATTTAAATAAATATTAATGCATTAGGTTTTGTGAAATCCCTCTAATTAAAATACGCTGCGTCCAAAGCGCACTAAAATTTCTACATGCATATGAATTCTAATTTGATTCATAATACAAGGTATATAATCAAGAAGCATTAACATAGATGTACTTGGTCCGTAACATCTATGTTCATCAGATCAATTAGAAGATGGCCAGTAATCTAAAAGCATTAAGATCAGATTTATATACTCCTCATGAATAAAATTTAAAAATAAATCATACTGAATATTGCATCAAAAGAGTGGCTACACCTTAGCCTTAGTAAAAAAAAATTTAGTTCATAATAACAAGTTCAAAAAAAATAGCAAATAAAATAAAAAGTATAGAGAAATTAAACTATTTAATTACTGAAATTGATTGTCTGCTGCTCTTGATGTGGAGAACTTGGGCGAAGAAGAGGCTCCTTGATCGATGTCTTGATCGTCGAAGAAAAATCAAAAACCCTTTTTGATTTTCTCACAAATCCCTTTTTTTTTCTACCTCTCTCCTCTCTCTTTCTCTTTCTCTTTCTCCCTCTCTCTCTATTTCTCTCTCTCCCCATCTCTCTTTTTCTTTCTAATTTCTTCTTTTTTTCATGATAATAAACTCTTTTTTTATAGATAAAGAGTTTGATTTCCCCCCAAAATTCATCAAAAACTGGGTTTAAGACTCCTAAAACAACTCAAATTAAGATCTGAATAATTCTGACCATTAGATGTTGATCAAACAATCCAAAAATCACTCAAAAATCCCTTAAAATAACCTAGATCGAGTCGGATTTAATAACAGCCGTTGGATCAACCATTGGATCAAAATCTAGGCCGTTCGATCATGTTGAAAGAAGCCTTCTTATCTATTGTTTAACGTCGGAATGAATCTCAGTCATTGGGTCTCGATCGAGAGCTGCGGATGTCATCCATCAGTGCCTTCTTTTCGACCGTTCGATCAAGCTTCAGTGAAAACCGCCCGTTGGATCAGCCAGAATTCCCAAATTGCCCTCCGTGGACCATGCGCGAGCCCGGTGTTGCATAGACCCCCGCATTCTTCAACCAATCAGAGCGTGCCTCCTGCTGTGAAATTCTTGAAATATCCTTCGGTTTGTCCACCGTGCGCCATAAATGCTGACGTCATCCTGACGTCAGCGTTGCATTGGCGGATTTTTTTTTTTTTTTTGAGATTTGATTCTGGGCTCGTTTGAAGTCCATTTTGCCTGAAATTTTTTTCATCTGAGCTAGAAAAATAAGATCTTCACATTGGTGCCTTCTTTCCTACGTAAGATTAATAAAAGTATCAATTTATAGCAAAATAGATTAATTTATTTTATAATTTAATACTTTTATTAGTATATTTTTATCACTTATCAATGAAAATTAGGGTTTGATGAGATCACCTTAACCCTAATCCGATCGGAACTCAAGATAGAGAAACTTAATCATATGGATAACTACACCGAGAGGTTCACTTTTAGTTCTGATGGGTTGCCACCATATGCTGCTAGGTGTCACTGGTGAATTTTGGGAGCAATAAAAATGATTTGGATGATCGATCATACTAGTTGTCTAAATCAAAAAAGTTTTAATCCATCGAAAGATGTTTCGATGATGTCGATGATAGAGATCACGACATATCCCATTACCATATAGAACTGAACCTAACTGGATCACACAAATAAGGGTTTGGATCTAGATATTATCAATTGGATTAATCCAATTCAATTGATTTGAATAAGATTTAATTAGTTTCAAGAATATCATGCTAGCACATGATTGAGCCTAATGTTCTCCTTTAACGATCATTAAAGCTTGTCTCAAATGAGCCAAATGTGTTTGGGCTCACTCAGAAATCATTACTTAGTCTGACTGGAGCTTGTCTAGATTAGAAAAGGATCGTCTTAATTTATGAGATAAATTTGAGATAACATCTACCATTTTTCGTCACTTGCTAAATCTTGTCTTCGGACATTGGTCAAATATTGACCCTAGATACTTAGACATCTGCCCATGTGTCATGCACCCATAGGAGAGTACTTGATGATTTATCCTCCTACTAAAAAGCAAATAGGAAGGGGCGCATGCCTAGGGAGGCGTGTGCACCATGAGGATAAAAGATGGAGTCCCATACAAATGGGACTCCCGGTTGCTTTAGGCGATTAAACTGTGTGGCACCAAGAAGTCTTGTTTGACCCAATCTTATCGCCACCTAAGGAGAGTTTTGAGGGTCTCTCATCTGATTGGATCAGATGATGTCATCCCACTAATTATATTTAGATCTGATTGCATAAAAGTCATGATTGGTCAGGATGATGTGGCACTGCATGGCGCAGTAGGGTCTATATAAACCCTGTCTACACCTAGAATTTAATTTTTCTATTTTTAGCTCATGCCACATAGCCCCTCTCCCTCCTTCTCCATGCCACCCTCTGGTCCTCTCTCTCCTCTTCATGCCCAAGGGATTTGGGGCACGAACAAGGTGCGATCCAAGCAAACGAAAGGCGTCAGGAAATGAAGAAGGCAGCACTATTGCAAGAGACAACGACTATTCTTCAAAAGTAAGTTTGAAGACCTTCAAGATCAGATCTAGATCTAATTTTTGGAGGATTGATTGAGAAGAAGAAGATCTTCAGATTCTACCTAAGTGGATACTGGTAGAGGCCAAGCACTTACATGGCTACATTCAGAACCTCAAGCAAACATCGGGATCATCATAGGGTAATTAGATTATCTAAAACAAAAGTATAATTAAATTAGATTAAACTTTTATTTTTATTTTTATTATTAGATCAATAAGATTAGATTTAACAAATCTCATATCTAATTAGGATATTAGAGAAAAAATTTTTGAAATATTCCTCCTAATTCAAATAGATCTGAACGAACTTGATCCAGAAAATAGATTTTTTCCTTCATAGCCTACTCCATAATAAGAGCCATGCCCCTTGAACCCTTCAAGGCCTCTTTAACATTACCAATATGTTTAAC
Organism: Cocos nucifera; assembly: GCA_006176705.1. Classification (NCBI taxonomy): domain Eukaryota; kingdom Viridiplantae; phylum Streptophyta; class Magnoliopsida; order Arecales; family Arecaceae; genus Cocos; species Cocos nucifera. Next base: position 496,437 of record QRFJ01000396.1, on the reverse strand, counting down.
AATTTGATCTTGGTGCAATCAAATCTACTTGTAACTCCTCATGCATCTCATGCTAAGCTTCTCAAGCTCCTCTATGTCCTTAGTCATTATCAAATAATGATCATGGATAGACTATCCTTCGATCAACTACCAAATGGCTTGGTAATATAGGGATATCCCGGTCGATAACTTAGCTTACCTTCTTAGAACTTAAAACTATTTTTAGGTTCTTGAGCTAGTTTTATAATTGGTCTTGATTAGTAGATTGTTGAAAAATAGTGTTCTAAAGCTAATCGTCTAGGTTGTAGATGATTGAGCTCTTTGTTATAATAGTATATGAATTTTATATTAATAAAAGTTATTTGATATTTTTTATTATAAGTTTGTACATCTTCTATATTGAACTCTTATATTATGATGAAAGTATTAGATGTGTGCTTTAAAAGCCAAATTGGCTGACACTTATAAAATACTTTCTAGGAGCATTTTTATAATTTTAATTTATAATTAATAAAATGATTATTTCTTCTATCATATTATGTATCAAAGTGTCTGTCATACATCTATTGGGTTAACGGGCATGAGAGCACATATTCTCAAGAGTTGAGAATTTAAGACATGTGTTATCATAATTAACTCATAAACTATTCTCAATCGTAGGATCATCACGAGGATGGTGATCGATCCAGAAGATTGATGTATGATCTCTTTCTTAGGATAAATAAGTCTTGAGTCTATGGTGTGGAAACATCAGAGCGAGAGTACAAGTACTTATTGAGAATAAGGGTACTGAGCATGACCACCTCGAGCAGTTATAAGAAAGTCTACCTTCTCGTCGATGAATAACTCGATGCTATAATTGTGTATCTAATTCTTTAACCAGAGGTGCATCAACAATTCACCTTAAGTGTGTTATATTTTGACTACACCATAACTCGATCGCTTGGCCATTCGGAACACTGAGGTGTATGTTGGCTATAGCATATACATTGTAGGAATTGGATCGCTCCAACATGGGATCTATCAACCTCAGTAGACGAGAAGTAGCTTTATGATGATCATGAGATCGAATCCAAAAGCCCATGGCCATGGCAGTGTGAAATAATAGAAAGGAGTTTCTATTAGATTTTCAAATCAAACTCAAATCGAATGATTCATTCATATGATAGGTGTTGGGTCTGATGAGTTCACTTTGACCTAGATCGTATCATGGCTCATGATAGAAGAACCCAATCATCCATTTGGTTGCACCGAGAGGTTCATATTTAGTTTTGATGGATTGCCACCATATATTGCAAGGTGTCATTAGTAGATTTTGGGATCAATTAGAGTTATCTTGATGATCAACGATTCTAATTGGATAAATCAAAAGAATTTTGATCTATCAAAAGATATTTTGATGATGTCGATGATGAAGATCAAGACATGTCCTATTATCATATTGAACTAAACCTAATCGGATCACACAAATAAGGGTTTGGATTTAGATATCATTAATTAGACCAACATGGTTTGATTGATTTGGATTAGATCCAAATATGTTCAAGAAAATCATGCTAACACATGATTGGACCTGACTTTCTCCTCCTCTGGACTTCTTAGTTGGTCTAGACTCTGTCAAATATGAGTTGGCTCATCTAGAAATCCTATATGGATTTGTCCTAGTATAACTGGTCCTTGACCTAGTCAGATCAGAGCTTGGCCTATGAAAGCTTGTCCTGATGAGATTAGGGCTTGTCCTAGTCTTATACCAAGGGGCATTAGGATAAGGGTCTTTTGACCCATCCTTTGTAGGAAAGAAGGGAGGAGGCATGCGCACCCTAGAGATTATCTAGGGGTGTGTGCCCCCATTTGTTTTCATGCAAAGAAGGAGGGCACACGCCCCCTCTTGGCATGCTTCCTTAATGGATAAGCATGGAAGGAATTTGAATTATTCAAACTTCTAGGGAGATAAACCTTGGTACCAACCCTCCTCCTTATCTCATTTTTGGTGCATTTTTCCTTGGTTTTTGTTTGACAAAAATTAGAGTAATTCAAGCATGAGAAATTGAGGGGAGTCCTTCTGCTTTAAGCAAACTTGTTGCTTAAAGCCCTAGGACTCTAGAATTGCATCTAGGTTGATAAATAGACATCTGTGTTAGGTGTTTTGTATTCTAAGTACCCAACCCCCCCACTCTGCCTCTTCCTCCATCCTCCATGCCATCTTTGCTCCTCCTCTCCCTCATCTCCATGCCCAAAAGTTGGGCAGATCAGTAACCAAGGATTAAAGTGCTGCTGCTACAAAGACTGCATCGACAAATTATCATTCATATGTTGAACGTTCTACTATCAGAAATCCAATTGAAGGAATACCATAAAGATTTCAGATTTGATTTTTTGAGATCAAATCTAAAAGGAGAAGACCTTTAGATCTAACCCAAGTGGATGGTGCTAGAGACCAGGCACATGCACGGCTAACATCGGAATCTCGAACAGCATCAGATCATCACTGCAGGGTGAATGGTTCACCCGATCAGGTGATATTCGGTATCACTATTTTTTTTATTTTATGATTTAATTTTAGATCAATTTAATTAGATCTTAGAACTCTTAGATCGGATTAGATCTAGTTAAATTTTTTTTAAAAAAAATTGCTATAGATTTGATCCGATCAAGTCAATCCTACGGCAATAGTCTAAGTTTTTTCTTCAACAGATATTAGAGCTAGGTTATGTAGTTTTAAATTTAGATTAGATTAGATCTAAATTTTTTAATCATATGATCATAATCATTTTTAGATATTACATGAGATGTAATCATATCTGATGCATTAGATTTATTTTTTAAAAATTGATACATGAGATATATGCGAAGCATGTGTAGTTTAGATCTATGATCGTATATGTGATATATATGTTAGATTTAATTATTTTGTAATGTAGTTTTGTTAAAAAATATATCCTAAAGTTAATCATCTAGATTGTAGATGATTGAGCTAATTATATAATGTACTTAAATTTTTAATAAATAAAATAATTATTCTAGCTTTTCATCATTTTTGTGCATCTTCCTATAATGAACTCTTCTATGATAAAGTCCTTAAGATTATTTAGACTCGACAAAGGATGATTTATCATTTAGTTCTTAAACTTATTCGCGATCAAATGATACGTTGTTACCTAGGACGATAACGTATATAGGTCGTTGTATGCCATATATATTGGTTGTCCTCTTAACCAAAGAGTATGAAGTACTGATATGGCATGCACGTGAAGTATAGGGGTATATTTCACTTAACATGATCTAATTGTGGAAATCTCTACTATCAAGAGTTGCCCATGAAGGATATGGATATAAGTATCCCTTAGACCTGAGATCACAATGATAGCTTGCAAGCAATCCACTATACTTAGGTACCGGACTATCTAAATTTCCAATTAAATGATCGAAGGCTGTTGGGTACAGTCAAGTGTCTATGAAGATGGTGTGTTGGTCAAGATGGAATTGACCCCTCCAAGTGTTGGAGCAAGTGCATCATTGTATTTTAATTTACTAAAACCTCGGTCGGGGTGATTTAGTTGATGAATACTAAATTTTGAAATACACTGTAGATGATTTATCAAGATTGATAGTTAAACCTTAGGTCATCTTTTGAGCATTGAGATTAAGGGGATGAATTATATGGTAACCATTTGCCATCGATTCATTGATATTGCATTGCGACTATTTGATCTATTCAAATATTAGATATTATTGCTAGATAGTCACATCGATTAGTATAGAAAATTAGTTCTTATGCTACTGGCTTAGGGTTTGAACCTATGGGGTCACACATAATAGAAGTTTCTATCTTTTCTGATGGCTGATCAAAAGTTCTAATGGTCTGAGACTCTATGGTCAAGAATCCTACTGGATTAGGACTCTATGACTAGGAGTCCCACTGGACTGAAACTTTAAGTCCTACTTGTTTGAAACTCTCTGATTAAGAGTCTCACTGGTCTAAGACTCTATGATCGCGAGTTTCATTCATTTGGGATACTAGGTTCTAGAGTCCCACTAGTTTGGGACTCTTCAAGAGTTTCATGTAGATGGAACTCTATTGCCTAGACATCCACCTGAGTGGGACTCTATATTTATTCAAGGATTAATTAGTAATTTAATTATTGATTAGCTTAATTTGATTGAGCGATGAGAATTTGATCAAGTTTGATTGAATTTGATTCGATTGGATTTAATCCAATCCGATCATGAGATGACCTAATCGCTATAGGAGATTTGATCCTGATTTGATCAGGACTTGGATCTAATTAATCTCTAATTTGACAATTTATTGAATTGGGTCAAGCCTAATTTGATTAAGTTTGATCTAGTTTAATAGGGTCTAAAAAATTGGTTTGGTTGAAATCAACTTGGACCAAGTCAAATATGATTTGAATTTTAAATCCTTACTTCTTCCTACGCCACCCACTTTTACACATGTTCCATCAAGATTTTACGTGAGTTTTTCTCACATAGAAAGAGATGTGCACCTCCTCTCTTTTCTCCCTTTGACCTGGTCCAAGCATTAGACCAGTTTCAACCTAGTTGAATTTTGAATTCAACTCCTTTTGTTCGAACCAACCTATCCTTATCTCCTCACCACGCCCCTTTGTATCTTCTCATGCAAATTTGGATTTTCATGAACATTCTCCACACTAATATCTGATGTTGGTGCCCTCTCCTTTTCCTCTTTGACCTAGTCCAAGTGTTGGATCAGATTAAAATTCATTTAAATTTGAATTCAAATGAGTTGGAGGTTGAAACAAGTTCAACCTCCCTATATTATCCATTCCCCATGCCATCCTTAGTTTGTCGCCCAATTTTGAATGGTTCAAAGTGTGGGCAAGTTGATGAGAAGCTCCTCTATGAGTTTCTCAAGTGGCATTGGTGTTGGAAGAGGATAAGCCACTTATTTGAATTCAAATTTAGTTAAGAGGTTGAAACAAGTTCAACCTCCACACGTTCTCCTCCCATGCGCATTTCCCATCTAATGTCACCCTTTAAGAAGGATTTTTTTTTTGTGGATGCATGTTGAGACATATGAGAGTGTGTAGGAAAGTTTTTGATAAAGAGAAAAGCAAGAAAGGGGTGCAAGTCTGGATGTGGAAAAGTCTAGAAGAAGAGAAAGGTTCTCTAGCGCTAATCCTTTTCTTCTCACCCATTCTTTTATTTTTCTTTTATAACCCATCTAAAAAATGTTTTGAGATTAGGTGTTTGATAGAGGGAGAGTCCCTCTATCCATAAAAATTTGTTTCATGGAAAAATTAATTTGAGAGTAGGTGTTTGAGTTTTTCTAGGCGTCAGAATTTTTTGGGTGTGTAAAATCCTAGAGTTGGGACTCAGGATTCGGATGGAGAGATTAAGTGCTGTGAGCATCAGATCGTCACTAGATCTTTTACACCACCTCATCAACCTCCATAGATTATTTTTTGATCCCGTAGAGTATCTGAGAGATCAAAAGAAAGATCATCGATAGTCTCCGGCAAGGAGCTGTTAGATATATGTGCCCTAGAAGCCAGAATTGGCTGACACTTGTAATACACTTCTAGGGGCAAAATTATAATTTTGACTATAATTAATGAAATGGGTTATTTTCTATCACACCTGTATATTTAGTGTCTGTGATACATCCTTTGAGTTAATGGTAATGATAATTCATATTTTCAAGAGTTAAAAATTTAAGACATGAATAATCATTATTAACTCATAAACAGCTCCCGACCAAAGGATCATCACGAGGATGGTGATTGATCCGGAAGGTTGGTGTACGATCGCTTCTCTTTAGTAGATGAGTCTTGAGTCTACGGTGTGGAGACACCGGAGCGAGAGTACAGGTACTCGTTAGAGAACGAGGGCACTGAGCGTGACCACCTCGAGTAGTCATTAGGGAGTCTACCTTCTCGTCAATGACTGACTCGATGCTGCAGTAGTGTGTCTGGTTCTTTGACCTGAGATGCATCGGCAGTTCACCTTGAGGGTGTTATAGTTTGACTACACCATTACTCGGTCTCCTAGCCATATGGAACCCTGAGGTGTATGTTGGCTATGAGCATGTTCATTGTAGGAACTGGATTGCATCAAGATGGAATCTATCTACCTCGGTGGTAGAGGAGCAGCCCTATGATGATCATGAGAATCAAGTCCAGAAATCCATGGCCATGGTAGAGTGAAATAATAGAAAGAGTTTCTATTTAGATTTTCACATTGGACTCGAATCGAATGATTACATCATATGACAGAGACTAGGGTTTGACGAGTTCACCTTAACCCTAATCTGATCGGGGCTCAAGATAGAAGAACTTAATCACACAGGTAGCTGCACCAAGAGGTTCGCATTCAGCTCTGATGGGTTGCCACCATATACTGCTAGGTGTCACTGGTGGATTTTGGGAGCAATTAGAATGATTTAGATGATCGATCATTCTAGCTGTTCGAATCAGAAGAGTTCTGATCCATCGAAAGGAGTTTCGATGATGTCTATGATAGAGATCATGACATATCCCATTACCATACAGAACTGAACCTAACTGGGTCACACAAACAAGGGTTTGAATCTGGTGATCATCAATTGAACTGATCTAGTTCAATTGATCTGAATGAGATTCAATTAGGTTCAAGGAAATCGTGCTAGCACTCGATTGAACCTAACGTTCTTCTTTTACTATCATAAATAAGTTGTCCTGACTGAGCCAAAGGAGTTTGTGCTCAATCAGAGGCCTTCATACGGTCTGACTGGAGGTTGTCCAAGTCAGAATAGGTTGTCTTATTTGTAAGACATTACCTGCCATTTTTGGTCACCTGCCATTTCTTGTTCTTTGACTTTGGTCAAAAGTCTACCTTTGACTGGTCAAACGTTGACCATTGACCCTTTGACTTTTGACCACATGTCATGCACCTATTGGAGAGCTGGTGGGGGCCTGTCCCCCTGCCAGAACCTGGCAAGGAGAAGGGCGCACGCCAAGGGTGGCGTGAGCCCAAGTAGGAGGCGCCTAGGAGTCCTTGTTGGACAAGGACTCCACCTCCCTTTTGGATTCCAATCAGAGTTCTACTAAGAATCCAGTTTGACTGGTCTTAGGCACCCTCTAAGGAGGAATCCAGGGGTCTCTATTCCAACCAATCAGATTTAGATCTGATTTCACAAAGGGTTGTGATTGGTTGAGAGGAAGAGGAGTTGGATCACAAGAGGTCTATAAATAAGACCCTGCGCCCAACCCTAATTCCAAGTGAAATGAATTGAGATTTCCCATGCCCCAAGGCTGCCTCTCCCCTCCTTCTCCACGCCATAGTCTCTTCTCCCCTTGCTCTCCACGTCCAAAAGTGTTTTGGACTTAGGTTGGTGCGATTCAGATCAAGGAAAGGCGATCAAAAGCAAGAAGGCTGCGCTGCTGCAAAAGGACGACTGCAGATCTTCAAAAGAGTTTTGAAGATCCTCCAGATCAGATCCAGATCTGATTTTTGGAGGTGTGATAGAGAAGAAGAGGATCTCCAGATCCAACCCGAGTGGATACCGGTAGAGGCCAGGCGCTTGCGTGGCTAAGATCCAGAACCTTCCGCTGCAATCAGGATCATCTACAGGGTAATAGGATTACCCAAATCAGGTAAATTAAATTTGATTTAATTTATCTTATTTTATTTTATTTATTAAAATAATAAGAATCAGATCTGAAACATATCAAGATCTGATTGAGATCAAGAGAAAATTTTTGAAATATATCTCTTGATCTAATCAGATCTGGACGAACCTGGACCGGGAAATCAGGATTTCCCTTCAACTGGTATCAGAGCCATGGTTCTAAAATTGTTTAGATCTGATTTTAATTTTATTTTAATTAGAAAATAAAGTGATTTCAGATGTCACATGAGATGTGATCAGATCTGAAATCAGAAAAATTAAAATTAAATGATTTGGATCTAAGAACATGAAGATATGCATGACTAGTTCTAGAATAGAATAGTTCTATAGAATAGTTTTGCATGTCTTTGATTTAATCTGATTAAATCATATTTTAGATCTTCTTATTTACTATTTTCTGATATTATAAGTGTTATAATAACATCTGATAAACAGCAAATAAAAATTATTTAATTTTAAATATCATATGAGATATGATAGATGCATGACTAGACTAGTTGTAGAATAGTTCTACATAATTGTCTAGATTAGAATTTATTTTGATTAGATCAATTTAAATCTAATTTTTTAGATTATTATGTGATAATTTAGATCTGAAAACATGCATGATTATGATACATGAGATGTATGCAAAATATGCCTTGATTAGATCTAAATTTGTATATGAGATATATGATATAGATCTATAACTGTTTTGTAGATTTACATGTTCCTGATTAAGGCGTTCCTCTTGGCCGTCCGGTCATAAGAACGAAGAAGGGTTTAAAGGCCCTCTCTTCCCATTCGATGGGGTGTTCTTATGACGTGTAGGGGTGCTGCGTGTTCGTCCTTAATCAGAAACCCAAAACTTACTTTCTGCAAAA